>RDPX01000032.1:1073434-1142649 GCA_003991215.1 Morbakka virulenta
AGAGAGAGAAGAAAAGAGAAGAGGAAAAGAAAAGAAAGAGAGAGAAAGAGAAAGAGAGAAAGAGAGAAAGAGAGAGAAGAGAGAGAGAGAGAGAGAGAGAGAGAGAGAGAGAGAGAGAGAGAGAGAGAGAGAGAGAGAGAGAGAGAGAGAGAGAGAGACAGACAGACAGAGAGAGAGACAGAGAGAGAGAGAGACAGAGAGAGACAGAGGAGTACAAGCAAAGTTACAGGCGTATACAAACATTTATTTATTTTATTTATATTTTTATATTTGCAGCTGAGTAACAACTGCTTCTTCTAAATCACCCAATTTCTTTTGTCTCGAAAAGAATACTGAATTAATTTGTTTATTTCATCCTCCCAATTGCAACAATTATTTAATCTGTCTTTGGCATAGCACCCTTTTAACCCCTGCGGAAAGCAATTAGAACCAAAAGGAAGTTTGTTGACAATGAAAAGGAGACATTAAAGCCTGGATTGCAAATGAACTGAAAGAGACTCTTACAAACCTGATGATCAACACTTAACTTCACTTTTCTTAAACATACATTAAACTTTAAAGTGTACCGAATTTTCTCCAGAAAACGGCCTCATTCTTTTCAAAGCCCTGGTCTGATAAACCTCCAACTCTTTTTGTAACTTTTTAATTAACCCCCAAAATCAAACCACCCCTCTCCTGCAATGGGCGTTTGTCAGAATCACAGCAGCGTGTGGAAAAAGCATTGTATTTTCGTGGCACAACTAGTCACACTTAACGCTTTCGTTTTCGAAGTATTTTCACTTCAACATAGTTGTCATCACTCGTTCATGGGAAATAAAAGACGAGACAAATTTGCAACTGGTACACGGCCTAAAATTTCATCACTGTCTTTGTCTTTCTTTTAAGAAATGGCGATTGCAAGTTGATCATATTGGATTGCTAGCCCTTGGTCATCTGGATGCGCAACACCTTTTCCTCCTTCATTAGTGCTACTTAGCGGTGGCCGCAAATGAGGCTTCTTAATCCAATTCTGTGATAACAATATTGAAAATTCTGTTACACCAAGATATCTTGTGATTTTCTGTACCTCAGTCAAACCAACTTTATGATTCAGATCGTAACGTATTTGGAAACATGAGGAACCTGAGAAACGTTGTAAAAATATAAACACTCTTGTTTTCCTTAATCTGCATGAGACCAGCCAATATTCTCTTACAGATGTAGTCAACATTTTATGCTAATAAATAAAGCAGAATTTTTTGTTTCAAAGAGTATAAACAGACGGTTAAAGAATATTTTTCAGTTTCAATTCCAACAGTGAAAAGTAGTAGTTAACGTAAAAAGTACAATCAACGTTATGCAGTCTTCAATCTGCTGTAAAATCGTGTCTCATTGACCATGAAGAAACAGATACGTTTTGAAAAATGACTTGTTTTGATGTATTGGCTTCATCAAAACACGATGGGCATCGAAAGTGAGCTTCAGAGCCAAGTGATCTCACAAAAGGGTGAAAAGAGGAAAAGCTATTCAATGCAATTCAAGACGGAGGTAGCACAATATGTTCACGAGAACGTAATAACAATGGCACTGTTTTAAAAATGAAAACGTTTAAATCAACTGGAAATGAAAAAGTACGAATCAGTAGTGTATCACTTCAAAAGCGGATGCCACGCCAGTGAAACCATTTATATATTTTCAGGGTCCGAAATGTTAGGCAACTGCACAAAAAGGAATTTAAACACCATTGTGTAGTAGCATCATCATCCTAAAATAGTTTGATGAATTAAGTTCAAGTACATTGAAGCATCCGACTCTTTTTGGACAAAGTCATTTAAAAGCTGGGTAATGGAATTTTATGGCAAAGAGCTGGCCTCTGGTGTTTGTTGTTACACTGAAACTAGAAAGATGAAGCCTGCATTTGAACATCAGTAGGATTTGTGAAGCATGGGCTCAGCATGACAAAGAAATTGCCTTGAAATCATATAAACTGTCTCCAGAATTTGAAAAAAAGATAGAAGTGAGGGGAACGTGTTGAATTGTTCCAATAATGATTAACCCTGTTCTGCACGTGTAACAATCGTTAAAGATCAAACAACTTTTTTCAACAATGGTGATCTCGTTTCAGAACATTATTTGAAATTTCGTATTCCGGAAAACTGATGCCATTGACGCAAGCGCCAATGAGGGTGATTTTGTTGGCATTGAATAACGCAAGTTACCTTCAGGTTAAGACTATAATGGTTACTTAATATGCCGGTTTACTTGGAAAAAAATATTAGAGGTTTTCGTGCCTGTTTAACTGAACGGTTTTCTCTGTTTAACTTTTCTGCCTTTTCACCTCCACCTCTGTTTAAAACCCCTCTCCAATAAAATCCCCCATAAAAATCTCAAAAATAAATGAAGGCGTCGTCGTCGTCGTAGTCTGTAGATCGTTATCGACCTTTAGTGACCTCTCTGACCAGTTTTCGCCACTTTTCGCGATCCTGACATGCGTTGTTAAGTTCTTGCCAGTTCATATTCATTATTGACTTCACCCCATCTATCCATCTTCTCGGTGGTCTTCCTCGTCTCCTACTCCCTTCAACTTTTCCTTGCATGATTAATTTCTCCAAGTTGGAACCATCTCTTCTAGATATATGACCAAAATAACATAATTTACGTCGTTGAACTTCATTTGTAAGACTATCTGGATTTCCTATTGAGTTNTAAGTCGTCGTCGTCGTAGTCTGTAGATCGTTATCGACCTTTAGTGACCTCTCTGACCAGTTTTCGCCACTTTTCGCGATCCTGACATGCGTTGTTAAGTTCTTGCCAGTTCATATTCATTATTGACTTCACCCCATCTATCCATCTTCTCGGTGGTCTTCCTCGTCTCCTACTCCCTTCAACCTTTCCTTGCATGATTAATTTCTCCAAGTTGGAACCATCTCTTCTAGATATATGACCAAAATAACATAATTTCCGTCGTTGAACTTCATTTGTAAGACTATCTGGATTTCCTGTTGAATGAATGAAGGCACAGAGTGTTTATAGGACAAAAGAGATATTTAAAGATTAAGAAACGTAAAACACAAAAGCCCTGGTATTTTTCAGCAACTGCACATGAAACTCTTCAGAATGAAACTAGCTATTTAAGATATGAAAGGAGTGTTGAAGGGGAATGGACCTAACATTTTTGGATTAATTGTAAATTGTTGTGAAAAATCAACAGTATTATCTAAATTTTTAAATTAACGAGTTAATAACGGTCCAACTAATAGGACAGAGACTGAGCTGTTGGATATTGGTATAGTTAAAAGCTGTGCTTGTTATCTCTATACCCAAATTGATGAGCAAGCTCTTCTCATTATATGGACTCGCCCTTTTCAAGACTCAACAATAAAGCGCTGTGACTGAGGGGATCATTACATCATTACAAGTTTTATCAGAATGACTTAAGGTGTTTCATGTTTGCGAAGCTTCTCTCGTTTGATACACCATTATCAAGTTAAGCGACTGCTTTTATTTTTAATTTGTAAACGCAGATGAGGAGTTTTGTCAGGCGTTTACACGAAAAACTACGTGATAGTTTACCTTTCTAGATCTGATTACCTTGTTGCCAAAACTATCTCGTATAAGTGACCATTTGGGGATCCTTCAAATTTTGAACCTTCATGTTTCAAATATCTTTTACTTTTAGTCAGAGCGGTTTCATTCCACGCAATATGCTTTTTACATGACCCAAAAATGTTCCTTTTGATTCCGATACATTCGTGTGACGTGGGATCGGGACTTAATTTAAAAACTTTCTAATCGAACTCCTGATATTTCACTTTGAGTGGTTAAATAACTGGTTAAGTACTTCAGTGTTTAGCGGAACCCTGTTCAACCTATCAGTGTTAACTTAGAACTTTCTGTTTTCTCTAAAGTTTCGTTGTACATTTTGTTCGTTTATTCTGCCTAATAGGCGGGAAGAAAGGTTCAGGTACTGGAGGAGCAAAAGAAGTTTTGGGCCAGCTCAAAAGTATGATGTGATTGTGGGACTCCCGCAAACGCAATTGGAGTTGCCAATTCTGACAGAGATATGTGGGTAGCTGTAGTCGTCCATGTAAATAATTTGTATGGTGCATCATTAATTAAGCGTATGTTCATGAGCTACGGGAATCGGCCACATACCTTTTCTAACTGAGAGGTCGTAAAGCCGCTTGGAAACAGTACATACCTTAGTCAGATGTCATCGTACAATGGAAAAGACACAGAAAAACATGTGCAAACCTCTTGGAATAGTAGAGAAGCAACGTTTACCAATGATTAAATCTCATCCAAGTCCTTATGTTTAAATCTGTTAATGTAAACATAGAAGGTGATTATTAGTTTGAGCAGAGGTAACTTAATTAATATGTCTTCTTTTTTAAGGTAAGGTTGGGGCTTCTACTTATTAGCAGAACTCTGATCCTCTCAATTTTGGTGTTACAACCACTGACCGGTCCTTCACAGAGCACTTTTCACAACATCTGTTTTACAAAGTATCAAATGTCATTAAGGCAATGCTAAAGACGAGGCATGATTTAGGGGGATACTCCTCCTCTTCCTCGGCCCCTGCAGAAACGCCACTGGTAATGGTATATGTACAAGAAAACGATATGAAGCCTATTGTACATAATACTCGTCAACGTACTTTTATGTTCACGTCAGTATGTTGCAGAAATTCGTGAGTAGTCAAGTAGTTCAACAATGACTACCGCACTTAATGACTCTTACTATTTCACACTGTTTGTAAGGGGGTTATGAAAGATCAACGACTTTGTAATTTATGTGGTCAATTGATTTGTATATGTATTCGTAGAAGCACTCTTATTTTATCATGGTCATGTTTTATCTCGTTTAACATTTGAATTCAGCGGATATTGACAAGGAATGAGTGAGGGTGCCCTCTGACCAGTTCTCAGTTTGATCCTGAGGGGGAAAACCTTGGCAATTTATATTTGCTTGTCATTTCTCTGAACAAGTTGTAACTCTGTGGTTGCGGCATTACAGTTCTGGACAAATCATTTTGTTTTCAACAGCGCATTCTAGAATTTATGTCATATGCCCTGTAAATTCAAAATTCCGGTTAAGTCTGCATATTTATTTATCAAACCAGCTAGAGAGAGAGAAGGAGTGAGTGAGTGTGTGTGTGTGTGTGTGTGTGAGAGAGAGAGACAGAGAGACAGAGAGACACAGACACAGAGAAAGAGAGACACAGAGACACACACACACACACAGAGACAGAGAGACAGAGACAGACAGAGAGACAGAGGAATAGAGAGGGGAAGAGAGAGAAACAGACAGAGAGACAGACACACACACAGAGAGACAGAGAGACAGAGAGGGAGTTGAGACGGAAAATATGGTGGGTGCCAAATAATTTAACAGATTAGCCACTTAATCTGAAAACTGAGGCCCAAGTATTTTTGATAAACAAACAACCCAAACGATTAATTCGACCTGGATTTGATTTGATTCTAGGGTACCATTCAAAAGAAAATACTCTACCACAGAGAAATTAAGGAAATGTAGGTGTTGAATAAGATTGTCGTGGCCGGGGATGATAGTGACGATACGCTACAACTGTCTTTAAAGTGGTTCCTCAGAACCTTCTCACACAGCCTTTGACATCATCATTTGCTTTTTATGCTTGAACTGGATTGACATAAGGCCAATTGCTTTGAACAGATAAAACTGATCAGGCTGAAAAGCTCTCCATCAAGGCAAAGAGTATTCTTAGAAAAAATATCCTGTGTCTAGCTTGTACGTTCAGTCATCAAAAAGGCTTCAGGGCTAAATCGGGAGAAAAATTCGGGCTGTGATTTAAACTCATTTGAGACTAAGTCAGTATGCAGATATATGCCATGAAGATTAATTAGTACGACAATTCATTTTCCTATTTTTGTCCAAAATTTTAGGCAAGTATTCTTGTTCTTTGATAGATATCTATTTCACAGATGCACTGATGATTGTTGTAAGACGGTGACGAGACTTACAGAAAAACTAAAGCAATAACAAAGGAATTCTGGATCTTTACAGATCCTTGTGGAGAATTTTACAATGTCCCGCCCTACCCCATAAAATTGACACTGTGGGGAGAAGAGGGAGAAGGCCGGTCGTGACAATTTTGGCTGTGGAATCAAAATTTTGATAGAGAGATATCTCCTTATGAACCGAACCTTACTGATGAATACAGACAATTTTTCCTTTCAAAAAGTATTTTAAGTATAGAAGAATGTCCATGTTAGAAAATTACGTTATTTTGGATTCGTTTAGAACATCTTTTGCTTTTTCTGGTTCAGCTCATCCTTGGACAAGGTTTTTTAAGGCTGACGGTAGGGCAAGTATCTCTCGAAAAGTACTTCAGAAAAAGCTTACGATTCACGACGTGATGAACATCCTACACCAATGGCTTCCACTCAGTACAAAAACTCAAGGATTTTTAAAGATTTTTTAACCCTCGAGAGTCACGTGGCACAACTTTTATTTTGCTGTTGATTCAAACCGGTTAGATAAGGATACCATGTGAGTATGGAGCACTGGTTGGAAGTTAACGTTCAACTTCATCTCACGATGGTTTCACACAAAAAGCTGATGTGGAGATTTTGTTTACTTTTTCCGGTATGACGGCCTCTTTTGCAAAAAACAGCGTTATCAAGGTCAATTTGACACTTCCATTTTTAGAAACATTCAGGGACTTACAAACACACAAAGAAACAGACACCTATCTACCATCCCCCCCCCCCGCAGAAGACAAAATACCCGGTCAGGGGTCACGCCCACGGACAGGGTTGATGCAGTGAAAATAAAATGATCTTGGGTATTATTTATACCTCCACTCTTTCCGCACATAAATATGTCAATGTCTTGTTTTCAGCTTCAAAAAAATACTTTCCAACAAGGTCATTCAGTGCAAAAAGGTGTAAAATTCTGGCAACTGAGTTCAGGGGCCTTCCATGATTTAAGTTGGACCTGTATCACAGTTATATCCTGTAACTCACCCCGCTTGACGCCATCCAAATCTAGTTGTCTAAACCTTCCAAACTGTGATTACTTTCTCGGGCGTGTAACTAAACAAAAGGAAAATGTTTGTCTATAAACTTCCAGAACGTCTTGCCTACCATGTACTGATGCAACTGCTCCTTTCTCAGTCACAAGGAACGTTGCTGGAGTAAGAGATTGTTCCCTGCTCGGAGAGAGGGTACCAACGAAAGTGGTCAATCTGCCAATCAGAATAATCTGTAATAGGCCTTCAATAGCAATACGCCTTTGTTTCATGCAAAGACTTGTGTTTGTCCTTTGTAAAAGGTTGATTGTGAACCTTTTTGAGGCGGAACATCCTGTCTCCAATAAGTACGAACCAGGACGACAACTCGCACGCTTTTATTCAATAAAGTAATTTTTCAGAACCAAGGTTGACGTTCTTGTCACTGTTTTAGATTAGGTGCCAAATTTAGCGGGGCTGGGTGGAGAGGTATGGTCCTCGCCTGAGCTGCCCACTGATAACATATACTGAAAGCGGCAACCTGAAGTTAGCAGTTTAAGGAATATTTCAGATTTTTTATATCATGGGGTCCTTAGAGGCCGAGGAAATTGAGCTGAAACGGAAGGTAAGTTTATTAAAATGTAGTAAAATATAGATATTGAGATCATTTGATTTGAGTTGCTTGTGTCGCGATTTGTCTTGTTGATAACTTAGGGCAGGGTATTGAATTTCGTTGCATGCAGTAAGGAAAGTCGTGAAGGGAGAAAATATATGCAGGATCATCCAGCTACTGCACTTCTCAAGTAATTTTGAAACCAAAGTGCCATTGTAAATATGTAAAGTATTACGAAGGAATTGCAAGTGTTGCTCATTTGACTTGTGGAAACACGTTAAAAATACCTCGTTTCCCACTTGTTCTGAGCACGTCATTTGATGACAGAAGAATTTAAATAGTTCGTTTTGTTAAAATTTGTATTTCATTCTTCCTCACTTTTGTGGTTTTTAACCTGAATGGCGAGTAGCAAATGTTTTGGTTTTGTTTCACATGCATCATACTTTTATCTGTTGTAAATCCTCATCATCTGCTAAATTATGTTCTCATCTTGCATTCCTTGCATTTGGGCACCTCTGATGTCATGTTGCGCAGTTTTATTTTTGACAAGAAATTCCTATGGTGGGAAGACCAAATAAAACACTTAGACTTCATATTTTTTTCTTACACAACAAAGGCATTTCTTGAGGAAATGGCGTCTTCCTTGACTGCAAAGATTTGTTTGAACTGCTAAAGGGCATCAGACCGCAGCGGGTTAATTTTCATGCTTTTATCTTGGTGGTCTCTGCAAAAAAAGTATGTTAAATGTTTTATTGTCATCATAATTTATGGTTGGTCCTGATAACCAGCTCAGTAAGCTTCACCTTGGCCTAACTCTTTCTCGCTATGCTATTTGCAGAGTTTTCCTTATGTCAACTTCTTCAGCAGACATTTTATTTGAAACAAATCTCCAGCTGATGTCTGGGAAGACCAGGGCTGTATTTCATTACCGAGAATTATTCGTAATGAAGTGCAAATTACTTTGACTTTTATGATGAATAACGTCATCGGGGAGGGAGAAACAGAAATATTTGATTATGATGAGTACTGGTATTGAAGCAGGCTCAGGTCATGGCCAATCCATTAATCAAAGCATTTGCTGGCAGATCATTCGTTTAATATCCAGTTTTTTGTCTTTAAAGCTCTCAGCAATTAATAGAAAAACAGCATATGATTTCTTTATGCCCTAGCACTTTTTAAACAGAGATCTTGTTATTTCCCGACCTCCCGCAAAATCACCTCCCGATTATCGATGTGATTCTACTTCAGAAGGCCTTAGGTAGACCCAAGATTAAAAAAAAGGGAATTTCGTGATGGATCTTGCTTTCATGAAACTACAATCCAACATGGCACTTGAATTTTTTATTTCATCACTACGCCTTTGTTCCGTTAGTCTTTACGCCCAGACTGAAAATTTTATTATCATCATTTGCACATATTTTACATCCTACGGTGTTAGGTTTGCATACACAATATTTGACAGAAATTCCTTGCCACGTAAAAAAGCATAAAGGAGTAAAAAAATCACTTGTGCGGTGTTTTAAGTCGAATACTTATGAATGTTTGGACACATGATTAAGCCCTTAATCTTAGTATTTTTCATTTGTAAATGACAGTGATTTCCTTGTCCTACCGGTGACATGAGCCATATTCATGATGGGTGTGCATTCCTGATCGCTCGCCATCCAACATACTTTTGATGACTCAAAATGATTGGACTCTGTTTACATCCGCAGCATTGTTCACAGTAAAACAGGACTTTTCAAACAGTTACGGCGAAAATTTTGATTGTATTTTGCACACTCGTAGCTTTTCGATAACAGCAAGGCGTCCGTTGGTTCTCCCGTTTGGCTTAACAATCAGTACACCGCCGCAGTCATGGTATTAATGGAGATCAAGTCTAGAATTCAAGTTGACTAGTTTTGGATAAGAAGTGACATCTGACAGATGGGGGAGAAAGAAACGAGTGGTTGTTTGACGCGAGAAACAAAATACAATTTATGAAAACCATTTCACCTTTTTGAACCCAATGTAATACCACAATGAAACCTAAGAAAAGTCGAGTAAAATTTAAAGTACGAGATGAATCATTGCAATTGCCTGTCATGTGGGTTATATTTTTAAACAGTGATATTCACTACACATTAATCACCGATGTAATGCTTATTACCAAGAAAAAGGCGACCTTCTGATCTTCTGTATTAAAAAAAATTCCATAGGTGATTACTGGGCTAACTTGGCACGTATTTAAAACTCTGGGTCTCCTTTTCAGACTTATTTTGGTGTCTGTTTCTTTAAAAGTGTTGGTGCATCTGAACCCAGCTATTTTTTCGTTGACTTGGTCACCGTTCGTTCTTTTGGCCTGGCGTAGCACTCGATGTTTGTTTATTTTTTTTCTATTTTAGGGTGATTTTGTTAAAAATGACATAGTGATTATTACTACAGTCGTATCTCGCGTGGTCTAATATCCATTTATTATCTATCTGGCATGCTGCCGGCACATGGGTATTTATTAGGAGCGTGAAGGCTTCTGATATTATAGCGCAGTATATAGGATAATCAAGTAAATATTGAAACATTCCCCGCCATTTTGCTTTACCGTTGAAAAAGTTTTGAAATGTTTTGTAGTCCTGAAGATTCGTAATAATTTCATTTGAATTTTGGCTCTTTCTTTCAAATGGTGTCAGGTACTTAGAAGAGGATCACCTATTGTTTACAAATCAAAACATTGCAGTTACAGTGTTTTTCTGCCCGGTTCTCAGTGGACCTGAAGTACTTTCACGTTGCTTTCATTTTTTTTTTGCTTGGGCGCATTCAGGGTTCTTTTGTTGACCCAGGAGGCGGCCTTTTATCACATCATTGTTATGTTTTTTCAATGTTTTTGTAAACATCAGTTGAAAGCAAGATTTCTTGCAGGGTTGTACAAAGCACCCCTACTGTTTTGTGCTCGACATGCTTAACTACAACAAAATCAAAACGCAGGATTGGACTCGCCTCAGTCCGGGTTCTCCTGGTGAAACCTGTGGGTTGCAGTGAATGATCGTTATCATCGAAGTGGTTGTGGAGGAAAAGAAGTCTTAGCGATGGTGGTAAAACGAATAAGACTTTTTTTCGTTCTCTGGTATGTGCTCAACTCAACCAAACGAGAAACCTCTTTCAAATGAACTTACATTTTACGGAGGTCGCGAGTAAGAAACAGTTCATTTCAAGTGCCAAATTGTTTAAAGATTTTCAAATATCTCAGGGAGACTTGGCGCTTGATAACTGACTTGAGCCATCACATCTTATGCGAAAAAAGTTTACCCATTTCAAGCACTGCAAGCCTCGTAATATGTTGGTAAAATAAAAATATATGAAGAATAAAATAGCCAAACTTGGTTTTATTTTTCATGAGAAAATGATCTAAATGTGAGAAACCTCTCGTAAACCGCATTGTCATGTAATCTTCACAGTGAGATGCCCATTTGGCGAGTTTGCGGCAAAAAAAGATAAATTTGAATGTCCCTTATGTCATCCGGCAGCTCTCGTAGTCTTGTTGTCAAACTAAAAGCAAAGCATGGCACACCAGCTGTTTTGTTACAAATTCTATTAGCATTTTTTGTAAGTTAACTCGGTAATGTACCAGGAAAGTAAAAAATTGTTAAAGGGATCATTGAAGAGAAATTATAGTTTCAGCCGGTATCTGTAAACCACACAAGTATAGCCAATCAATCAGCGGTTGCTTATAAAGGGGACTATACATCAGACCACAACTTTTACCATATCTTGGCTATGTTATTTGTACCACTTTGAATCCTCTGCTTTGGGTTTTTAAAAGTCACGCCTCGTCTTTAAAACATTTTGAGTGCCACAGTTTTAGTGTTGGGTTCATTTTGATATGACCCATTTTAAATGTAAGCCAGTGTCATGGGATATACGTTTTCCAATCAATCACAATAATCAAGCATTCTGTACTTCTCTAAGGTCGTGGTTATTTCAATTTGTTCAAAAGCAGATTAAAAATAAGTAATTGATTGATTGACCTTTAGCGTTGTTTACAAAGACAAAGGTAGATCTTAAGATTTATTCCATACATATGTAAGCAGCTTGTATTTATACAGGATAGTTAAGTAACAAATCACATTAAAATCGGTTTTTAACGTCAATATCATGCCTAATAGTCAAGGCTCAGATCATGAAACTGTATTAGGATAACTAATAAGCAGGTCCATTGTCAGACACTGGTGAAACAGGTTATGTGATTAGTGGAGATATTTGAAATACAATATTATCAAGGTGTCTTAAAATATTAGGCACGTATACACAATAGTGGGGGGAAAGCGCACGATAGTTTGCAGGATTCCTGGCTATGCAAACAACACATAATCTCCAGTGACATTGCAAACAGATTTTCTGTTCATGCATTTTATCCTAGTGATTTAACGCTCACTCCTCGGGTGCTAATTTCCAGTTTTAACACTTGATGCTTTTCATAGCTCTTTTCTGAATTACAGTTAGTGTTGCAATTACATTTACATTAATTGTTAAGGAGTGTTCATTACTATTGTACACTTGTTTTTTGCATGGGCTGAGTACAATGTTTTGGGTGGTATAAGTGTGGTGGTTTTAATCAGAATGATTAGCTACGATTTTGAGATATAAGGTCTAAACTTTTTTGGATTTAGCATTGAAACATCTTATTGTTAAAAAGTTTAAGCCATGAGGTGTTTTTCATGCTTTAATGTGGTGTACTGGTCAAAGTTCACCCCCAAATTTGGTTTTCCGGTACATAATTCATATTTTCAAGGGCCCACGTGTTTCATTAACCTGATAACCACATCAAATTTTTTCTGCCCTATTTTTCGAGTATATGTATATATGTATATATATATATTATATATATATATTATATATATATATATATATATATATATATATATACCCATGCAATGTCATTTGGTAGAGCATTTTAATTGGTTTAGACCAGAAGTCTCTTGCTGTTTGTTGATCACTGTGTCTTGAATCAACCAGAAGTAATATCCCATCCAGTACTAATTGTTTTAATTGTCACCAAAAGATATTTATTTGTCAGTGGAGCTAAACAAAGTCTTGGAACAGCTGTTTTTTAGGGTGAATACCCCCATGTAAATCAGAACTGCATGCACATTTGTTTTTTTTCTGGTCATATTTTATAGAAGAAAATGCCAGTGTTAGTTTGACAGGGCAGTTGGACATTTAATAGCTGTCAGGTATTCTGAATGCATATGGTTTTGATATTAAAGGGATACTTTAGATGCAAAAATATGGAATTTGATTGTAGGTGGTAGTTGTTTTGTGCAAGTTTCTTGTAGTGCATTTATATCTATACCTAAGGTATGTATTAATGTACATGAATTATAGAATTTTCTGATTCCACAAAAAATTAATTAGTAGAGAATCAGAAAAATGTTACATAATGTTTCTTCATTGCTAAAGCCCTAAAACGTAGATAGGTATACAGGAAACCTAGTGGTTATATTTTATTTGTTTGAATTTGATAAAGTTTATCCATACTGGCTTTGATCAGGGCTTAAAGCCTTTTAAAAATCTTATAGTTTATCAAGTTTCCATGTAAAGGAGTATGCTATGGTGATGGGAATTACCTTGCCCTCTTATGTGGCCTATGGTTCAATTTTGATTAAGAATGAAGAATATGGTAGAGGGAAATGAAAAATTGTATTATGAATAGTATGTAATATAAATTTTTTAATGTATACCATATTTTCTCTTTTAAATTCCGGCAGTGACTATTTCATTTTGATACTGGTAGTTTTTATTAGGAGGGATGGCATTTAGTAAAACGGGTGTATTTAAGGGGTTCAGTTGTAAAACAGCATTTATTTTCAAAACCAAAAGAGAAGAAAACAAATTCATGCTAAAATGTATAAACTGATAGGAAATTTCCTTAAACATAAAGTAAAAAACTGTACACTCAACAAAAGAACAAAGCAAATTTACCTTTTCTTAAAAGAAAGCCACTAAGAGGTTGTTAAGAGAAATGCACTAGACTTACGTAAGATTAAAGAAAGTAGCCATATTGTCTAAAAATCCGCATCCAAACTATTTCATACTTTCTACCTACAAAATGGCCATGAACATTGAAAGCAAGAGTCAAAATGAGGAAGTTAAAAATGCACCAGTGTTTTTTTTGTTCAACACATATTTTGCTGCTGATTCTGTACATATGGGCTATGACATAATATCATTTGGCGGAGTGATGCCAGAAGCATGGTTCCAATTATGTTCAAAGTTACTGGATGAATTTGCCCAAGTGAGATAGTGATGATACCCTAATATCCAACTACCAAGTCATGATGAGGTATAAGGTCATAAACATGTAACGTTTTACTGAATTGGCTTCCAAATGTGTTTTTGAAATGTTGAATGTTTTCTACCAGTTGAAGAGTGGTTGAGGAGAGAAAGGAGAGATTGGTGGAGAAGGCTCTGCATGGTAGGTTCTTTCGGGAGATGAATGAAAATGCAACAGAGAGATCAGTACAGTGGGTTAAAGGTGGTTTCCTTGCAAAAAGCACAGAAGCATTTGTGTTTTCTGCTCAAGAGCAAGCATTGAGGACAAGGTTGGTGCAGTCGAAGTGGGATGGTGGTGTTAGTCCTATGTGTCGCATCTGCGGAATTGAATCTGAGTCAGTTTGGCATGTTGCGTGTGAGTGTAAGGTACTGGCTCAGAAGGAGTACAAGAGGCGACATGATAGGATAGGATTGAGAATATCTTGGGAACTGTGCAAGAAGTATGGGTTGAAATGTGCAGGGAAATGGTTTGAAGAGGTGCCTGACAAAGTTAGAAAGAGTGAAGATGGTAGGTTTGAAGTTTGGTGGGATAGATCAGTGGAGACAATGCAACAGGTGGAATGTAATTGTCCGGATGTTGTTGTTGTTGACTGCACTAAGAAGAGATGGCTGGTTGTAGATTTTGCTGTGCCTTCCAATCAAAATGTGACAGCTAAGGAAGAAGAAAAGGTCACTAAGTATTCTCCCTTGGCCCAACAAATCCAGAAGTTACATAGTGTATGTACCAGTGTTGTCCCAATCGTTGTGGGAAGCTTAGGAGTGGTGACGAAGGGCTTGGAGTGCAGTTTGAAAGAGTGGGGCATCCCTGATGTCTTGGGTGGACTCCAAACACCTACCATCATTGGAACCACGAAAATATTGAGGAAGGTGCTTGACCTCTAAAGCTACTGGTCGGTAGCCGGGGTTAAGTTTTCTCGTCTGGCAGGTGAATACCATCTCCCTGTGCAGGCTATCATGCTGGACATGAACTTTGTTATTATTATTCAGTCATTTTCTTTTGATTTGATTTTTTAAGATCAAGCACTTGGTCACTACCAGTGACCTAGGGTGAATGAAATTGGAGTAATTTAAAAATTAATTTTGTATTGTATCCTAATTGTATAAAAACAGAATTTGTTACAAAGTATAAAAAACAGTACAAAATAATAACATTTAGTGGACAGTTTACCAACATCAAATAACAGTTGACAGTAAAAAAATATTTGTAGAAAAAATGGTTATTTAATAGAAAGCACTCTTCTCAAAATATGTGCTGTACTATTAAGGACTATTTTCTGGGCTTTGTTTAGTGATGGTTCTCCTGGAATTGTCTTAAAGTAATCAGTGGTTCCTTTCTTTATTAGTCCTAGGGCACCCACTACTACTGGGATTGTTTTCAGGTGCCAAATCTTTTCAATCTCAATCTCCAGATCTTTGTATTTGGATAATTTCTCAAACACCTCAGCAGAAACATTCTTATCGGATGGTACACTCATGTCAATGAGTAAGCAGGTGTTATTGCTCTTGTCCTTGACAATAATTTTGGATGGTTTGCATGTATTGATGGAACAGTATGGGCTGGAAGGTGCCAGACAATGGTGACATTTTTCCCTTTTGTGACTGGTTCTGAATGGTGCTCATAATAGTTGCTTTTAGTTTCTATGGAGAAATGAGAATTTTCCAGTGGAGATATTGACCAACCCTGTTGTGGCAGTTTTTATACTCGTTGGGTATCAAGACAGAGCAACCTAAGACAAGGTGGTCAATCGTTTCTAGCTTTTCCTTGCAGAATCTAGATCTTTCATCTGCTCTGTGTTGTGCAACACATTGGTTTGATAATTTTGTGTGAAAAGACTTTGGTCCTGAGGGGCAAGAATAAAGCCTTCTGTTTCCCCTTTCAGTCTGGAGCTCCTCAGCCACTGATGGGTTGCCACTTTGTCTACATCAGCATTTTTGTTTTTGGTCTACGAACTGTCCATAGAGGGGCTTTTCTTGCCACCTATACTTCAATTGTTTTAAACCATTGGTTTTTGCTTTCTTTGTTTTGTGGGCTATTTCCATGGGTTGTAGATGGTTGTTGTATTTGTTATTTAGATCTAAGTCCAGCTGGGGAGAAAATTTAGCTGACTCTTTAAGAACTGAATGTAACTTTTTTGAATTTTCATATATGTTAGTTGCAGCATCCAATCATTATTATTAATATTATTACTTTTTTTATTATTATTATTATTATTATTATTGAGTGGCAGAACACTACAATCCCACAAAGGACTCAGGGGTAGAAACCCCAGCAAACCCATCCAACTCCTAGTCCAGTAAGGGTAAGCTAACTGCATGCATGATACCCGTGTGTGTGATATTGATGTTAATTAAAACAGCACATGACCTTGGAGGTGGGGCCTATTTAGATTTCCCAGTTTAGGTGACCCATCCTGCTTAAAATGGTCTCCATAGCGAGGCTTCACCCAAGACCTCAGAAGTAACAAGTGTGAACAAAATACTCAGGACTTAAGAACTTGAGTTACACACTTGCAACACTTAGATATGATGCTCCCCCCTTATTCCTGCCCATTAAACAGAAATGAGTGGTGTGTCAGCCCTTTTAAGACAAGCACAACTGGTTAAGGTCATACAACTGATTGGCAAGTCTTCAGTTTGAGGGGGAATGTTTGATCAAGCCCATTCATTATTATTATTATTATTTTTATTATTATTATCATTATTATTATTAGTGATATGCCCAAATGGAGAGTATCACTATACAGGATGTACCACAACCAGGCTTCACTGTACCATTTCTAGTCTTTTTTCCCGGTCCTCTAAATCCAGTGACAGCTCAGCTGTGTTGCAACCTGTATTGCAACCTGTATTGGGCAGATCAGTTTCATTGTAAATTTTCTAGATTGTCAATTTACAAATAAAATCATGTGAAGTTTAAAAAAAATTATTATTGTTATTTCTTCTGAATATCACAACTCCAAGATGGTTGACCTATAGAATTCCTTCCTGATCTTCTCTTTCATAGTTGCATGTTGGATTCCATCACCCTCACTAATACCCAGGTACTTGTATACCTTGGTCAAGGTGTCATATAACACTCATTTCATCTAGTTAAATATCTTGTTTTCAACATGTTTTCTTTTTTAAAAGTTGCTTTGGTACATTTATCCAACACAAACAACAGTCTGATGTCATCACTGAAAGCTTTTACCACTTGCAATAGAACATCATTTTAGGTAGATTTAGGTATTCAGTACTTTTCTTAGTATCTTTGTAGTTCTTAAAGTTCTTTCTAATTGTACCCAGACCACCAATGATTATTGGTTCTATCTTGACTTCTACATTCCATCGCCACTTGATCCCTCTCTTTAAGTCTTCATACACCTCATTTTCCCTTTTCTTTCAATCCTGATATCAAAGGGACAGGATATTTCAATCAGCAAACATGATTGATCCTTTTTATTTTTGAAAACAATGTCTGGTAAGTTATGCTTCTGTCAGTGATTTGTCTGTATGGGAAAACTCCACTGTAACCTCAAGTTTTCTTCTACAATCCCACTTTATACGTAATGGCTGTACCAGCAATCTTCATGGTCTAATACTAGTTTTTGACATAACTCCCAGTGAACAATTTGAGCTACCTTGTCATGTCTCCAACCTTTACATTTTACTTGCACTAGCTGTTGACACTCAGGTGCAATGTGTTCAATTGTTTCATCCTCTTTTCCACATAGTGTACATTCTTTTGATACACTTTCTTTGTAAATGATGCTCATTACAGAATTTACCACTCCTTGCTCTTGTGCAGCAAATATAGTCCTCAGTTTCTTTCTTTTACCCTACATCTTTCAACCAATGCCATTTGCTATCCTTACCCGTTATATCTTTTGTAGCTGTAGGTGTTTGTCCAGGCAATGATTTGTCTATCCATCCATTCTTATGCATTTCTCTATTCTGTTATTTCCACACTGAAAGGTTTTTTATTTCACTCAATCTCAATATTTATTCTGTGGTCATTGTTCATCACATACCAGCCAAGACTGTTATCCTCACATTGTACAGTCTCCAACAGTAATCAAACCTCTCCCTCCTTCCTGCTTTGTTAGATACAGTCTGTTCACATTGCTTTTAGGTAAGGAATGCTCCATTCATGGTCAGTTTCTTTTTTGTGTTCTATCAAGATTTTGTAGTTCATTATTTGATCAATTTATCAAATCAGCACCATACCTCAGCAATAACATAGCCCCAGTATTAATTGGTAATGTTTATAATCTTTCCATTCAGTCTTCTTTTAAGAATCGTTTTCAATCTCCATAGGTATTCCTTTTGTCCAAGTACTTTTATAGTGTGATCCATTATCTTGTTTGTCTCCAGAATACCAGGATACTTTACCCTAATTCACCAATTCCCTTGACTGAATCACCATTTGTCAGTTGTACAGCATCACTGTTTATAACTTTTCCTCTTTTCATTACAATCACTGAAGTCAAATATCATACCTATGTCTTGACTGAAACAACTCACTGTTCTTACCACCAGTTCAATCTCATTTTCATCTTTTGCAAGTAACTTGAAGTCATCCACAAAAAGGAGGTGGTATATTTAATTTTTCCCATTTCAAGTTGATATCCAGCTTTACACTTTCTCAGTACCATCAAAATCACAAAGAGTAGCAGGACCAATCAGTCACTCTAAAAGATTCCTCTGTGAATGGTTACTCCTCCAAATTCCTCTGTCTCATGTTGTTAATATTGTTTTTCAACCAGGCACAGCCAGGACTCAGGCATCACCACAGTTGCCATAGGCAGTTCAGACCCCCATAGGTTATTGATTGTGTTGGGTTTTTTTTTATTCATCACAAAAAAGGAAGTTTTTTAAAGGTTTCCTCTCCCTAGTATTTTGTTATCACACCACTAGGAGGATTGCCAGCCAAGGCTTGAGTCCCCCACCTGACCATGAGACAGACACCTGGGTTCACTATCAGCCCCAGTGCTTCATGGCCTCAGCGAGAGCTAAACCTTGGTCAAGGATGACCCAAAGTTATTGTGCCAACTCATTTACCCACATTGAAACTTCACAACTTGATGCAGTTTGTTGTCGATACCCAGGACCTCTTCTTCTTCTCCTTCTGCTGCTGCTGCTGATAATGATGATGATAATAATAATTATTATTGTTGTTATTATTATTATATTATTATTATTATTATTAATTTTTTTTTTTTTTTTACTTCTATTGCTCAGAATGTCATTTTGTCCCAGACCCTGGGGTCAGACAGTTTTTGTCAAATGCCCTTTGTTGTGGGAGTAAGTAATTTCTTGGCTGGATGTCCTTTATTATGCAAACAAATCACTTTTTCTTTTGTATGAAGTTCTAAATGCATTTTGCCTGCTCGGGGAATTGAATCTGAAAGCTCTGGGTTACATTGCAACTGCAGTAAACGTTGCCTCCTGGGGGTGAAATATACTTTAATGGAAGAACAATTATTTTAGTATTCTTGAGGTTCTTGATTACTGTGGTAGCTTTTTGGAACATAACAGAATAACTTTTTTTCCAAAAGTATTGAACAGCAAAGATTTTTTGTGGTTTTACTAAATGAAATAATAACTTTTAATTTAAAAAGCAAGAAAATATTTTAATAGCAAGTTTGTTAATGACTTCCATGCACAACTTAATTTAATCATCAAAGAAGGTAATTTAATACCAGCTTAATTATGGAATTCTTAGAGCTGTTTTATCAAATGTACCTTCATTTAAAACTTCATTTGTATGGCAATGGTCAAAAATTACAAATAAAATGTATCAAAAGTTAACATGTAAACACCTTAAGATGAAACGTATGTGAGTATAACAAACTCGTTTGTATTCAACAGAATCTCATTTATTGTTCCAAAAGTTTACTTTCAGATCCATAATATGAACTGATCATCTTATTTTTAAATTATAAACTAATTTTTACACTTTTGCACTGGATCATTTGGTAGTAAAATATGGGTACTTTGGAAAAGATGTTACTGTGAAAGTGGAGGTTCTACCATAGAATAATTATTAATCTAGTTATCATTGTATGAAATAAACAATCAGAGTTAAATTGGGTATTGACATGTGCTTGTTAGAAACATAAATGACTAATTTAGCATCTTACAATGGTACCATATGAAAGTTTCAATGAATAAAATAAGATGTATTTTTTGCTAAAACACACAGATGTGTGTATGTGTATGTGTATTAATTTTGTAACTAATTTGTTTACAGGTTCATTTTGTAAGTGTACCAAACTTCATATTTTGTTGCTGAGTTCATTATGAGTGATGTTGTACCACCTTTGCTTATCATTCATGCAACAAATGGAGCTGCCCTGGATAGGAAATTAGTCAGTTTTGAGAGTAGTGGGAGCTATTAGGATCTTCAATGAAAGATAAATGGTAAAATATTCTAGACTGTTGTGGAATGGAAAAGTGTCCACTTACCAAAGAGCCCAAACACAGGGATGTCTTTCTTAATGGTATTGTGAGAGTCAAGAAGGTTTGCATAAATTATGGTGTGGTCATACCTCATCTCTAGATCATGTAGATATATCAATACACCTGATTTCTGAAAATCATAACTGTCATTCAAACAATGCACAACACATACACACACAAATTTGTGTGAATGTATAATGAAATGTATGAGTGTTTTACACATTTGTGTGTGATTTTAGCATTTAAGCTTATATTTTAGGGGAAAAGAACCTTTAATGTATACAAATATTTGGATCTCTACATTTTTTTCTCTATTTTTTCTATTCAAAGCTTGAAGATGCAGATTCCCTGGAAGAAAGACGTGAAATTAGAAGAAAATTAAGAGAAATAAGAAATAAGAAATTTGATGAAGAATTAAAAAAGGTATCGTCAGGAGACTATAGGTCATCCCGTGGCACCTCGATTACAAATGGCACTGAGTCTAGTGCCCCAGTTAAGAAAACAAGCATCACACAAAGTGATAATGAAGATGCATATGGACTTTCTGGTATTGACAATGAAGATGATCTACAAGCAATGGTAAATTAGCACTTTGTTGTTTCAGTTGTATTTCCTTGAGTATGAAGTTTGAAGTTGGGATCAATAATTCTTTTTAACTGACTAGAATTCATCAAAGTTATTTTTTGTTTCACGCCATATTTTCTCATTATCTTCTAAGAATATTGAATATAGTTGGAGAAACAGAACTTGGTATGTTGATGTGGTACTAAGTTAATGGTTTATGTATTCCACAACTAGAGAATGCTGTTGTTTACTGTTTGAAGCACTTGCTGTTTGAATCATGTGCTTGTGATGTTTGTAAGCCAATACTTAGGTATGTGTATGGCCTGTTAAACAGGTTTGTCCTTACTATCTAGAAAAATGTTACAGAATTTGAACCAGCACAAACTGTTAAAATGGTAAAACTAGTGTGATGACAAAACTGGTATGTCTATGTGTTGTTCTCTGCTGTCAGAAGGACTGGTTTTTCATTGATTTGTGGAGTCATAAGGTGTACATGTTACAGTAAATCTTTGAAACTATGAATGCCATGCTATAAAGTCCAGTTCAGTTAATGATAGTTTGCAATTTGGCATGTCAGGTAGTTTTAGAATCTGTTGTTAAAGTCTCTCAGCTTTGTGTCAGCTTTATAGCACTTTCACTTGTTTGCCTGACACTGTTTGTTTTTCTGCAGTCACATAAATACGACTTTGACCACCAGCAGACCAGGTACAACACAGGCAGGAATATTTGATGGTAGCTTGCTTAGTGGCAGCAGGTGTTGCAATGGTGACAGAAGAATCACTAATAAATGTCTTGGTGGTGCATAAGTTGTGGATTTTGATTTTGTGGCATTTTGATTACTGCCAAAACTGAACTGCCCTGCTGTACACTTAAAAAATGAAATATGTGAAAGAATGTGGAAGTTTTTGAAAAGTATTATGTAAGGTGGAAGTTCAAAAGAAGGGAAGGAATGTATGTTGTACTGTAGTTCTTAACAGAAAAGGTACCAGGGAGACTTGAAATTAAAATGGTAAAAACATTCATCCTTGTAGTACTTTATTATTGCCAACATTAACACAAATATTTTTGCTGTAGGTTATAATTCTGCAGAGAGTTTTTTACATGATGTAGTTGTATCAAGTGGTTAGGGGCAAGGATTTATGTAACAAAGGAAGCTGATCAATAGTTGCAGTGAAAGAGTATTTGTAATTGAAGATGAAAGGAGAAATTGCAGTAGAAGGACAGTCATTCTAAAAGTAACTGTTGGATTTCATGAATTTACTTAATAAGTTCAGTAAACTTGTTTAAAAAAATATTTTTTTTAGTAATTATGCAAAATTCCTGGATATATTAGTAAAGTTGTGAAACTTCTAAGTGAAATAGTAATTATTCCTGTGACTGAATATGTTAGGGCTTTTGTAGAATTACTGATTCCAGATGTTTACCATTTTCATAACTGAACCTGGCCTGACCATGAATGACTGTTTAATTAGCCCTGCATGCATGTTGATTTCCCTGGTCGTCTTAAACTGAATGGCCTTGTAAGACACTGGTGTTTGTTACCTACCTGTGAAATGTTAGCATTGTACCTCAGACATAAATTCATGGTCATTGGCAAGAAAATGTATTTGGGTGAGAATTAATTTGCATAAAAGTTTATATGGTGATCAGCAAGATTTTAATTAAAAGTAATAACTTCCATTATAATCAGTTATAGGCTCAAAGGTATCAACAAAGGTAGTACAGTATGAGTCCATAGGCTGCAGTAAGATGGACCTATCACTGGTACCACAGATGGTATTTGTGTGTGGCATAACCTATTAATTAGGGCTCTGGCATTGATGAGGTAGAATTGCACATATTTTTGTCACAGTTGGGAGTGATACTGTGGGCTATGTGATATTCAACTTGGTCAATGCTATAGGAAACTAGACAAAACTGAGTTAAATACTGATAAGGCCAAGTCAATTGTATACTACTTGTAAACAGCACTGAGAACAGGAACAATAAACTGGGTATAAATCCATTGTATTCAGTCAGTTATTTGAAAACTACTTGAAAGTGAAGGGATTGCTCCAGTCTTGTTGTTTATTTGAAAGGCAAAGGATTGGTTTGATTATCAAATGGAGTTAAAAGTTCAGCCAAAGGTGTATTTATAATTTTAACCTGATCCTAGCACGTATCTGAAGTGTACAATTTCAAGGTAGTCAAACAGCCATAAGCTTATCTTGCTGAAGTGCTGTGTCTGGGTTGATGTTGGCAACAATGAATTTTCACACAATTTTGCTTTTTGTGAATCTTGCCACTTCTTCTATCTTTTCAATTCTTGTTATCTCTTTGATTCCATCCGTGTATTTAAGTCTCTGTCTTCCTCGTGCTCGCTATCCCTGTATTATTTCTAGGAGGCATATACATCTTCAAGATTTTAAACCGAATCAGTATGTGCAAGCTCAAGTTTGTCAGTTTTCCTCTCATTTGGCCAAAGTTAGCTTTACCCATTGCAGTTATCAATCATATTTCATCATCACTTCTACCATCTTCCTATAAAAAACTTTCCAGATATCGGAACTCGTGGTTGATGTAATTAATTTTTAATAATTAAAGCAAGTTATTAAGTAAACCATTAGGTAGCAATTGATCACGATGAAAAAAAATTTGTTTGCACTTTGTTGATGTCAAAATAAAAAACCTTTCCCCAACTTCTTTTGTCACAAACTGCTGCTTTCTTGTGAAGTTTTTCCCATGGAAATGTTTACACATTACAGGACACATTACATTAATTGGTACTACAATAGTAATTAATTAGTTAATTAACCCATGCCTTTAGGTCATAGACAGTTCTTTTCCTTGAGTTTGAAAGCAGTTATAATGACAAAATGCAGAAATAATAACCAGATGTTTGGCACATAATCTTGTTCTAATGAGCTTCAATTTTTCAAGGTTTCCATTTTATACAATTTATGAAAAAGAATTTCCTCCTATGATTAGTCATATTTTGACATTGAAAAAAGTCTTTTGCAAATGAAGAAATGGAGAGGAACAGTATACCATGATTGCAACAGTAATGTTCATTCCATTTCCACTTTTGTTTTATTTTGGAGTGCAGGAGTAACTGTAACAGTGGTTGTAAGATAATTTACATACATTTGACATGTACAAGAAATAGTAATCGACCAGTAGTTCAAACAATGTACAAGAAGCAGTAGTTGATAAATAAAATCCTGCAGATGCTACCTTGGTTTCAAGGAAGATGTGGTAGTACTAAAGAACATTAATTAAGCCTCCATGAAAAGTCGGAAATGTATATTCACATTGCTCCTATATACCACTTGTACAAATAAGTATTTAGTAGGAGTGGTAATAGTAGCATTAATTTTAAGAATAATGATAATAATAATAATAATAATAATAATAATAATAATGATGATGATGATAAAAAATCCGCGTGGACTTGAAATTCCAGGTAGCGACTGGCGTGGAATATCCAGGTCCTTGGCAGTAAAGCTAAAAAGCAATCTTTATGAGATGAAAACCAGAAGTAAATCATACCGCCTCGTCCGTCAGCAAGGGACGCGGCTGTAAAAACCAACTATTGATCAATAAAATGATACTGGAAAATGCGAAGTCAAAACACAAGCATACGGCATGGATAGACTTCAAAAAGGCGTTTGATAGTGTCCCCCATCCTTGGATCTTACGTTGTTTAGAACTGTTTAAAATCTCTCCCATTTTGATTAATTTTCTAAAAAAGTCGAAGACTTTATGGCAAACCAATCTTTTTCTTTCCTACTCTAATTGTACCTCGACGTCTCATGGAATGCGGATTGTGTGAGATTTTCCAGGGGGACTCTCTTTCTCCTTTTTTATTTTGCATGGTACTAATACCCCTCTCCCAAATGTTAAACAACACTACATATGGATATAAGATCAATGATAAAGTAATAAAAAATCACACTTTTCATATGGATGATTTGAAATTATATGCTCGTAGTGATGATGAATTAGAAGGGTTATTAAAAACAGTCAAAGCTTTTAGTGATGACATTGGGATGGAGTTTAGGCTGGATAAATGTGCTAAAGCAAGTTTTCAGCGGAGAAAATTGGTGAGTACACATAATGTTTTACAAGACGATGAGTCTGTAATTAAGGAACTAGATCAGGAAAGGACGTACAAGTATCTTGGTGTTAACGAAGGAGACGGTATACAGCATGCCAAAATGAAAGAGAAAATCAGAAAAGAATGTATAAGAAGGGTGAGATCGATTTTAAAGACAGAACTTAATTCTAAAAATAAAATAACTGCAATCGACTCTTTAGCTATACCAGTTGTGACTTATAGCTTCAACGTGATAAATTGGAATCTTTCAGAGTTAAGGAGGGTAGATACTAAAATTCGAAAACAATTTACGTCTGAGAAAATGCATCATCCTGAATCTGATGTAGAGCGTATGTACGTAAGTAAAGGCGGAAGAGGTATGATACAATTAGAACTTTACTATAAAACCTCTACTGTTGGTCTTTTACAATATCTAGATAACCCAGTTGATTGGATGTTAGAATTGGTTAAGGTACACGAAAATACTAAAAAATTACACTCTGTTGTCAAAGAAGCAAATAAGTTTTCACGTGAACTGTAAGTCGATCAAGACACAGATAAGACCTTATCACCAACGGCAATAGCACAAAAAACGAAGAAAAAGGCTAAACATTCTGGTATGAAGCAGATTGAAAATCAGTGGTGTGAGAAACCTCTCCACGGACAGTTTGTAGCTCGTTGCAAGAATGCTGATGTAGATGAAAAGGCAACCCATCAGTGGTTACGTTGCTCCGGTCTGAAAGAGGAAACAGAGGGTTTTATTCTGGCTGCCCAAGACCAAAGCCTCTTCAGATTCAACTATCAGGCTAATGTTTTACACAATGGAGCTGACCCTAATTCTTGGTTTTGCGAGGAAAAGACAATAGACCACCTTGTTTCCAACTGCTCTGTCCTTACACCTAATGAGTACAAAAACCTGCATGACAGGGTTGGGCAATACCTGCATTGGAAGCGCTGCAAGCATTTTTCTGCAGAAACCAAGAGTAACTGGTATGAACACCACCCAGAGCAAGTTACAGAAGGGAAAGACTTCAGAATTCTGTGGGAATTTTCTGTGCATACTGATCGGACAATACAGGCTAATCGTCCAGACATAATTGTCAAGGACAGGAAGAACAACACCTGCCTGCTGATCGATATAAGTGCTCCTTCAGAGAAAAATGTTTCCTCTGAAGTGTTTGAAAAACTATCCAAATGTAAAGATCTAGAAATAGAAATAGAAAAAATGTGGCATCTCCAAACCAAAACTATCCCAGTTGTTGTTGGTGCCCTCGGCCTGATCACTGCAAGAAATCCAGAAAATTGTTATCAGTAGCATATCACATGTTTTGAGAAGAGCCCTGTCTATATGAATCTTTTCTGTATTGAAAACCTTAAAATTAATTTCAATGTTAGTTGACTTGTGATTTGGATGTTTGTACCTTACGCTGCCTTAATAATTTTTGTAAATCGTTCTTTTCGTGTTAAATGAATTGCCTTTTTTTCTGCAGATTTTAAACTTTCTATACTAAAAATTATATATGTATATTTTTTGTTTTTAAAATAATTTTTATATAAACTTTTTTAATAATTTATTCTTATTCAAAAGCTACATAACTTGAATTTCACACACCCTAGGTCACTTGTAGTGGCCCGGTGTTTGATCTTACAATGCAAATCAAAAGAAAACATAATAATAATCATCATCATAATATGGTCTTTACAGTCTAAGAAAGGGAATTGCCTCCGCAACCCTATTTTTTAGGTATTATTTTTGCAAGTGTTTTGTATATGTGGCTGGGCAGTTTCTCGTCCTCTTTTCAGGACAGGATCCACCAGGTATTCTCAAGGGTTTGAATTGTTTTCTGCTGGTTTTTAAAAGAAACATGCAAACTTTTATGTCAAAAGTGGGTTTTTTTCACATTGCCCGTCTATGGAGCTTGTTGCACGCTGCTTATTTCATGTCTCTTATATTGTTGGGACGTTCAAATCTTTGTGACCAAGCTACAGAGAGTCTCTATCTCCCTAAGTAATCCACTCTAAGAAGTGTCACAAAGACTTTGGATGAATAAAAGAAAGGAAAAACAAAGAAAAACATGAGTGATTTATGTGAGGTTTTACTTGTTAAAGTTGAGTAAAAGCTTTCGTTCCTGTTAATTGAGGATTGGTTTGGTGTAAAAAAACATGATAAGTTGAAGAGGGGGTGAAAAATGAGAGTGGAAAATATCATGGTTGGGATGACAACAGTAATATAGGTAGAAACAAACGGGGAAGTTTGTCACTGGTGTTGGTTTGGAAATGGATGTTACAAGACAAATCTGTGAATTTTATTCAACAGTAAAAGCTTGTTCAAGCGAGATGAGAATCTATGTGGATAGTAGTGCTTTTAACTGTTATTTGTTTGGGTTTTTTTTTCGTCAAACAGTAACATCAATAGAAGGTACTTGGATGTCAGGTTTAGCAACAATTCAATTTGAAACCAAGTAATACTCATTGAAGTACACTTGCATGTTTGGGTGCATACGGGAGTTTTCAGTGTTAATTTTCAATTGGCTTGGCAGAATTGGTCCTATGTTAACCGCCCCACTAATCGTAACCACCTCTTCTAATCAGAAGCACAGGGAAGCATCATTAGGAACTAAAGCCCAACTCCTTGCTTAGTGTTATTCCTTTGATTTGTTTTTATTTTCACCAATAAAATTGAAGTAGAACAACTTATTGTTATTAAGATCTTTTAGTTGTTGCAAAGGAAAATGGTCAAATATAATTTTGAAAATAATGTTTTGTTGAATAAACAATGGTGCCCTTTATGTTAACCATTCATGGAGTTAATTTAAGTTTTCTTGCTTGAGGTACCACGCATTCTCTTATAGACATGAGATGCTATGGCCCCGTAGAAATGTGTTGTATGGCTACAACAAGCTCAAACAGAGTGGTGGTTTTGAATATTGTTTGGTCACTTCAAATTGAAAGACAAGACGTACTTTCCGAGTCATTTAACTTGAATTGTCTAGCCTTCCAAATTCTCCTCGACAGCTCGGGGAATCGAACCCGGAACTCTTGGTTACTGTGCAGTTGCACTAACCATTAAGCCACGGCTCCTCATATGATATATGATGATCACAGTAAAATATGTACCCATATCAGGGATGATACCATATGAAGAAAAGGCTACTTGGCAAACTTGCTGAGTTTCAATCGTGCTTTGTTTGATCTTTCTGGTGGCCTGGGTCCTGTGCACCGCTCTCCTCAGTACTCCATTCCCATCTTTATCTTAAGATAAAAACTTAAACTTTAAGCAGCAGGTATACCATGCAAACCAGCCCCAGAATTTAACACTTTACTTATCGTACGCACTTTGTCACTGGGACATTTTCAACAAAGATATCTGACACTTGTACCCCCACACAAACAACGAATTGAAATAGTAGTCGAAGATTGGAAACCAGGGTATTTTTTTGCCATTGGCGACGAAGTGAATTGATACTTTTTCAGTCGCCCCACTGGCCTTGAGCCTATAAATTCTCGCACTTTCATCTTTGATGTCCATCCAAGGTTTAAAAAGGACCACAAGAGGAATCACATTATTTTCACTTCATATTTGTAACTGCTATTCACGTTTTTTGAAAACTGAAAACACAAGAGCAGTTCAAATTTCCCTTCTTTGAAATGAAGTGGACAGTTAAAATTTAACTTAACATTTTGAAGGGGAGGCAAGTATTACCTTATTTCCAATGCGGGGTATCAGAAAAGTACGTATGGTAACAATGAACTGATAGTCTCCCCCATCCTTTACTCCTTTTAATAGCGAAATATATCGTATAACAATGGGTGTGACCATTTAGGTAGACCCTGACCCTTTCCATCAGTATACTCGTTTTTAATCACTCCTAAGAGACTTAAAGAAAAGCAGCACACAACAATCAAGTTAAATGGGTTCGTTTTAAAACGATCTTTATAATTTTAAATAACAAGCATGAAATTCCTTTCGAGGAATTAGTCAATGCAAATAACCAAAACACTAATCGCGAAATGGGTTGACGCGGCACTTACGGTGTGGTGTATCTAAAACTGGATTGGTGGCAGCAATTGATTAATTGTTGTGTTTCACAAAATAAGAAAGCGGATGAATGTTACAGTTAATACCGAAAATATGTAGTTTTTTGAGACCTTGGAGTCAGTTTCGTGTTTAGTTTTGCCAGCAAGACTTCTCTTTTTCCCCCTAGATCAGAAGATATGTGGGAGACCTTACTTCGTAATTGTTTCCTCAGAAACAGGAGGTTAACAAAGTTTATTTTTTATCAATAATGTATACAGGTATAACTTCTCAGACCTGGTACTTTGGTACTCTTTCAGCCATTTAGGAGGGATGGAACTTTTCTTGCTTGCATTTATATATGTTCTTGGGAAGAAAAAAAAAATGCCGCCCAATCTGCAAATGTTTTGCACACAGAAAATACAGAGATAGAGCATTACATTTCCGAAGTTGATACAGGTCGAGTATGAAGTATACAGAATAGGATACCGGGAAAATCACAGGAGAATACGAGGCGTATTCCTAGCGTTAATGGGACTTTTACTATTGTTGAACAGAAATAATATATATTTTTGGATTGCCTGTTAACAAGCGTTGGCCCCATTCACTGTAGTTATATTCTGTGTCAGGTTAGTAAAGAGAAATAAAAGGGTAGCTTCTTTAAAATTCTGAGTTTATTTTTAAAGGAAAGTAACTTCATTTGCAATTTCTTTTAGTTTGGTAATCGCCATCTAGTATGATAACTTAGATAATGAAATATTGATTGTTTTGGGTACTTCACAG
Source organism: Morbakka virulenta (assembly GCA_003991215.1). Classification (NCBI taxonomy): domain Eukaryota; kingdom Metazoa; phylum Cnidaria; class Cubozoa; order Carybdeida; family Carukiidae; genus Morbakka; species Morbakka virulenta. The sequence continues at coordinate 1,103,202 of RDPX01000032.1, forward strand.
ACTGCTAAAGGGACGTTTCAGAAGCTGTAAGCATGTTTTTTTATCTTTTTATGTAGCTTAATGATACACCCTACACAGAAACAGATAAAAGGCGAAAGATCAGGGCGAAACTTCGAGAAATAAGGAACATCAAACTTGGTAAGCATTTTTTTGTGAAGTCCTTTGAGAACGGGAGGCGAAACGTATTTCCCCCGAGAACTTTTACTCGGATTTAGCTACGACAAAAGTAAACGGAGAGGTAGAGGGAGGTGAATGGAGTGGTGATTACCGCGTGATGTCCCAAATTGTTCTTATTGTTTTCTGGGGCTATTTAGATCTCAATTTTTACTTGTGACTATAATTTTCTTTGCCTTGAAAGGTGGAAAGCTAAAGGCCATTATGGTTTTGTTGTCTCTTGTAACACTAAAATTTGCCTGATAAATTTTGACGGGAGGAAGTTTACAGCTGCCATTCTATCTGGTTACAGAGGAGCCGTGGCTTAATGGTTAGTGCAGCTGCACCATAACTAAGAATTCCGGGTTCGATTCCCCGATCAGGCGACTTTGGAACTTCACATCCGGCCAAGAAATTTCTCACTGCCAAATCCAAGTCCCTGTGAAGGGCACTGTCTTGAGGCTCAGTTAATGGGGAAAATGACTTTAAAATGAAATTTAAAACTTATATCTGGTGACAAGAAAACTATATATTTTCTGCGATTTCTTGGAGTAGGAGAATAGCAAAGAAAAGAGAAGCCAATTTGACGGTTTTGTGCGATTTGAAAGTAGGTTGATTTCCGGGCCTATGGTGACCAGATGGTTAGGTATCCCATCCCCCCATCCCCCCACACTAGTTTTCTTATTATGGTTAATTGTAGATGATTAGAGTTAATGAAATGGAAGTGTTTATGTTGGTATATGTATTTTACAGCATGGAAAGCCTAAGAATGGTAAGGTTACATTTGTTGCCTTGTTTCAATGGTAACATCACATCGATTCCCTTTTTTCCTGATCACATTTCGGTCAAGTAGAGTGTTTTACATTGTAGCTGTTTCTAAAATCCAGGTATAAAAAAAAATATGGCTGTCAAAACTCGCCAGGGTAAGCGTACGATGCCTCCCTTAGTCAGTTTCATGGTGCGCTAATCAAGAAAGTGGATATTTGGAAATTTCAACGAGTCGCAGTTGTCACGAAAATGGAAAAGGTTGCGCTACTAAAACATCTGAAAGTAATTTGAGAACGATATTCATGCCAACCCAGATACCCCGTTGCAGCTACGAATAATTTCCAAAAAGTGTATCTCGGGGTAATTGATGTGAAAAATCTATGTCAACATTCAGATACGAAAAGTATCGAAAATTGGGCTGAAGTTGGTACTTCATTCCTCCGAACAAAAGTCGAAGTATTAACGCATGCAACCCCAATCTTGAGGGTGAATGGTTTGATGAAAGACCTTTTCATCTATAATCTCAGAACAGCGAGGAAGCAATTTGTAAATTCCAGCATCGCCATATGTAGTCCTTTGGTTTTTCTAGCCAGAAGCGTAATAACAGAAAGAAAGCATTTTTGATCGCAAAACGAATCAGTCGAAAATATAGTTTGAAATCTCATGAATCCCTTGGATCTATAACTTCTGACCACAGTGCCGGTATCTTTTATGATTTGACGAGAGTTTATTAAAGTCTTGTGCAAAGAGAGTGTGTATGTGTGTAAATGTATGAATGTGTGGATTTAGGCATATAGCACCAGATTATGACACAAAAGCATGATTAAAGTCACTGACAAACGAAGTTAGCTTTGATTTAAGAGCGACAATGACTCGATTTTAGCCCATGGAAAAAGCGTCACTAATATTTCCTGCTGCTAGTTGGCACAGAGGAAACCGCATTTGATTTGTTGAACAAAGTAAAAAGAGTTTTTCTACCTCCTTGAACACAGTGGTGCGAAAGTAACCAACCTATTAGAGGAAATCGTATATGTGAATAGCAAATATGATAGGTATTGGAAGAATGATCGCAGCCTTTTTTTCGCCATTGTTTTAGATGTGACTGTACTCGGTTTGAGATTTGATGACGTAAACCTGATCTTCTATTAACGACCACGATAGCATTACCTTAGCCTCTGTTTGGTCAAGTGAAATGATTCACAGCCTTAACCAGCTTAGTTTATTTGCAGCGCTGGAAGAAAAGTGCTTGCGGCTACCAAGTTTAGAGCGGAGTGCAAATTTTAATAATGCAGTTACATTGCTTATAAAGCTGCTTTCGCGTAGATTTACAGATCCCTGCAAATGAATGGGTTCCCAGGATACTTACACCATATGCAATTAATAAGATTAGCGAATTAATACCAACTTTTCTAGCTTTCACTATTCCGATATTTATTTTTACTCTAGTGTTGTGTTTAAGATAACAGTAGATAGTTATATCTGCAAGGTTAAAAGGTAGCTAAGAAATCGATATCAACACAGAGTACCTTAATGTGAGCCCGATAAGGGAGTGGAAAACATTCGAGCTGCAGGAGGCTCATCAGGAGAAAAGTACAGATAATCGAAAGAGATAAGGCTATTAGAGAAACAATACTTAGATTGTAACCTACTGATTGCATTGGATCACAGCGTATGCTGCGAGGCCTCGAATTCTTGTCGAGTAAAAGAAATAAGAACAGGTCGATTTACGGTGTGCATTTCTTATGCGGGAAAGATGCAGATTTTCAAGTTTAAAAAAGGGATAATTTTGAGATAAAATGTTGATCTGCAAGGTGATAAAAACATCATATAGAAAATAGTGTGTAAACAAAGAGACATGAAGAAGAAGATTGGCTGACAAGTACAAATATTAAAAACATCCCTATTAGTGAACCAAACCAGATTAGGTGACAATATTTAAACCATAGGTAGATCATATTATACGGTCAATCAGTTCTGCAAGGAACAGTACTCTTTAAAAAGTTGATTTGTATTTTCAGCAAAAATGTGAGTTATTTTTCAGATGTTGGTACCGATGTTAGTGCTAGTACTGCTGCTGCAGATGTTTATAGTAAAAGCAATAGCAGTGATAGGAATAGTATATGATTGGTATTAGCGGCAGTGATAATAGTGATAGTAATGCTGGAACCGATAATAGTCCAGTAATTGTATTAGCATCTGCAATAGTAGTATTTTATTCGGCCAATAACGCAAGTTAAGTGACAGACAAATCGTTTCTTTTTTTCCCTTCATTTTTTATGTACTAGTGAGTCACCACATCTTGAGGCTAAAAGCCACTCGAGGATGAGGATTCCGTTTTAATAGTGCATCACTTGATATAGCAAAATGGTCGTCGTCGTTTCGACTTTATTTTTCAAATAAAACTACAACTTTGTTTTTGGAAAAGTTTAGGATGTTAGGTAATTTGATGTTCGTATTTTTCTTTGTAGGGATTGGTGACCCGCCAGAAAGTAGACGTAACAAGAGAAGTGACAGAACTGAAGAAACAAGAGTTAATGGTTACGTTAAGGAAGATGCACAACCCAGTTCAGAAGACACCTCATCGCAAGTGGAAATAAGATTAAAGGAAACAAAAATTAGAGAGACGCGTTCAGAAATTGGAGAGAAGGAGCCACCTTTCGAGGCGGAGACAGAAAGTACACATGATTTGTATTCAACGTCTAAGTACAGTAAGCGCACATATAAGGCCGAATCTGAAAGTTATGTCGATACAGAAAATAAATCACGATTAGGTACCGCCAACGACGACAAAGAAGTAAATATTTTGTTGCGTAGGGGGCAAACAGAAAGTACGGAAAAAGAAGTGAACTCAGTCCCATCTAATAAAACAACATATGGTGTTGATGAAGACGGCGGTACCCATCGTGCAACTGACGTAACAGCAGGGGTCTCGCACAAAGATGGCGACGAAGTACCCGAAGAGGATTCTGCACAAATCTCTGATCAAGGTTTTGAGGAGCATGAATTTGAAGAACTTGAACAAGAAGAGGAAGAAATTCATTCTACTAAAGGCACTTCAAATAGTGAAGTCGAAAATATGTCGGAGGAGGACGTGGACGAGGACGTGGACGAGGACGTGGACGAGGCGGAAGGCTTAAGAGATGAACAGACTGTATTGAACAATCGGCAGAACAGTGCTGAATTGGAGAGTGAAGAGGATGATACATATTATTTACGAGGACCAAGCAAAAGAACGGGTATGAGGAAAGCAAAAAATGAAGTGGACGGAGATACTGTAGGAATCGAAAATTATAGTGACGATGAGGACAAAAGTTGGAGGTTAAGGAAAGCATCGTACGATAAAGATTCGAGAGACAATGACAGTGATGATGAATACGACGTGGCGGAGGATCCTAATAAATCAGACGAGGAACAGGATGCTGATTTTAGCGACAGAGACTCTTACCAAAACAGGTTGTCAGATACCGAAGATGTAATGCATGAGGGTGAAAAACTAAGTACACACAGCGAAAATGATTCCAGAGATGATAATAGTGTAAGTGGTTCTGCAAACTATGATATGGAAGATGAAATGGATAGACAGTCACAAAGTGGTAGAAGTATGGATTCTGATGACTACTCGTTCAGGGGTACCCACCGCGAGGAACGGGTATCAAAAGCTGAATTGATAGAAGAGGCACTTAAGGCCAAAGAACCAGGCCTAGAAGGAGGGTTTAAATCGAAACTGAGAAAGAGCGGGAGGAACTTCGAACTTAAACAGGCATCAGGACCAGAACAGGTCGACTTCAGGACACAGCTACGTAAAAAGGTAACAACTACTTTAGCTTCAAGCAAAAACATTGTTGCTGGGGAACAGGTCGATTTCCGCTCGGTATTGCAAAGACAAGGAAAAACAAATAAAGAATCGAAGGTCGAAGAAGGTGAACAGGTTGATTTCCGGAGTGTTCTGAAAGTTGGAGCAGTAACTAGTGACGAGAAGCATCATCGTGCTGAAGGGGGGGACCAAGTTGATTTTCGAATTGTTCTTAAAAAAGGAAACGAGGGGGTAACAGATTCCCCAGCACCTACTTCACCAAATCTGGAAAGAAGTGGACGGGAAAGAAGTAAACCGGGAAAGAAACCACCCCCAGCACCACCGAAAACAAAAACAAAACCTCGAAAGCATGATTCAGATTCCGGTCGTGAAGACACTTCTTCGCGTCATAGCTCATTAGGTGATGGGAGTGTCAAAACAAGGAGCCCATCACTCACTGATGAAAGCGGCTCGGTTTTCCATAAGGATGTAGAAGATTCAGTTGTTAGTGAGGATTTCAAAAATAGAGAGCTCCCAGAAGAGCACATATCGAAAACTGAAGTTGCTGATCAGGAGACAGAGAAAGTGTGTGTTAACAATATTACCAAGACACGTAAAAGTTCCCGAAATAGTAAAAACGTTACAGTGGTGGCTAATGACGCTGCTTCAAAACAGACAAAAAGGGACAGTCGTGGTTCTCGGCCCCGTAGAATGATCAAAGTTGAAGACGAATATCCAGCGGAAACAGAAAACAAAGAAATTTTCAGTCGAGAAGACAACAGGTATGTTTTGTTAACTTTTTCGTTAGGTGTTATTAGAGTTATGACTGGATCGTCAACTTGTAAGAGGTTTTTTTGAAGCCCCACCGTGACCCTTGAACTACTGTTTCTAGTTTGTTACTCCATTTTAAATAGTACAAAATCAACTTGTTGAAGGAACTTGTTGAGGAATCTCGAAGCATTTGGCCCAGCAATGTGCATCCCTTTATACAGGGAAACATCTATTTTGCTAAAGACAAGCCTCAAATATACCTATATATAATGTTTCTAGTTCTTAAGGGACTGCAAATCTGGCCTACAATAAGCTTAATTTAATTTAATTACGTAATAATTATACTAAAGGTAAAAATACTTGGGCGTTTTGATTTTTTCCTTAAATCCACTTTAAGTAGACAATTAGTGTAAGGTTATTTTCATTTTATTACGTAACTTTCGATTACATACTATGGTAGCTACTTTGTTTAAGCCATTAGTCAAGGCATCAGTTTCGACGTTATTCCGGATTGCCGTCTGTGATGAATATTGTGCAGTTCGAAGTCCAATTACACACTACAATTACACACTACAGTACCATATTATTTTAGCATCTGCTTTTGGCCATATATTTGAAGGAGAAACTTGACATACTTATCTTTATTTTAACTCTCCATTTCCAAAGCATTAACATCTTCAGTGAGGTAGTAAGCGAATGGTATCCCAAGAAATGTTACGAGATTTGTTGAGCTCTTTTCTACTTATCGTATGGTTTCATACAATAAGATGGTTTACTAACGCATTACCTTCGTCATCCGTAACCTCAGTTGATTCACATTACGATTTTTATCCGTCGAGTTTTTTCCTTAACCTTAACCATAAATATCTGTGCCAGGCGGCACACAAGCCTTGGACATCACTCCTCCACTGCCTAATTCCATTTCCTCCAACCAGCACCGCTCCGGCCCACTTTCACCATTTGTCGCTGGATTATCTTTGGGCTGCCTCTTTTCCTTTGTCCTTCTGGTGGTCACCCGAAAGCCACAGAAAAGTCCTCCTGAAGGTTCTTTCTCAATACACGGCAGATCCAGTTTTATCTCCATCTTCTCACCTCCTCACTGATTCTCTCTTCCCTTGCTGTCTCCAGAACCGTCTTATTGGAGATGTGGTGCTGCCACGATATCTTGAAAATCTTCTTTGGACACTTGGTCTGGAAAGCCTCTAGTTGTTTTTTCTCCCCCTTGGTCAGTCTCGCATCCATATAGCAGTACTGACAATACAATTCTGAAAAAGGAGCTTTTTGGCTTTCTGCTGATGTTGCCGCCTTGCCAAGTGTTTGTTAGCTGCTAGAATTGTGCGCTCGCCAAAGTTATTCTCTTTCAAACTTCTGCTGTGCCCCTACTATTCTTTGCTGCATTGGTGTCCAGATATGTGAAGGTCTCCACCTCTTGTACTACGTTCTCTCTAACCATAAACTTTTTTTACCACCTGTTTTTGCGCTTTATCACGTTGCACTTATTGGTATTAAGCTTAAGTCCAATTTCAGCAGCATTTTCTTTAAGTGTCGATGTTTTCTGTTGCAGATGGTTTATGATAGATGATGGAAGGCCGAGGTAGTCAATGAAATCGAGGTACTCCAGCAAGGCTGTGAAGTACCATCTGATCCCTGATCTCTCACTTTCCATTGTTTTCGCCATAATCCAATTGATCACTACAGGTAAGAGGAATCCTGAAATGCAGCAGCCCTGTTTTACTCTGTTCGTCACTAGGAACCAGTCAGTTGTTTCACGTTCGTCAATAACGGAGCACTGAAAGTTATCATAAAGAGCCTTGACCAGCTCTATCATTTTCATGAGAATTCCATGCTGAAGCATGGTGATCCAGAGGTAGTCTCCGTAAATGGAGTCGGAAGCCCAAGTCAACAAAGTGTATGTACAGTATAGCATTGCATTCATTGACTTGTTCCAAAATATTATGAATGTCTGGTCAATAGTTCCTCTACCAATTCTAAAGCGTGCTTGTTCCTTCCGGATTATTGAATCTAGTCTTGACTGTATGCTGCTGATCAGAATCCTGGTGAGCACTTTGCTGAGTAGTAGTAGCAGTGTAACTCCCCATTAGTGGTCACATTTCTGAAAATTGCCTTTCTTTGGAATTATGCAGATTAGTTCTTTACATCATTGTGTAGGAACAGTTCCTTTATCCAAAATGAAGTTAAAAATTCTTTGCAATTTTGTACTTGCCTGGTCTGGGTCTGCTCTGAGCATCTGCAGTTATTTGGTCTGTTCCTGCGGCTATTTCATTCTTGTGTGCTTCCGTTGTGTTGTAAGGCTCTTCTCACTCCTTTGCTTCTTCTTGTGGTGGTTCTTTAGGTGCATCTCCATTAAGCACTTTATGAAAATGCATCTTGCCAGCCTTGCCTCTTTGTTCTTCTTTCGCGTTCTTCACTGCTGGTGCTTTTCTTGTACTTTGTCCTGTCACTGGTGCTATCAGTCAGATTTTTACCGCCTTTCCTTTTATTTATCGATGTCCAGGTAATGGTGGATGTTTGTTCCTCTCTCTACCTATGAGTCAAAAACAGACGACCTCGCTGTTCGATGGTCGCGAGATCGTCGATTTGATTCTTAACCCTTCCATCTGCTGAAAGTCATGTTGCCTTATGGCTCATGGATATATTCATGGGGGAATATTGTTCCTGTTATCACAAGCCCATTTACACCCATTGTTCTTTAGTAGCCGTTGTTATCACTCCCAACCTTAGCATTGGGATCTCTCCCTTAGATTGGGTACCTAAGGCTTGAGAAATCCAAGCTCAAGTTTGGAATATGAAGTAACCGTTGGTTATGATCCGTAACGCATTTGTGGTTTCTGATCATTTCAGATTTCGTTCTTTGTATTGAACAAAAGCCTTTAAAATTTCTATTTTTATTACACCTTTGCCACAACCAGATAATCTTTGAACTTACAGAATTTTTTCTTTCCGTCATTTGACATTTTCTGCAAAAAGCTATTTAATACACGACCTTAAAAATCATAATAAAAGCAACGTAGAAAGGAAACAAAACAGATTGTGACCTCCCATCGCGAACGACATTTTTATTGTTGAGTAGGACTTTTTGAATGTGCACTGCTTGAATGTTTGCACCTAATTGTTCTTTTAACTCCACGAGTGATTTTAGTTCAGACACCCATTCCCATTTTGTCGCAGTTGCTGCTCAGTTTTTTATTGCGAATTTAATGCTTGTTACGAAAATACGAGTTGTTTTGAAAAGGATATTTTGCTGTGATTGACACATTTTTCGGAGGTGCCGATTGTTCTGGGTACATTTGCTTGAACATATGGTATTTGATTTTCATGTCATCTGAAATTGGAGAACGGCAATATGATTATTGTTATTTAGGTGACATAGTAACACGTGTTGTATCACCAATTTTTTCAGTGGTCAGCGGTATGACCGCTTAGCGATAAAGATGAAAAATGAAAATTTCCCGTGTGAAAGTATCGGGAAATATACTCTTATACTTATTATCAAAACGCATTAGATTCAGAGTAGAGATTAACCCAGAACTCCTACTCCCGCGATAAAGACCAGTCATTAGGAATGTTAAAGTCGTTACAAACAATAGACCGAGTCTACATTTGTAGACATAGCTTTAGTGTAAATTTAAGAGCCGGGTTTTTTAACTTAATGTACAGCGACCTGTTCTATCAGCGAAGTTTGTTTTGTTTTTCACTCCGAACCCATAGAGTACAACTGTAGATGGTGATGGCAATCTACAGGAATATTTTTTTTCAATTTAAAGACCATCACTAAATAGGAGTTAACGCAATGTTGAATGGAACAAGTGGTTGATTGTGGTGGTTGGGAGATAAAAGGGGGCATTGTCTATGCGGATTTCTTTTTCTTTTACGGATACGATTTAATATGTGATCAAACTCTTTCTGATTATAGAAATCAGGCAACCTTTGACTTTTGAATAGTTAATTTTTAAGCTTGCTGAAGACTATTGAGACGAACTGTTCCTGGTGCCTGCCAGGACGGGTTTCCTGTTAAAAGGGTTATAAAAAAGTTATAATGACCATGTTCTTAAGTTTACTGGTGGTTAAAATTGAACGATATATGTTTCTTAAAACGGCCGTGTTACCTTGCTTTTGACATATTTTTTCCTTCAGGTCATAGATTTGTACAAAATTCGACAAATATTTTAATAAAAGACAAAATCATAATAGCGATCTTCACACCTTGGTGCAGTTACAATTTAACAAAAGAAAAACCACCATTGAAATCCCTCGCTCAGGGCCCCCCTTCAAAACACCTTGAATGCATCCTACCCTAAATCTCGGACTTCACTCATGCGAGTACTTCATGGGCTTGTAACTGATACCTGTCAACAGCTCAGTATTAAATACGCTTGAAAGTAGGATTACCGTTCAAAGAATTCGATCGTACTTTATAGCAACACATGTAATTTTTTGTGGTCTGACATTTAAATCTGAATTCTAAATTGTTTCATCTTTAGTATGAGGGATTGTTTTTTCAGAAGTCCTTTGCACATAAGCGAATCGCGGTGAAATAGGAAGGCTGGTTCTTCAGTTTTTAACTTAGGTTGTACTTCATGAAGTGGCTTCGTAAAAAATATTGTTTACGACGATCATAATGGCGGAAGAGAGCGAAAGTATATCTATGTTTTTATAATAATTTTAAGTTGTTTTAGAGTGTTTAATAAAACACACGTATTGCCCATATAATGTCTCTTTTAACCCAGTGGACCATCGAGGCAGCCGTTTTAAAAAATAATAAAGCCACTGTTTAACACGGGGCTGTAGTGTAGTTTGACACCATATTTCAACTTGCTGCGTTGTTTGGTTTTTTTTTATTCGTAGATCTCAATCATTAATAAACTGGCTATGTAGCCCCATTTTGGGTTTTAAACAGCACCAGGAATCGTATCGAAAAATAACACACTTTTTGTGCAAGGTATACCCTCTGCACAGGGTTGCAAAATGAAATTGAACCATATTTCAGCAGTTAGGTCTGTCTGAATTAGTTTTTGAACCGTAGGTTTCTATCTGTGCGAACATGCCAATATGCCTCTGACGTCCAGAGTTCTGCTTCATTGGGTATATCGGAAATAATATAGCCAATTTTAGTGCAGGACTGCAATGCAGCATGGGACCAAGGATGACCTTTTTTGTTGCCTGGTTAAATTTGTTTTTGGTTTTTAGATTTATACTTGTGATCAACTGCCCATTTAAGCCCATTTTTGGCACTGGGAGCCGTTCCAAGAGTCATGCCGAAACAAAAATTATTTGCTTTGTCTAGCGCAGACCTGCAAAACTACCCTAATACCATATATGAGTTTTTGCGTCACTAACTTGATTTTATTTGGGATTGTAAGTGCCTATTGATATAATATCTACTTGACCCCGTTTTCTGGCCCAGGGACTGTACCTGGTATCATTTCGAAACAATTTTGAGCTGTGTTTAGCGCAGGGCTGCATTCTACCGTGGCATCAAATATGAGCATATTACGTTGCTTAATTAAGTTTTGGATTGTCTGTATTTCCAGGATTATATGCCTTGAAGATTCGATTTTTGGGAACCTTTGGGACCTCCATACGATTATAAAAGACTTAAAATTTTTGAAAATTTGAATTAATCTAGATCCATATTTAATCTTGCAGGGTTTGTTTGCATTCGAAATTTTGATAATGAATTGAGTTAAACTTTTAATTGCTAATTGTGTGCTTTGCACTTGCAGCAAACGTGTGTATTTAAGTCACAAAAAGGCATTTTGCATAATATAAAACCTTAGTAATCCCGAGCATAGTTATCAAGATTAAGATTTTTAATTATTTCAACCCAAAGGAACTTTTATTTAACTACTTTTATTCATTTACCGAAATCACGAAATTGATGTTTTTTAAGATTGAACCAGTTGGCATGATAACCAGTTGTTTCCACCTCCCCACAACCCAAAAACGGTATTGGAAAACCGAAAACTAGCATTCCTTTGAATTCTAAATGTGCAAAGACAATATTGCTCAGAAAGGTTTCATGTTCATACCGTTTACTATATATTGTGAAAATTTGAAGTCATTTTCTCTTATGATTTTAAATGTTATAATGATTTAGTTCTTTGAAAAGTTGTTAAAAATGTAATGAAATTGAAAACTTTAATACTCGGTAACTTTTGAAAATACGTGCCCTATTTTGAAAACTAAACAGATTTTTACTTTTTTCTCAGGGTCATTTTTTTGTGAAAGTCTGACAATGCCAAATTACACTTTAAGAACCCAACTGTTAATAATTCAGGAGTTTTCAATAATGTTGTTTATTGTAATAAACATCCCGTTGTTAAATAAGGCGAGGCCAACTGTTTTGAATGATATGTTAACGGACAGGTACTGGAGGGTAATTTAATTTATATGCTTGGTGACATGTATTTTTGATACATTCTTTCACTTTATGTTTGAAATATGTGGTGATCCCCCAATGTTACTAAATCTCAAGGTCTCGTAAAGGGAAGGTGTACATATATTTTCGGGTGGTTGGGGACTGAAGCCTTTATTGAGTCATTTGGGAAATTTCATGGCTGTGAGCCCCATAGGTACTGCCCAGTCGTTCAAATCTCTTAAGCTACTAAAAGAGACGCTTGTGGTTAGCTTTTTAAGTAGTTATGGGTAGTTTTGATACTTGGGTTGATATTGCGTGAAAATATAGTCATGGATCATGGTCAAAGAAAGGAAGGAAAGATTGCCATAGGTACCAAACTCCTGTAATTTCATGTATTAAGGCGAACACGCATAGGTCACTTGTGTTTTTATCACATGTAAAAGGAGAAGTAAGCTTGTATGTATCGTTAGCAAATCCTCAATTTTGACCGGAATAATCGTAGTGTAATAATTAGCCCCAGTTCGTAAAACAATTTGAAGGGTTGGGGTGGGTGGGCAACGTTGAAACTTTGCAACCACACATTGCATTAAGCCAATAGCGTTGATGCCCTAACTTCTACGTAGATATTCCCTGTCTGTTGTTGACGCCGTCGAAGCATAATCTAAAAAGAAGTTGTCCAAAAGAGTTTCTGGTCATTTTGGCAGACAGAGCTGCCAAGAACCTACTTGTTTTTCAAAGGGATGGACGTTTACATTGGTATATGGAAATACAGTTGACCCAGTATGTGTCTGGGTTATTGCCATTCAACAGATATAAGTAAATGGAATAAATGGGTCCTTTTTTCCCACACTTCTATCGTACGAGGAGATTTTTTCCCCGTTGCACTGCTTCATGAGAGACATTGACTGTGCATGCCTCCTGAACCAAAAGGGAGCTATTTCCTGTCATTACTGTTTATCCCCCACAGTGCCCAGGTATAAAAATAAACAGGCAGTGTGTTTTATTTTTACTAATTAATTGATACGTCCAGCTGATACACTTTTTCTTTTCGGTTTTGTTTTCTCCTGTGCATCTTCCTGCCTGTTACCCACTTCATTAATGGGAAAGTCCATAACGTTACCAGGGTGTCTTTATTTTTAATTATTTTAGATCCCGAACCAAATCCAATACAAAAAGGGATGACGATAAACTGTCATCCAAGGTACAAGGGCACAAAACCTCTATCGATAAAGATGTTGAGGAAGATTCTTCAGGTGGAGCTGAGGAAACAAAGGTCAGTAGCCATGAATCCATGCACATTGGCTTTTTCGGATGTAATTGAACGAACCTTGACAAATAGATTTTTAACATGCGTTTGCAACATGGAAATGGAGACATTGTCGTTGCAGTAATTTCTTTAAGTACGTCAAACTATGCAGTGTATGCAGTGCCTGCCTTTTGTTTTCTTGCCATTTTAGCCATATTTCTTATAGGTTTTGGTATTATAGGGAAACATGTTGTGTGATACTGGACAGAGACCCTAAACAATATATCATCTTATTACAAAATATGTCTGTGAGCGATTATTAAGCAGCCTATGTATAGCTTTGCCAATCTTATTCCATTTATACATTTGCTGTAGGTAAGTCCTGACCAAGTTTGCAGTGCTCCCATCGTAACATATTAAAAACAGAAGGTTAACTAAGAGTTTTGAGCCAGTGCACATGATAGGTACTATTCAAAGTTAACATTGAAGGATACTCTTGACCTTAACAAAAGCACAAACAGAGGATAAGCACGTGATCACAGTGACCTGGTTTTCGAAGCTTGCTGTTATACTTTCAAATCCAGCTATTCATACTAATTTTTTTTTATTTGCACGCTTGGCCACCCATTTTTATTTTTCATTGAATTATGATCCAATTTACAGTGGCCAGGAATGACCCACAGAATGACCTTTTTGGACCTTATTTACTGATATTTAATGTATGCGGGTTTATGAAGGGGTGTGTGGTGGTGGTTTGTTATACTCTAATATACCTCCATTTGAGTTGCTGGGTTTCATTGTTCCGCCTGATTTTCAACTGCATCTGTATAAACAACATTTGAATCCTTTGACGGATTATATCAAATTTCAATTTTCGTATATATATATATATATAATAACCCGTATGCCAAAGTAACACGAGGACATGCAAAACGGATATTTTAGTCAAGATTGGTCTTGGATTTATTCATATGAAAGAATTATGGGTTTATTACCCCTTGGTAAATATCTTTCATGTTAGAGGTTGATCTTTTTCATCTACTCAACAGGTGTCAAAAAAGAAGAACGAATCATCGGCTGATACAGATGTAAAGAATGTTGCTCCAGAATTGAAATACGAGTCGACAGATCAAAGCGACTCTCAAGATGTTGACCAAAAGTATGATCCACCGTCGTCAGGATATGAATCACGACAACGAAGCGAGTCAAAAGATACTACCGAAGAGGATCCTTTGCCTCGATCAAAATCTAAATCGCGAGAAAGAAGCGAGTCTGAAAATATCGAGAAAAGAAGTGATGTACATAACAGAAGCAGTGAATCGAGGACCCGAAGCGAGATCAAGGCTGCAGGGGACAAAGATACGAAACCAAGATCAAGATATGGGTCTCAGGGGAGAGTGGACTCGCAGACTGATGATCAAAAGGATGCTACGTCGAAGGTAACACAAGGAAAGAGTGATACAGGGGCTGACGAACTGAAAAATAAGTTAGCGGCAAGAAAAGGGGTAAAAAAATTTGAGGACCCACTCAAAAAGAAAGGTATGGTCACATATTTTATGGTGACACTTGTAACGAGTGAGACAAATGAAGCGATTAATGTTATTATGGGGAAATTCGCCAGTTTTCATGACTAGGATAAACCGGTTTTGGTTATTGCCTTTTAATTTCTTTATTACCTCCTACATATTCATCATCTACCACCCTATGCTGAGAATGGTAGCTAGTCTCACCAACAGACATACAATTTACCAAAGTCATTTCCCTGAGCTTCTGCCACTTAATTCATTTTTGACCTCCCAAGTTTGTTATTCTTTGGAAGCCTACTGCCAGATGAAAGTGGCCTTGTGAAACCATCAGTCCATAATAGCCTTGCACCTTGTCATAGTACAGGTGCAAAGCGTTAACAACACGGACACGGCGTTGCATGCTTTTGGTTTTAGCTCGAATCGTGTAAGCAATTGAAATTGAATTTTAGTTTGATACGGATTTTATGCACCTTTTCATTTTGAATTTTGCCTTTAGTTCGGAATTTCACCATTATTCAGTTTGACAGCTAACAAATTCTCCACTGTGATGTCACAGTTTTTGTGCCACATCTCAGTGTTACTTTTGATCAGTATCAATTCCTGATCTGTATGTTTACCCAATTCTCAAAAGAGGTTTGTTTTTTTTCGGTTCACTATGATATGTTTTTTGTTGTGTGCAGCTGTATCAGAAGTCGTTGTTTAGACTACAGTATTTTAGCTGTTGGACTGCAACAATTTGTAAAATTCTAGGGGGGAGTTGGAAGACGGTGACAATTGATAAATAATAAAAAAAAGGTTCAGGTATAATAGACATAAGTAAGGAATCTGGAAGGAAGGGTTATCGCTAATGCCCTATTTGCCATGCGGTAGTTCTAAGGAAGGTCTGTAAAAAATGAAGGTCATATTTTTGGCTGGTGGAGAAAAAAATTTGCTGGTCAGTTTGTTAAGTTGGTCAAGCTTACGTATGAACGGGCGGGGATTTTGGTTTGTAAGGTTTCAGAGGTCTTCGATTGAACAGTTGGGGCGGGTCAGGGCAGCCGCGTTCTTCACTGCCATGAGTGAAGTAATAAAACGAGACAAGAGGTTTTTCGGGGAGAGCCAGTGAACTAAATCACTAAAGAGCTGGAATTCGGTGTGTCAGCGATGCGTAATAGTCCTATTTGGTGGGAAGTGATCTTTTTGAGGCAGCTGTGCTTGGTTAAATGGGGAAGACGCGCAGGGATCGGTCTCTTGGTACTGTTGTTAAATGCCCTGAAAATTACCAGTGCACGTCTCTTTCAGAACAACTCGCGTGTGCTTAAGTTTAATATTGACAGTACATCATCAATCTTCGCTGAATGTCCAGCACGGCATTAAGACGCTACAAAATAGCATAATTAACTAGAAAACACGTAAATTTCTTCTATTTTTAGCCTGTTTCGACCTTAGGTTATGAGCGCAACACTTTTGCTATATATATATAGCAAAAGCATGATGAAATGTTTCATCAGCTTTCGTCAGACAAATTAACAGTCAGTAAAAGCGTTTTTAAGAAGCAATTAACTAAAGAAATTTGAAAATGAATTAAATTTTATTTTTATTATGCAGTCACAATACCATTGGCCACCACTGTACATCCATGTAAAATTGTAAAAGACAGTGTTTTAATTGGGTAGACACAAAAGGATGTTGAAAAGAGTTTTACCTTCTCATCAAAGTATCAGAAAAATATTCACTAGTCAGAGGATCCGCTAAAGTAGAAGAAATGTTGGACTGAAAGTGACATTTGTTTAGAAACTGAAGCTAGAAAATAACAGCAATATTACTGCAAAGGTGTTAAATAACGAGCACATTAAAAGGAAAAAGCTGTTGAAGAGTAAAATATCGTGGAGTCTTTCCCGAGTGAAATATCGCAGTCCAGCCCCTGGGTCAGATTCAAGGATCATGGTGAGACGCCTCTTTGTAAACTTGCGTCTCTTCAGAGTCGATAGGACATGATACAAGAAAGCTCCTGGAAAAGTGTTCCAGGCAATAGTTAAACTTGTACGGAAACATAAGTCGCAAAAAAAGAAGACATGCTAGTAAATTGATTATGTCGAGGTGAGTGATGCAATTGTTGTTGTTGTTGTTTTAACGCATGAACAGTGGAAAAATAAGGAAACTCGCTTAGTTGAAAAGCTGAGGAAAGCACGCCATGATAAAGCAAATGTGGAGTGTTCCTATGGGAAGAAGAAGCTTCCAGGGGTAAAAAGGATATGGAAAGTAGGAATGACAAGGGAAAAAGAATGTCGTAAACCAGAGCTGGTGAGGATTTATTGTGCTAAGCATTGACGTGAAGGAGAACAACACTAAATATGTCGAGTGTTGAAAAGAGAATACGATTTTGAAGCCTGGATGAGATTTAAGTGGAACTTATTTAGCTATTCAGTGATAAAGCAAAATATTTCAAAGTGCGAAGTACGAGAAAAGAGAGCTCAAGAAACAAAAAAAAGTTTTGGAAAATAATTCAGCTCTTTCCTTTACCCATAAACCTAAATGTCGTGTAGGTAGCCTTGTACATTTTCTTGCAAGTCCAGCGTAATCGTTTGTGCAGGTATTGTTAGTATTCAGTGACTTACTTAAAATTATGAATTCTGAATTAACAAAAAGACGAAATCTTAAATATATATTTTTAGAAACAGTAAGTAAACCAATTCTTTTAAAGCGAAGGTTCTTTTTAATTTGCCATTTTCATTTGCAATAGTTAATTTAAATGTGGTTTCATCATAACTTAAGATTAATACAAAATAGCTGGTGATAGATTGCAGGTGTTTTTGTTTTCGGTTGTTGTTAGAAACGTCAGGATCAATTGAACAACGGATGGCGGAGAGACGACGACAGAGAGCCATGGAACAACGAAAGAAAGAGATCCAAACGCGAAGTAACCGAATGGCATTCAAAGAACAACTGGAAAAGAATTCCACAAAGTACGTAATCATATGTTTAAATGCTTACTAGTTTGCCAGCATGGCAAAGGTCACATAACCTTTTGCCATATTGACCCAATATGTTATGAAAAGCTCAAGAGAGGGATGGAAGTACACTTCTTAAACTTAGTGGATTTAGCTTAACTTGCCTTTGAAAATAATCACTTTGTAAATATAGGTATAAATAATCGTGTATATAATAGTATTTCCCAACAGAAAATAATAGGGCTGTGTTTTACTGGTAGGGTGCATCAGTCATAACAAAGCTACGTAGTTGGTATTATGAATAATGTGGAGGAACCGTATGAAAGAGGACTTATTGCAGATCATAATACAGCTGCTGGTACTGAAAACGACTGGTTTTGATGTAGAATTGCTTCTTTTTTTCCTCTTCGCAAATAGTTTGCAGATTTTAGAAAATTTCGTAGAATATTGAAATTTGTAACGAGTTCAGTCAGTAGCATCGTTAAAGTTTGAAATACAGAAGGCGTTTTTAAGACGCACAGCCAAACTTACAATACATGTGGAACCTAGATATCAATTTCTTGTTTTAAGTGTTTACACTTTTTTTGAAATACATTTTCCAAATGCTCTGCTTCAAATAATTAGATGAAGATTATTCTTTAGTTAAAAAAACCCATCGTGAAAATCGTTTCCATGTTTTGAGTTATAACTCCGTAAAATTGTTTATATTGTTGGGTTATTTGCCACTCCCACTTTGCCAGATTGATCCTGTGAAACAAATCCAAAAGCAAAATTCCAATTGCTTCAGTTCGAAAAGGAAAGGCATGAACAAAACAAAAAGACGGTATTTGCGTCCACATTGCTCAGGGCCGACTGATTACAAAAGCACGTATAAATAAGTATATCACGATTATGATTTTGTCTTTATTCGTATTAAAAAGATACCTGGTGTTTATTGGCCATATATCTATGAAGGTTACATGTCATTCATAATTTTGATTAACCTTAGCAAATGTGATATGTATGGAAAAATGGAAGCATTTGTAGTGAAAATAACATTCACTTCAGAAATATTTTAATTTTAATATATCACAGGGGTGTGAAAGTTAGCCAAAATGACATTTTGTTGTTACTCGCCTTTCTTTACGTAACTCTAAACTCCAGTTCCTTGGCTGGCTGGCTGGTTGGTTGGTTGGTTGGTTGGTTGGTTGGTTGGTTTGTTTGTTTGTTTATAATACTACAAAGAGGTCTTTTCAGTATTCACCTCGCTTTTGCTGTTGTGGTGGAATTCTCTGAAAATACAGATCATTTCATAGCTTAATAATGTTATACTTGTGACCACAGTCCATAGCCATTTACTAGCATAATGTATAACCTTGATCCATTTTATAGGTTAGAGAACACAGCAGCAAAGGTTCCACTGCAAAGAACTAATTCAAACATGAATAAACTGTTGAAATGGACCCAGCGACTAACGTCATCATATGAGGTAATTATTTCGATGTGTGTCAATCTGTTTTGCTAGATTTCATGAATGCATCTATCGGTTGACTACAATACACTCAGAGTTTGTTTGCTTTGAATTGCCTTTTAAATGATCCTTGCAGAAGACCGGTCAAGATGTAGATATTTGATGTTAGCGCAGGTTTGGATTGCGTTTGGACTGAGACTGCTATCGTTTGGTTGTAATGTTTTATCAGAGGTTTGAAACAAAAGCTGTCGTCACGTATAGGTTTTTGACAGAGCCCCCTTGCACCATTTTTGTTTAGCTCCTTGAAAGTTTTAGAATACTGTTGTTTTATTTCGATTTAAGCCTTGTCTTACTCGCTGCGTGCCACCACTACCACTGGGTCTATTATTTGTCTTGCCCTTAGGATCTCCAGTTTTACCCGAAAGCCAACTCCTGTCCAAAAAAGTTGATTCATATATGCCCAGTGCCCCAGATTAAGGAAACTAATAGAGCCCACTTTTGTTTTCCCCACCAGCGAAGGAGAGCCAGGAGTTGCGTTTTACTGATGCCATTTTCAAATGCACCTTCCCAAAGCGATTGACAATTTGTCTTGTAACATATAACAATTAAATTTTGCCCCAGTGATGTAACATTTTTTAATGCTGGTTATTGTGTTTGGTCAGGTCGTCGAGTTCTGCCTGTAGCAGCAATCTTGAAGAACGATATTCATAACTGAGTTACTTTTTTTCCAGGGCGTTACAGTGACTGATTTCAGTGGCAGTTGGTCAGACGGTCTTGCATTTTGTGCTCTGATGGACAACTTTGCACCTAACAAGATCTGCTTTTACGATTTAGATCCTAAGGACAAGAAAGGCAATTTACAACTTGCATTCCAAGTTGCTGCGTAAGTCTGCAATTTGCAATTTTATTTCTTTAATTCATTGTTAAGCTGTTTCAATTAAACAGAAGGAGAGATCTGATAGTATTAGTAAAACATGAAAGGCTGTAAAGGGTAAGGCATATACACATTGGGCCTTAACACAGTCGTTTTGGATGAACATTTTTGCTCGTAGAAAAAGAGACCAGCAAATTTTGTTTCAAAAGCTGGGAGACATAGTTACCGACAATACACTTGCCCTTCGTTGGATTCACTGAATTCCGAAAGATATGGACATATTTTTGAGTTCACGTTACTTCATGAAGGCAGTTATTCGGAACGTTACACTAAGTAATTCTTTTTTTTAAGACCAAAGTGAAATTTTTTCAAAATACAGGATTGGTGTTCTAGTGAGTTTTCGTTAAAGTTTGTGGGGTTTTTTTTAAGGAAACGTAACCACTTTTTTTTTTTTTAAGCTTTGGAGTTATATATTATTACATTTTCTGACCTGTTAAGAAACTTTATGGATAAGGGTAGATTTTACGTTATTTTGCAACGAATTTCTCCACATGTCTGACGGAAGGCTGGTTGTCTCAGTTCAGCAACCATGAAGCTTCCTTGATATCGAGTTGGTTTTTTAATGTACAAAATTAATCGCTGCTTGCTTTCTAAGACAAATCAGTACCAATTTGTGGTAAACGATAGTATTCATACCAAGAAATACTGGTCGCGTGGTAGTAGACAGAGCGATCCTAGGATGACGAAGGGTAATAATAGAAGTATTTTGACGGAGAATAGAATAACAACATGTGTGGAAAGTCAATAATTAAGTTATACCCCCAAAAAATAATAATCCCACGGGACATGACAAAACATCGAATCCAAGGGAAGGAAGTTGAATTGCCTTAGGATATTTGAGAAACGAACATCTGTTTTAGACTCCTGGTACTGCCTACAAATGGGAATGAAACTGCGGAAGTAACCAAATGATAGATGCTATAACGTCTGGAGACATTGCATTAAGAACTTTGAACGCAGGATTAAAAGCTTAGAAAATCGAAAGAATTTGACATTTTTGGGTGGGAGGGAACAATGAAATTCTATTTATTTCCGATAGATAATGGAAAAACCCAGTGATAATAAGACTATTTACCATGAGAATGTAGTACCTGTTTGAACACAGGTTTGTAGACAGGGATCTGAAATACTAGTAGACCTTTGTTGGTAGCTGAATAATGCACATTGGTTGCAGCGCATAAGACTGCAAATAGTTTTGCTACGATTCAAGCTGCGTATGGTATTGCATTAAATCTAGGTGATTCCGGTGCTTTAGGCAGAGGGAAAAGGTTCGTGGCAATGTGTTGTTCACAGAATCTGGCGCAGTTGATTACATGTTTAATTACTTTGTAAGTTTTAAAAGTACATTGATCGAAAGAGAGGTCGTTTCCCCTTCTATTAGTCGTACTATCATTTTACAGGTGTGATGCGAGTGCTGCTCTACCTTCAAAATTATACAGTCATCCTTTGACATAAAAATAGTAAAACAGATATTGCTCTTTTCTATACCCAAACGTTATTTGCTACTTCCTTACTGCGAAATCTGCTTCATGCTTTTTACTTTTTACATAAATACAAGCAATGTATAATACGTTTCTTTCTTAGCCTAGCCCCTTTACACGTTTTTACTCAAATATGAATTTTGTGTTCCATTGATATGTAGTTGCTTGGATGAATTCGTGGTCTCGTCATTTCTGCTTTATCAAAAAAAAATTAAAAATTGAGCTGCCGTCAAACGGAGTGTTTCAATATTCACAGAGCTATGCATATTAACCCATTTTGTTTTTACCTATCGGGATAAAAGTACTGACCACTTAAGGCAACACCATTCAATTACTGATAATTGCAAAGTAATTTCTTTCTTGTACGCAACCATTCTACCTCTTATTGTAGCTGTTGTAGCTATTAATCATTTCTCTACAGTCTTTTCCACTATAATAATAACTTCTCTGGTGTCGCGTCATATTTTAAGGTTAAAAGTTAAAACTGTTGTATTTTCACTTTTTTTGTGTTTAAGTAAACATTCTAAGTTGGTTATAAACTTGCATTTGATTGTTTTTTCCTTGTATATTACATTTCTAGGGAGGAAGGAGTTCCAGAGTTGTTAGAGGCTGAGGATTTTATTCGCATGCGCAAGCCTGATCCAAGGTGTGTAGCAACGTACCTAAACTCAATTTATCAGATTTTGGTTGCCGAGCGGCAGTAACTGACAATGGAAGAACTGTTACTGACCCCTACAGAGTTCTTAGATAATCGGCGCTCGAGCCTTTTAATGTTTGCACAGTACTACCAATGCTTACAGAAATTGAACCAGAAATTTGTATCAGTAAATACAATACATGAATACCCCGAACGTACAAGGCTCACGTATTTGAAAGAGCTGTTTATGTTTGTTGTGGAATAACTAAAGCAAAGTTTGCACTGAAGTTAAACTGTGTTCCCGATATTAAGTATAAAAACTTGAATTATCATTAATAAGCTGATTGAGGATAGGATGAAAATCTGATTATTTTAGCATACGATATTGTGTTCTTTTGTTGCGGGTCAAAGTTCAAAGAAACAAGAAAGTGGGAATGCCCCATGGGTCAACCAGGATGATATTAATTAGTTGACATCTATCCACATGTAACATGTTTATTAACTGATGATTTATTGTTAAAATAATGTAGCGAGTATGAATAGTTTTTTTTTACTCGAACACGCTATTTTATGGGGTTACATTCGAAAGGTCAGCTTAAAAATTATATATATATATATTATTGTTTCAATGATACATGATAGTTCTTATGTTACCTATATGTCTTTTGTAATTAATTAAAATGGATTCTATCACCATGCTTCGTCGTACATGAATAGACAAATCGTTTTCTTTTGACTCTGTAAATTTTACTTTTGCTAGTACGCGATAACTAATTGAAAAGGACAGTTTTCTTCAGGATGTCTTGTTTTACTTTAATTATTTTTGAGCTGTAAATTTGGCTTATTTTTTCGTTCCATTAGTTATTTAGACAGAGCGATGTTTTTTCGCCAGCATGATTTTAACGCGTTAAATACAAGAACCTGCCAGTTTGTTATGCTTCAAAAAGAGCCAGTTGTAACGTCTTTTTCGGTTGCTGGTAATTGCTACTACCCTGCTCTATTAATTTTGTTTAAAAGTTGCCCTAGGGTGAAATATAATAGTGCATTGATTCGTTCAAAAGTTTTTTGTGAGCATTTGTTTCTCGGAGAATCGACCTGAAAGAAATGTAATGTGTACGTTTTGAGTGATTGTGGTAAACCGCAACGGATCATTTACACATGAATGTACTATATTTGCCCTTATTTGTATTCACACTTCCTGGAAACTGCATAGAAACTGCTACGGATACTGTCTGTGGCTTTTGCTTATTCCGTAAATGGAGAGAGAGAGAGATGGTGCATTACTGTAATTATCAAAAAAAGGTGGCATTGATCATATTGTCGTTCAGTTAGGGAAACCCCCATGGCTGCAAATGTACTTTCAACGTACTTTCCCAGTCGATAAGCATCTAATATTTGTATGGAAGATTTAGAGCAGACAACGCATAGACTTGTGCGGTAGTATAAAAAGTCAACGAACATTTCGTTAGTGTATTACGTTTAAAAAAACATGCAGGTTTTGATGTCTTGAAGTAACTGTTCATCATTACTTTTATTTGCTAAATTCTATTATGTATTGTATCCTTGTTTTAAGTGAAACAGGTACTTGTTGTTTGCAGTAGCCTCCTGACCTTGCCAAACAACTTTTCAGTTTTTTGTCAGTGCAGATTTATATTTTATAGTTTCGTAGTTTACCCATGCACTGATGTTACGCAGGTTTTCTTTGTAAGATGAATGTAATAAAAGCTTTAAATTTGTCTTTTCTTAATACTCTAGTATTTGGTCTTTTGCCTTCCTCAGCTTTGATACCAATTCGAGTCGTTGAACTCGGTTTATTAAGTTAATTGTACAGACATTATCTGGTTTGCTGGATTTTGATGAAGGGAAAGGGAACACCTTGTCTTCAGTCATCATTATCATCATTACATTGAGCATATCGACATGGTGACACCATCTGAGACCGAAATTTGGTTACGAACCCTATACTCTTTCGTAGGCTTCGAAAGCGAAAAGTGGGTCGTTGGCCTCGTCTGAGTTGGTTGCTTATCGTAAAAAACTGCTTTATGGAAACAGTTATGAACTGTAGTGGGAGAGAGACATCGTGTTATGCGAGGATCGGCATCTTTATAATTTCTAGAATGACGAGAGAAAAATGATTGAACGCTTTTCAATAACGGTTATTTTCTCTACATTGCTTGAAATCAATACAAAAAGGAAAAATGACAATGGATTTCAAATAATATACTTCTTAGTGAGTTAAAGCAACCCTCGATTATTACTGCTACTTTTTTTATCTCTTCACTCAAATACAATCTCCAAATCTCGATTCCATTTTTTAAAAAGTTAAGAGTCAATTTCAACTCATTTCTTTTTTGTCTGGTATCTGCGTTGAAGTGTTTGGCTCTCACTCAAATACAGAAGATTTTGTATTGTTTTTACAATGGCGGGAGTGTTTTTCAGTCATGTTGATCCAGGTAGATCCGTTATTTTTATTTTCCAGACCACGCCTCCACTAAATATCTAAAATTTAGAGAAATTTTGACAAATTTTAGTACTCCTATTAGAGATGTTACATATGATATATTACATATGACACACATATGACGGCCACCTAATAAGTCTATTTTGACCCCCCCCTTGTCTCTACCCGAAAACTTATTAACTATATAAAATTTTGAATTGAAATCTTTGCTCCAAGGAGCCTGTTTCTATTCCATCTGAATCCGTACCCTGTGGGCGTTTTCAGGGTTTGATATTTGGTGCATCTGAAAGCCAAATTTGAAAAAATAGTAAAATGTACAAAATTCAAACTTAGTTTATTTAAACAAAAGAGATAATCTGTACCTTTCACTCCATCGTTTAAGAACGGGCTTAGCTAGTGAAATAAAATTTCTTAACGTACAATTGCACCTTTTGGTCTGATAAGCAAAGCAATAAAATGGTCCACGATTGCAGCCCAGTGCTATCGTATCGCACTCGACACGTTTCTTAGAAAACTTTAATTTGTTTTGACGAGTTTTCTGAAACTATAGAATGTCTTCATGAAAGGTAAACACAGACTCGACGCTATTTTAACACATCCTCGCTTACCCTTTTGCCCATTCCTTTCACTCTTTTCCAAGTAAAATAGTAGTCAATTTGTGGCCAGTCGATTGATAATTTTTGCACCTGGCCGATTTCTGGGGAAAATACTATTTTGTTTTGGTCGTGAAACAAAGACGTAATGTGTATTGTTACTGACATGTTACTCTCGGACGCAAGGAAAAAAAGAGTTTCGATTCGAAGAGTGGAAGGTAAGTAAATGAAAGTTAAAAGGGCTGCGTTCTTGAGTTCGTTTCAGTTATAAAAAATTACATACAATAATCCAAATATCTCTGCAAGATAAAGAAAATACAACTTCAAAAAAATCATTTTGTACGTCCACATTGCGATCTACTCATACATTGAGATTTATTCGTATCTTGAGGACCCCTCTCCCCTGACCTTGAACGTCGGATGTATCGCCCCAAAGACCAAGATGCCAGTATAATAAAACGTAAGCAAAGTGAGTTTTTCACTTTGTCAATACGTCACTTTTTTAATGGCCACAAACAAAAGGATGGATGAGAGCCTCGGCATTTTGTGACAGAATTTCTTCTGTCTGTAAAAAGGAGTGTGCTCTAGAATGTATGGCCTACCCCAAATTCACAAAAGCGGTGTTAACGTCAGCTCTGTTTTGTCAATGATTGGCTCTTTACAACACTAGTTTGCAAATTAGTCTCGCAACTTGTACTGGAAAAATATTCTCGTTTCTGTGTTCAGTACATTTTTTACATTGGCAAGAAAAATTCAAAACCACTCGGTAGATCCAAGAATTCTGTTCTGTGTTGCTTAAGAATCGGTAGTATATTTAGTAACTTGCCTTTGAAATTCGCTCCTGAAAACTGTACCACAGCAACGTCACCGTCCACCCGAGAAGAGTTTTTTTGTAGAATTAATGTATTTGGAGATCAAATGGTTGAACTTAGCCTTTTAAATGTTATGTACCAACAAATTGACGGTGTAGCCATTGGCTCATCACTGACTCCACCTTTGTTTAATATTTTTGCAAGTTGTCATGAAAAAGACATGCAAATCCACGGACAATTTTGATGTTCTTCTATGACGAAGTTTCGGTCACGACACTTAGCTACTTTTAAAAATCAACAAGACTGCAGTAAGTTCATGATTAAACGTAGTGTTTTTTTATCCATCCTCAGTGTTCACTACCGATAAAGAACAGGATGGTTATTTACCATTCTTAAATGTTATGATAGAAAAAACTCGCTACTTTAATTTAGTTTTTCAAAATTTTAATTGGACTTCCAAAAACTTGAGGTCGTTGTGCTTTCATTATTTGTTCTCCTGAGGATTGTTAAGGAAAAGTAGATAAAATTAAGAAAATTCTGTTGCGTAATGATTGTCCTAACGATTTATTGAAGAGTAATTCGGTAGAGTTAATCTTAACTTTCAGCACCCTCCTTAAAAGGACCCCTAAAAGTGTGCCAAATACCTCAAACCACCCTGGATATGCCTGGGCTTCACTTAATTCTAAAATTTTTGAACGATGATTTCCGTTAGCCCATATGGCACACGCACTTTTTTGTTAAGTAATGATGCTTGAACATCCTTGGACATGCAAAAAATTTCGTAGATATTAAGACCTTTGTTAAGATGGTAGGTAACCTTCATTCACTGGCAATTCAGGAAGTTCCGGGAGTGGGAGAAGAGTAGTGTTACTGGTTAGTCACCACTACCAAAAGTGTCCCATTTATCAAATTCCCTGTCTGTCACGACAGGAGCTCATGTTAATGTTTTATACAGAAATCTTAAATACACAGAAACTACCTCGTGCAGGTGCGTACTAAGGTGTTTTCTTTAGATATAAGAAAATTACTACTTTAACTATAGGAAACAAAGCTAACATTTTCTCAGCGCCCCTTTTTAATTGTTCCAAAAATAAATGCTCTGTTCGAATATGACTTTTAAATTAGTGCCCTGGGAACAAATTCAATCATTTACAGTATATAGGGCTTTGGTAGGCATTTCAAAGTAAGGAAATTAAAAATTGCTATAATAGTGTTGCCTAAAATTGGCACAATAGTTTGACAACAACAAATGGTTTTCCGATTTGAATCGTGTTGCATGACCTTAAAATGACACGAAATCTAAAATCACAAAACAACAGAGAATTACTAATTAGAGTTGGATGACGTTTATAGGATAATTTTGACGCTCGTGTATGATACTGCTATGATTATTTGTTGTTTCTTTGCACTAAATAAAAATTATTCTTGAGTTGATTTTTCTTGCCGAATAATATGCACAATCCTCTTTTCAGGCCTCCTTTCGTAAAACCGGTCTGCAGAGCTACTCGCTAATATAGAGCGTAAACAACAAATAAGTACGGAGGTGCTTATTTTAAGAACAAAGTGACACGCCAACAGAACAATATAAGCATTACGACGTAAAAGTATAAAGTAAGCGTACTCTTTATATTTGAGCTATACACTGTAAGGTGCTTCAATCAAATCTTGTACAGATACTTAAAAAATACGATGGCAGCCCTAGAACTGCCACAATAAAGCCGAATGTAAGTTATTGTTCCAAAGCCTGACCTTGTGGAAAAACACTGACAGTAAAACTAACAATGCCAAATACAAAAAGCGAATGACTGTGAAAACAGGGCATATTCTAAAATCAGGTAGAGCAGGGACTAAGAATCCTCTTTGATTATTTTGCAAATTAAAGCTTGCTTGATTAACTTGGAATCAAAGCGATCCTTATTTCAGGCCTTACAAACATGCAGCTGGAGTCTGAACTGGTCATTTTCAAAATGCGATATTTATGCACAAAATGAAAAAAAAGCTTTGGTTACTTAAAACTTTCAACAGGAGAAAAGACTAGTTTGAATAGTTATATTTTCATATTACACTGTGAAAGCTGTTGAAGCTGCATACATACCTATTTATTCTGAACAAGTAGGCAAAATTTGATCTCCCCTCGATCAAAGTTGGAAGTAAATGTATCATACTGTTGGTACTACGAAAAGGTGTCTTCACTGGCAGTGTCATGCCGTACAATGAATCCAGCTTAATGCACAAGTGCTATCTTTGTGGCAACAGACAAAAACTTATCCGGATCACAAAATGTGCTAATGAGTGCTGGCACATTTTCATTTAAAGTGTAAAAACATGATCGACATTACAATTCAAATTTTTGATATCGACACAAAGTTCAAGACTAAGTTTCAATTTTTCGGTGTGTGTTCTTTTTTTGGGCCCATGTCACTAGCCTACGTAACTCCCAACTTGCCAACTGCGATCTTATAACCTGAATGACTTATTGTCCGTAATATCCGTAGCAACACGTCAAGTCAGAAGAAAGCCAGTTCTTCTAAAATAACCAGGCTCTGTCATTGTATTTTTAACATTGAAACGTCTTTGGCAGCTCTCTCAACATGAGAAATTGAATGACTGGCACAAGAAGGCCAATTATCACGTTACCATCCGTTTTCCTATGACATCACTGGCAGAATATTTCCAACATCTGCGTTGAATGTCAATGAACAGAATGGTAAAGCGAGTTTGCGACGATGATTTATCTTCAGTCCTGCCAAAGTACTTTTTTGTTTACCATCCAGACGTACCCCAGTGAAATGGACTGTGAAATCACCTCGGTCAATTCTATCATCAAGAGATGAATGGAGCGCAGCAAAAAATAGCGAAGCCATGCGAAAGGATTTCCCAGCAATGGCACGATATGTAACACAAAATTCTCTTCCTGGCGTGAATTGGAGAAGTTTTGGATACCCCAGAGCTGAAAAGCTCCCTTTTGGACGAATTCTGTCAGAAGTTTAAAAAGGGGAAAAGATTATCTCAAGGATGGTTGATATCGTTGTCTTTTTCGGTGAAAAAAGACTGCTTTTTTGTGGATCTTCACAAAGGATCGGTGATATTCAGAATGCAAATTTCTTAGACCTCGTTGAACTATTTCTCACTATGCTCCATTCTGCGAGATCATATAATGAAAATTCAAGTATTCGAAGTAAAATGTACAGGCTGCAAGCTCATTTTGTTCCAGCTGCTTCCGACCACCAGTTTAAACTTCATCATCTTCTAAGTGCTTTCATCCATCATATGACCTGATTCTTTTTAAGTCTAAGGTCAACTTTCATCTTGGTCCCAGCCTTTTTTCTGCCTTTTTTACAGCTCCATACGCTTAGCTGGTTTATGCCTTGTATGTTTCTTAACCATTAAAAATGTAGATTTTAAGGAGAGTAATTTAGTAATATTTATTGTAAGTTTTTAGTGAAACGTAAAAAGTGCATTGGTGTTTAGCTGTAGTATCCTTTCCACCATCTTTAATGTAGTGGTCTCCCAGATTTAAAACTACATTTTTATTTTATTACAATGTTCTTTTGTTAAATCACATTGTGGAACATTTGTGAATCCTCAATTAAAATTGAAAATTGTCATACATTAAGTGACTTTATGTGAGTTTTCTGCAGATAGTAACAGAAATGGTGCTGTCTGCTAGTCTCTTCACTAAGACATCAAGAAAGGGCAATTGTCTTTCTTCTTCTTTTTCCATGGTGAATAAGATATTTGATATTTGATATTTGAGTGAAGAATGTTAATATGCTCAAAGAAACCTTTTAGATGATCTTGTTTAATAGTTGCAAAAACATCGTCAACGTATCTTTCCCAGACAGTTGGACCATGATCTGCTGTTGATAATGCTGTGGGTTCAAATGCTTGCATAAATATTTCGGCAATCGCAGAAGATGTTGGAGCTCCCATAGGCACACCGCTGTTCTGTGTGTATATGTCATTGTTGAATGGAAAGCATGTGTTGGTAAAAAGTGCCTGTGGTAAACTCAGGTTGTCTGGAGGCTTTAGAGCATTTCTTGATGGTAATCAATCATCATGCTCCAGTAGGTCCTTGACAGTTTGCAAAGTATCATTAATGGCGATGCTTGTGTATAAAGAAGTGACATCAAAGAAGACCATGACTTTACCTGCCTGGATTCTTTGCTGTGTGGTTAAGGCTGCGAAATCGGTACTGTTGTTGCAGTACTGTTGTTTCTTCTTTGTGTATGAACCTAGAAGGCCTACTATGTGGCGTGGGAGTAAAGAAACTGTACGACCACCGTAGGCTACCATTAAAAGTATAGGTAAATTGGGGTTGTGTATCTTTGGTAATTCATAAAACCTTGGTAAAGGTGAGTCCTTGGGTTTCAATCTGTGGTAGAGGCAATTATGTAAAAAGTGTTTTTTCGGCGATGCAATCAGTGCTTTTCTTACTTTGGTCTTGACTGCGTTTATTGGATTATGCTTAACCGTGGAATATGATGGAATATTGCTGAGCGACTCACAGCACTCTTGAATGTCATTAGCTTTGTTAAGGATCACAGTACCACGGTATTTGTCAGCAGGAAGGATTGAGATTTAAATATCGTGTGTAAGTCACTTGATGGCCCACCTTTCCTTTTGGGTGAGGTGGTCAATGGGTACGCTGGAAGCTTGAAGAGTAAGACTTTTTTTGCTCGGATTGTGTCAAATTTTCAGATTCACTTTTGGGAAGACCTTCTACTGCTGTTTCAACCAAACGAAATGGTCTCATTTGCAGGGATGATCTTAGGAGCAGCTGAGAAGTTCAAATCTTTCACTTTCCCCTGTAAATGACAGTGACCGATCAGACGTTTTTTAAGATCATTGGCAGTAGTTTTAATTCGGGTTCAAGAAACTTAGATGCCTGAATAGAGGCACGATTCAAAAGTATCGGTTGAAACTATAAAGTTTTATGTTAAAAAAAACATTTTACAAAAACCTCTTTTGTAATATACTAATTGTTGTTGTTTTGTGTTACATTTTGGTATCCCCGAAATATCATGTACTCCATGTATACATTTTCTTAAAAAAAATAAGTTTAAAACGACATGATAAAATGTCATGGAAACTTGCTAGGTTTCCATGATAAAATTAATTTTAGTAAAAAATTGTCTTTCTAATTAAGTTTTATGCATTTTTATGCATGAACAAAATTATTAACTTTCAAAAAAGTGCTATGAATTTAAAAAGTAAGCAAATATCTTTAATGCCTTAAAAATAAAATTAAGTTTCCTGGGCATAATTTGGATTCAAGTTCCCTATTAAAATAATTAGAAATCATAAATTGCAAAATTCTTCTAAATTATTTTCTGCCAAGTACACACAATCCTAAAAGCTTCTCCTTTGAACAAAATTTTAAATTGGATTTCTAAAAAAAGCGAGAAATATAAGTTACACATGACCTGACACTACTTCATTTCTTCATTTTCGGTTTGTGAATATGTTTCAGATGGAAGCTCAGGGCTCAAGGGAGATCTGCCGGCTGTTTAGGTTAAAAACCATCTTTTGTTCAAAGCGTGCACATAAAGTTCTTTGACCACGACAAGCACCAAAGCAACATGGCGCAAGGCAAGCTGAAGGTAAACAAGTCGTTGGGATCATTAAAGAAAAAGAAGTCGAAAGAGAAGAAAAAGTTAGGTCCAAAAAAGGGAGGTATGTATTTTTGAAATTTTTTGTCTTTCCAGGATTTTCAAGTTTTATGTGCTGTTTGTCAATTTTTACGGTAGCAAGCTGCCGTGAACGTCAAGAAACTTGATCAAAATGAAAGAACTGATGGTATTCAGAGGTTTAAGTCCGATCCGTTAAGGCAATTGGAAAAATAATGTAATAAATCGCAAGAAAAGCAAAGTAAAATCAGGTTATTGTCATAACTGATGTTTGCACTACTCGACTGGTTACTGGTCTTGCATTTTTAATGTAATTAAATTTTTTTTCTCTGGACCAAGCTGTAAACAAGCATTTGCTAAGCTTATAACCACGTTAAAGGTTTATTACATTATTATTATTATTATTATTATTATTATTATTATTATTAGTAGTAGTAGTAGTAGTAGTAGTAGTAGTAGTGGTAGTAGTAGTAGTAGTAGTAGTAGTAGTAGTAGTAGTGGTAGTAGTAGTAGGAGTAGGAGTAGGAGTAGTAGTAGTAGTAAATTAATGTTTACAGAGGATACAATACATATACTGTAAAAACTGCTATCAATGTGGTCCTGTTTTGACACATTAGTAAACAAAAAGGAAAAAGGAAAAACATAATGAGAATAGAAAGCTAAAAAACTGCTTTAGGGCTGCTTTAAGACTATTAGAACATAGTAAGAGCCTGAAAATGCTGAAAAACGACCCCAAATTGAATAGCGGAAATTTAGAGGAACTAATCACTAAAATCTAAAAAATCTAAAATTTCAAAGATGCTATTTGAAATCATTTTATTTAAAAATCAAGCCTAATTTCTTAGTATACTTTTTATAATTTTCCCATATACGTATTTCTAACGGAAGGTCATTGTAAAGTTTCAAGTTTTATCTAGGGAAGTTTTATTGAAAAGTTATTATTTCTTGTAACTCGAATGTGTGTGTTAACTTAAAAGTAGTTGCTGAACGGGCTACACACATTTCGAGTAATATATTTAATATATTTTTAATATACATTTAATACATTTAATATACAATACATACATACATACATATACATACATAATGATTACTCCTTTTTAACAGAATTTTACCATCTCTTCAATTTGTTTCTCTGTGTCCATGGGCATGCAGGTGACCCTTAAATCAGTTTCTGTGAACTTGTCTTTCAAGGAGATTTTCGGTAGGACATCACCAGAGTGGTAGACTCTTGTTATACATACATATGTATGCACACACGATTTTTCAAGTCTAGAATGGTGTTGTAATATTCCAAGACTGAGCCATTCACTTTCATCAAGTCATGGGCTCTGAGTGGGCCATGGGCTGTGGACAAGTTATCTCAGAGAGATACCAATATTTTCTCATAAAGTCACACACAAAGACATGAAGAGTTAATTTTTTTCAAAACTTTTTATTAAAATTCTCACAGTGAATCTTAAATGAAGTGTTTAACAGATACTTATTGTAAATACATTGTTGAAATGTTAAACTGAAGATCCATGAAACAGCCTCATTAAAAACATATTAATTCATAAGAGCACAAGATATTTGAAAAATAACATAATTGGCTACCAAATTCCCAATAAAAAGAGAGCATACAGAACAAAGAAGTCATTCTTTTGGCTTATTGTTGTATGCATTAGTTGCCTGGCTTGATAGATCCAACAGAACTTTATATGGTCTCAAGTTAAAGTACAAGGTGTTGCTTTTGAAATTATATGTTTTCATTGACAAAATGCCAGACAATGCACCAATAAAATCTAATGGTGATCACATGTCAGTTTTGTGAGTGTTTTGAGGGATACTTCAAAATGTAGCACAGAAAAGCCTTATGACTCATGACATGATAAAGCTATTACCTATATGGCTTCCTCTGAGTCCATAAAGTTCAGAATTTTGAGGATTATTATAGAAACATATGGAAATGATATTCTTCAGTCTTACCAACATCTGGAAAGAACAAAGATCAAGATTGGTGAATTTACCAATCATGTAAGGTTCTGCTTAAGATGCCTATGCAAACATTTGATCCCAACTGCCATTCTTTGGAAGAACAAGAACTGAAACTGTATCTGAGAGAGGAGTTTAAATATACTTGTAGATGTTTCAAGTACTTTAGGCTTTGGAATGTAATGCCACAAAACATCAGTATGATGGAAAACTATGCAGTTGCCATCTTCAGCTGTACCATTAGCAATTTCTGATGAACAGCAAACTCCACAAACAACAAGCCATTGTTCATTTTTTTAATATAAAGTCTTAATGGAGTACCTTGCAATGAAGAATTCTACCGGAGATCACTAAGCTTTGACTCATTTAGTGGCACCTACCCATGCACTGTTGGATATAACTTTATATCATTTGTTGGCAACTTCCTTTCAATATAAAGGAAAGCATCCTTATTTTGAAGTTGAACCTCTTCATTGAATATCTAATGTTATTTTCCCACCAGTTGGCATCTTGTTCAATGTTGCTTCAGTTGTACTTTCTAGTATAATTTTGGGACCCATGAGAATAGACTAATTTATGAAATCAATATTTGTCAAAGAGCTTGTGTTTCTTAAGGTAATTGGTTATACTACTCTAGTTGTGGTTTTTCTTCCAAATGTGCTTTGGAAAATTCAATTTTTTTGAATCATAGGCTCTTCATGTTGAAGAAGTTGATGTTTGTTTGATGTTTGTAGAGGTTCAATTGAGAGGTTATTTCATGCATTTGTTTTTTCTCATAAGTTTTACATTTCAGTTGGAGGTACTTTTATCACCTTTGCTTCAAACTTCTAGCCCCCTTAAAGTTAGAAACACATAAATTAAGAATATAGTGTCAATATTTTATCTTCATTTCCAGAAAAATTTCAGGGGAAAAGTGCCAAAAATTGATCTCACGTTTAGGAGCGAGGGGTCAGAAATCCAAAAGTTGACAAGAGTTGACAAGAGGGGTTGGGTATTAAAATGGTGAAAAGTGGTTGACATCATTTGTGAACGATCGCTAAAGACAGAAATAACAGCTTTTGTGAACAGCATTTCTGGCTCCAATAGCGAATTAAAACATGGAGTCAACTTTTTGAAATGCTCATCACTGAAGTCTTCACTCACAAAGTATGATATATATTCAACTTGAAAAAAAAAGACTCTTTCTATCATTGTTCTCAGGACAACCAGCACAGAAATAGGTTTTTGGAAATGGACTATTTTTCATGGCCACAGAAGTCAAAATACATTGAAGAGTTCCCCTTTGTGGTTGTTGCTTTTGTCAAACCAGTAACAACATTCCACACATGCATTCTCCATGTTCAGACCAATAGATTTTTAATTCTGTTATTAGAGTAGCTTGCATCACTGACATGGACAAGCCCTTCTAAATGAAAATAAAAATGCTAAAAGTTTTTTCTAAAACCCTTAGAATACTAAATTGTGTTTTTCAACCATAGAATTTCAATCATCAACAGGTTGAATTAGACAATTTTGCCAAAGTATTTTATCAGCCTGAAATACACTTCAAGTCTGCTAAGAAAAGGTTGGATCCTTTTGGTCCTTGACTGTTTAAATATCAACTATTCCAGTTGGATGCAGTAGGGTTTGTTTTTTGTATATCAGTCACATTAGAACTACCATATCGGTTACTAAATTCAATGAATTCTATGACAGTCTCATTGCAGTCACTGGTAAGCTGGCAGAGAAAGACATTGTTGCTATTGCAGGTGATCTAAATGGCCATGTTGGAAGAACAGCATCTGGGTTTGAGAGAGTCCATGGAGGAAATGGATATGGTGACTGAAAGAATTCTAGACTTGCCATAGACATGTTGGTGGCAAATACTATTTTCAAGAAAAGGAATAGCCATCTGGTAACCTATGAGTCTGGGACACCTATGACTCAAGTGGACTACATTTTGGTAAAGACGAAAGGCAGAAAGTATTTGCAAGATGTAAAAGTGATACCTGGTGAAGAATTTGTGACCTAGGATAAACCAGCAATTTGTGACTTCAGGATTAAGAAAGTATATAAAATGAAAAGAAAGTATATCCCAAGGAGAAAGGTGTGGAGACTAAATGGTGGACAAGCAAAGCAGGTCTTTGAAGATCAAGTGAATGGAATTCTGGGTGCTAGTCCAGGAAGAGACCTGGGAAATGTGGGAGAGAATGGGAGAAGATCAAGGATACCCTTTTGAGGCAAAAGGGCCTCCACATCATCGAGTGACATAGTGGTGGAATGCTTCTGTTGAAAATTATGTGAAAAAGAAGAGAAGGCTGTGGAGTCCATGGAAGAAGGGGTTAGTGAACAATGAAAGGTATCTGGAGGCCAAGAGAGCGGCTAGTTGAGCAATCTACAAAGCAAAGATGGATTCTGAGAAAAGGTTTCCAGACATAATGCATAGAGATGGCCAGAAGAATGAAGTATTCAGGATAGCTAAGCAGATGATCAAGACTAATCAGGATATCATTGGAGAAAAGTGTATCAGGAATGATGATGGAGAACTTGCAAGAAGTGAACTTGAAAAGAAGAATGCGTGGAAGTGCTATTATGAGAGATTGTTGAACACAGAGTTTTCTTGGGATAGAGAAAATCTTGGAGAGGTAGAAACAGTATCTGGACCAGCCATTTTCATTGAGAAAGAAATGGTGAGGGAAGCTGTAAAGAAAATGAAGAAAGGCAAAGCAGCTGGTCCTTCAGGAATTGTGGCAGAGATGGTCAAAGCTGCAGGTGAAAGAAGTATAGAGATGATCACTGATCTAACAAATCAGATCATAAGAGATGGTGTCATTCCTGAGGACTGGGAAATAAATACAATTATCAATTGTTACAAAGGAAAAGGAGAAGCTCTAGAAAGAGATATTTACAGAGGATTAAAGTTAATGGACCAAGTCCTGAAAGTTGTTGAAAGAGTTATGGAAAAACAAATTAGAATTGAAATAAACATCAATTACATGCAATTTGGTTTTATGCCTGGACGAGGAACTATTGATGCCATTTTTATCCCTAGACAAATACAAGAGAAGTACCTTGGGAAGAACTGAAAAAAGCCTTTGACAGAGTGCCAAGAGAAGTTGTTTGGTGGGCTTTACGGAAACTAGGAGTAAGTGAATGGGTGATTAAGGTTGTTCAGGCAATGTACAGAAATGCTAAAAGTCGGGTAAGGGTCAACAGTTCCTATACTGAGAGTTTTGGTGTGGGGGTTGGAATTCATCAGGGATCTGTACTACATCCACTGCTTTTTATTTGTGTTTTGGAAGCACTGTCAAGAGAGTTTTAAAAGGGTTGTCCAGAGGAATTGCTATATGCAGATGACTTGGTTCTCGCCAGCGAGACATTGGATGGTCTACTTGCTAAGTTAGAGACTTGGAAGAAGGGTTTGGAAGGTAAACGTTTGAGAGTGAACATGGGAAAGACAAAAGTGAGGGTCAGGGATCGCAATTTAGGAAAGCCATCGAAGAAAGGAAAGTTTCCATGTTCAGTCTGTGGGAAGGGAGTTGGGAGCAACTCAATCTATTGTGGTACTTGCAAGCACTGGGTACATAAACGGTGCAGTGGAATAAAGAGCAAACGGACAGAAAGTAACCATTTAAGTTGCAAGAGGTGCACAGAAGGAGAGTCAACCTGAGACTTAGACCTATGGAAAGTGCATTTGGAGAGTGAGGGAATTGAAGTTGTCCAGAAGTTTTGCTACCTTGGTGACACCCTTGGAGCTGAAGGAGGAGCTGGTGCAAGTTTAACAGCAAGGGTTAACAGTGGATGGAGTAAGTTCAGGAACCTGATGTCATTGTTAACCAGCAGAGCTCTGCCATTACCTACCAAAGGTAGAGTCTACCAGGGATGTGTAAGTAGCACAATGATGTATGGCAGTGAAACTTGGCCAGTGAAAGCTGAAGATGTCAGCCACATGGAACGGAATGACATGAGAATGATAAGATGGATGTGCAATGTAAGTCTGAATGACAGGCTCAGTTCTAATGAACTCAGAAGGAGATTGAATCTGGATAGTATTGGCAGCTGTATGCAGGCTTTGTTGGTTTGGTCATGTGGAGAGAATGGACAAGAATGCTTGGGCAAGCTTGGGATGCAGAACAATCAAGGTGACAGGAACCACTGGCAGAGGAAGACCAAAGAAAACATGTGAGGAAGTGATAAGGATGGGTCTCAAACAAAAAGGTGTCAGCAGAGACCTGGTGAAGGATAGGATAACTTGGAAGTCGATTTCAAGAAAGCGTCCAACACATGCTAGCATGTAAAACGGACGTTAAACCGAATATGATGATGATGATGATGATGATAATGATCATGATGAAAAGGACTACAAGTCATCCTTACCACATAGAACACAATGGAACTTTAACTTGTTGGCTTTGACTTTTTTTATACGATTACTTTTAACTCACTCTTAAATTGTACTTTGTATTTTGAGGAAGCAGAATACCTCTTTTGGAAAAATGGCTCTTTTAACAACCACTTCTATTATTTGAATCAGAATCTTCAACTATAATATTACCCTGAAAATGTCTCTTAGACCTTTATGACATTGAAATTGGGAACAGTACAATAACAGAAAGATGACAGAAGGATAACAAGGAAACAAAAAC
This sequence comes from Morbakka virulenta, assembly GCA_003991215.1. Lineage (NCBI taxonomy): Eukaryota > Metazoa > Cnidaria > Cubozoa > Carybdeida > Carukiidae > Morbakka > Morbakka virulenta. Next base: position 1,141,365 of record RDPX01000032.1, read on the forward strand.
ATAAGGGGGAAGATAGAGAGATAATGGAAACCAAGGGGCAACCTGGACTTTATTTCTCTTGGGTTGAGAATCAAGAGATGAAAAATAGAACCAGGGTACCAGAAGAAACCAAAGAATCGTAGGAATCTCTCAGCAAAACCTGGAGAGCTGATTGATCAGGAATATGGGCCTATATATCTTTACTGAAGTTGTGTTTTAGCAGGAAGGTCCCACATGGGTTTTATTGAAAACTTCAAATAAGGCCGAAAACATTCACTTGATTGAAAAAGCCACTTTTTGTTTTTATATATTGTGTGTTTGTCGCCCAGCCGATAATAAGACTACTTAATACCTGAGAACCCCACAATGCATAGTTTTCAGGTCACCCTTGGGCTAGGTGTAGTACCTGATTAGCCTCCCTTTCCAGGTTACGGTGAAGTCACTGGCAGCAGAGTGATGGATACTGCTTCAAGGCGGAAGAACCTGTAGAAGGCCAACGGCTTGAGTGGAACGCGGTTGGGCGGATGATCTACCCAGACAACGGCCAAGCGCAACAAACCATTTTCAACATGGTACTGCGGTAACGCCCCTGCTGCCTTGCAGTAGAGTCATTGGTTTGACAAAGGCTAGAGATGGTGCCTCGAAAAAAACACTGAGCGGAAGGCAATGGCAAACCACCACTCTAAATTGGCAAGAAAACCATGGATACACACAACTTCAGAAATACAACAAACGACGTAAATGGGGTCCGTGTGGATTCCTCGTCCGGTACGGCCATTCATGAGCAGCAGATGACGCCGGACCGTCAGCAAGTGACTGCCTGCAACATTATGAAGAAGCACATGAGAATAGGAACATGGAATGTGAGAACACTTTATGAGAGTGGGAAACTGGATAACGTAAAGCTAGAAATGAATAGATTAAAGCTCAACATTTTGGGTATATGTGAAACTAGGTGGACCGGCAATAACGAGATCATTAGCGATGAGTACAAAGTATTACACGCCGGCGGAGAGAAGCACGAGCGAGGAATTGCCGTCATACTAGATCAAAGAAGTCCAAAGAGCCTGTTAGTGTGGTGCCCTTTCTCAGATAGAGTTATGCTGGTGAGATTGAAGGGAAAACAAACAGATATTGCCATCATCCAAGTGTATGCACCAACATCTACCAGCAGCTAAGAAGAGATCGACGAGTTTTACGAGCTGCTGGAGAAAGCTAAAAGGTATTGCAAGTCAACTGATATCATCATCATAATGGGTGATTTAAATGCAAAGGTAGGAAGTGAACAAGATGGAGAAACGGTTGG
>RDPX01000032.1:1150390-1178296 GCA_003991215.1 Morbakka virulenta
AGAGAGAGAAAAGAGAGAGAGAGAGAGAGAGAGAGAGAGAGAGAGAAAGAGAGAGTGAGTGAGTGAGTAAGCGATGGATTGATTGGTTCATTGATAAAAAAATAAAGAGAAACTATTAAATGTAAAATGGCAGTAATATGTAGAAGTCATAGTTACAAGATCTCTGTTATGTCATGATTCGTAATTTTTTTCTGAGCTACTACTCGTTAGAAAATTTTCCTAACGCCAGGTTAAAATGAGTTTGTACAGCTGTTTTGAGGACTGGCACTATGCCCGCTTTGTGTTTGTTGTATGTTTTTTCTAGTGCGCCAAGTCATATATCCGGAAGAGTCTAAGATATGCTATAGGTTATGGATTGCTTCTTTTATTTTTATTATTATTATGTTGGTGCCCCTGCTCATATTTTCAGTCTTATTTTAAATCCTCATTACCGTAAGCAGATAGAACCATGCTAACCTCAACTAACTTATCACCTGCTTTAAAACAACTCGTTCCCAGTAACCACATACGCACTGTGAAAATATAAAAGAGCTGTAGCAAGTCACTTCTAATAACCCGATGGTGTGACAAGTATATTTCGAAAAGTAGTACAAAAAACGCTTAAGACTTATGGCATAAAGCACCTACAGCTTAGTGCTTTCTGTGTTGCATCTTTATAAACGAAATTGTGTTTTATTGTCATGTTACAGTATTTTCTTGTTCATTACAGTTTAGTAGCAGTCAGTTTGAAAAGGAGGGTAGGATGAGGGTCTTTTTACCTATGCCTAAATTGTTTTATTTTTGTTGTTTAATTTTCTTCATATAACTCAAGGAAAATATATCGCACCAAAGAAGAAGAACGTGGCCATGCAAGAAAAGTTCAAGAAGGTAATATTTGTCACAAATGTCGATTGAAGAGATTCAGAACCTAACTAAAAATCCAGCTAGTATTTTGAAATATTTTTAATCCATATTATCGCATTCTGATTTTCTTGACGATGAACATAACACATAATAAAGGCACAACAATATACAGTGCTATACACTTAGACTGGGCAGTTACCTGACTATATGCAACATATGCTTTTTTATTTGTACCAAAGATGTTACTGGAAAAATTGGTACGTTTTTGTAGAGACTATTGAAATGTATTTTTATCATGTAAAATTTTATTTATGTAATATGATTTCCACTAAAGATTGTTATCTTTTTATGGCTTTTATTTTAACTTTCAACCCTTTCCTAATAGAGGAGAATATTTTATTTGTGAAATTATCTTGACCCGTATTCGAATATACCTGGAAAGACTAACTTACTTACGTAACTGGAACATTCGTTTACAATGCTACAATTGAAAAAAATGCTTTTATGCAGTTAACAGCTGAAGGTCACAAGGAAAAGTATTTTTGAAGGTGGCTCTAATTTTTGCTCATTTTTATTTGCAGATTTATGTTTGATTGTTGTAATTGTATTGTATGTCAGAAACCACAATGTAAAATAATGTCAATTCCTCTAGCTTTGGTGTCACCTGTGCCAGACCTAGTTGTATAACTTCACTGTTGTGTTATATTCTTTTTACTTGCATTCTTATCTGTAAAGAATTTTGCCATTGTTAGGAATTTTAAGAATTTTTCTCATTACATTGTATTTTTAATTCGGTTTCTGTTTCCATGTTAATTTTGATATGGAACTTAACAAATATATTTGTGTTCAGCATAACAAGGCCTTTGTGAAGTAATTCAGTTTTTGTTGAAAAGCAGTATGATCATTCGTCAATTGACAAACTAAAAGCCAGAAAGGTCTTGGGATATTTTGGGGGCCTTGGAGACCCATTTTAGAATCAGTTGGGAGTGTTTAAAAGGTCTGTTTAAACACTTGTGTTACCCTATGCATTGTTACTGTATACAAGTAAAGAACATAATGCAGACCGTTACTCAACAGGATCAATTCACCTCAAAATAATGGATCCTTCCATCCAATGCAAGGGCATCTTGTATAATAGAATGGCTATGATATTTTGAATACTTGTGTTTTAATATATGCTTGTGAGACAATAAAAACGTGATTTGCAGTTTATATCTTCATATAATAGGAAGGTATTACTCTTTTTTTTATCTCAGGATCTCCAAAGGACAATTAACGCTTCCATTGAACGAGATGCTGCACATAGAGCTGGAATCGGTGGTTTAACTGTTGTAAAAGTTGCGGAAGAAGAGGATGGTAACCTGAAAACTGCTAAAAAAAAATAATTGCTTCGAGAACTTGCTTTGCATTTTACCACAAATACCCGTTGGTGATAAATTTAAGTATCGCCTGGCCAATCATATTAGTCCTTTGTTGTAGGAAGGAATAAATTCACAACAGACATGTAATTGGAGGTACATGAATAGTGCAAACGCGAAATGACGTTATGAATTTGCCATGGTGGGTTTTGATTTACCCCCAAAAATGCGACATAAAACCGAAATCTAACATTTGATACGTTTCCAAACCGCATTCATAAAATTAAAGAGCGTTTTTATAGATACTGGAACTGCACCACCTACTTCACCGGCCTCCACTACAGCGGCCCCGGTTTTTCACTACCGTAAAATATTAAACACGGGGGTAAACAATAACAGGTTGCATAAGGTAAAAAAGCAAAAATTAAGGATCCCCTATAGTCTTAACACTGCAAGTGATAACATATTGTAAGATTAAGGCTACAAAGGGGTTGCTTTCACAATGGTAGTTTTGTATATGAAGTAAAAAGTTGCATTTTAAGAATCCCGTCTATGCTAGCGCGCGATTTTGTGAAACAAAGGTTCACTTAATCTCACTTGATGTTCCAAGCATAGTTTTTACCGAAACATTAAAATTTCATCATCGGGGACCAACGTTGTAAGATCCAGTAAGGTCATTTGAATTGTAGCAATCCATCTTTAAGAATCGTTCTGCTATTTGTATTTTTCTATTCTGGTACGTGCGGTTTAAGCCTTGAAATAAGCATAGTTTTAGTGTACGAGAATATTGGACGATCCCAGCTAGAAAAGGAGATCCACTGCAACCCTGTTTGTTAAAATAAATGGTTGTTTAATGGGCGTGCCTGTCAACAGCACTAATACATTGAATACGTTACGAATTTATAACATATTAAACTTTACGATGTAATGTAAAATGTTTGTCATTCTTGTTTATCGTTATTATAGTCTTTCCCTTTCATATTTGTTCCTTCAGAAGCCAGGGTCTCATTTTTCTGTACCTGTGTGTGCGTGTATGTGCTTGTGTGTGTGTGTGTGTGTGTGTGTGTGTGTGTGTGTGAGTGAGTGAGTGAGTGAGTGGATGTAACTACCCGTGTGTACCCATCCTCTCCGCCTCTCTTCTTCCTCTCATCTTCTTATCTCCTTCTTTTCTTCTCTTCTCCTTCATCTCTTCTCCCTCCACTCTCTCTGCTTTCCCCTCTTGCTCTCCCTCCTTCATCAAAGAGACATTAATTCTCTCACAAGGGCTCTATATACTGTGTGGTCCTCAATGATAGTTTTCTTAGCAGATTTCGTCACTGCAAAAAGGATAGTGCATTGCCCATCACACTGCTGTATGACTTTTGTGCAAGTTTAAGAGAATGGTTTCCTTAAGTTAAATACTATTCATTTAAAAAGGCCTTGTTGCTGCTACCGATCGTGGGGTATTTCGAGGTAAAAAACCCATAAATGGCATTCATTGGTTTCCCTGTATTTGATCTGCAAGAAATGATGTGCCAATGACGACCCCAAAGCCAGAAACAAGGCTGTCTGAAAAATTGGATACTCGACCATTTCGTCAGCATCGCTGATTTCCCATCTCGCTGAAGTTAGAATTACAGAAAAGTGAAAAATATGAGTGCACCGAATATGTTTGGGTATATTACCCATAAGTGCTGGTTCGAATCAAGTTTGGTACACACATACGTTTCAACTAACGTCATTACAAAAGTCTCTCCATTGCTATAATTTTCACAATTTTCCTAGCCACTCATGTTTGTTGAGATCAATTGTTCCAGCGTTCGATTTAAAGTCATCGTCTTGTGGAAGGCTCAGTCCTGTATGCTTGCTCGGAATTAGATGTCTGACGATAGGAGCCTGTGAAAAGAATACCACGCTTAATGGGAAAATATGGCGGCAAAATGATCCGGTTAAGAGCTAAGCGCCAGTAGCTGATTTGGTAGGAGTTGTGGCCTTCATACCCATTGGCGCTGGTTCGAACCCTGCTCAATAAATATATATTTTCCATCATTCTATAGATACATATTCTCCCCCATCAGTATTATTTTTTCAATTTGATATAAAGGGCTCTCTTGAATAGAATTTTGAGAGCTAGATAATTGATGGACTTACCTTAGTCTAACACAACCATCATTCAAAAGAATATGCTCAATTTTGCCTGTCTCTTGCTACTTTATCAGAGAGCAAATACAGACAACGCGGTAACCAAACTTTACGCACAAGTCCAATTTAAAGCTGCGTGGACCTGAATGAGTTCTACTACATGTATTGACCAGTTAAGGCTGGCTTTCGAAAGACAATGGTTTTAAAAGAAGTGGGATTTTCGCCATAAAAACATTCAAAAACTGTAAACGTGCATCCTGCTTTTATCATTGATTAGGAGTAACGATCGTTGAAGGTTGTTTGGGTAAATCATGAACTTAGTGCTGTTGTGTTGATTTTTTGTATTGCACAAATGCCGGCGGCGAATACATAACAACCTGGGTGCCAACGAAGGGCAACCTCCACGTGGTGGCACCTAGATAATGATCAGCTACGTTCTCCTGACTGGTCAATAACGAATGGCCTTCACTTCCAAGCCGTTCTTCCGTAACATCGAAGAAATCGATCTCGTCGTTGCTGTGATTTCCAACCTGGTTCGTCGTCGATTTGGAAAAGGTTTTTGGATGCTGTGCGCCCCGATGGGTAAGTGAAAACTGATTGTTCCTAGTTTCTTTCCAACCCGATCTTTTTGGGTTGCTGGTATTCCTCAGTATCACCTTGCTACTATGTACAGGTTGCACCCAGGTGAAATCCTGGGAAGCCTGGAGTGACAGAATAACAACCGTTGTCTTCATCTTACAAATGATAAACCAGCCAGGAAATGTAGGTCTCCGACGCCCCTGTAGTTAGGAGAGGTATTCCCGGTGCAACCTACGTACTTGATCAAAGATGCATACTGGAGGGACGTTACTGTAAGTTTTGGATATTCACTTGTTCGGCGGTGATGGGAGGTTGGTTTCCAGTTTAATGAAGCCTGTTCGACCCCATCGGGAGGGTCTTTAACTCCGCCCCTAACAGCCTACACAACAACAATAACATAACAACCTGCTCCTCGTTGGAGTGGGGCGAACTGGACAACTAGCTTTCAGACAAATGTATTGGAAAACATGGGCACCACAATCGATGTGATAACCGGATGGAGATACATTCCTGGGTATCTCAAGCCTACGACACAGCAACTTGCAAAAATTCTCTCCACCAGTGTGTACAAAATAGATACGTCAGCAGTCAAAATGCGGATAAGAGGAAGAAGACGTTGAGCACTGGCTGGTTAGATGCCACGCCGGAAATGAGTGCCGTATAAAGATCTTCGGGCGCCACACTGGGAAGATGAGCTGGCTTACTTCCAGCCCTCTGAATGTGGTCTCTTTTGCGTGCTCCACTTTGGATATCGACGTGGGCTCCGCTTTGGATCTCGACGCAGGCTCATAAAGCCACCCATACCTACACTACAATACAAAACATTACATCTACATTTTCTGTAGACTCGAAAAAAGTTGATGAACCTAGCAATGATACTTAAAAAACGATATACCAAATATCAAGGTATTCTCATTCAATGAACAGGCTGGTTTAAAGATAAATATGCCAGACAATCCCAGTAGTATTCTGCTCCCCAAACTGCTTTTGATCAATGAATTAATGGTTTTGTAAAGGAAACAAAGAAAACCCCACCAAATGATCAATCTTAACCAACCATTGAGACGCAGATCATTATGGAATTCTTGAAAAGATGTCAATTATGATGAAATGAGGTTGTAGGACTCATTTTTGTTATGGGACTTATTCCACTTACCTCGTACAAAAAGTACTGGAGCAATGATTTGCTCTACAAGAACGAACATTTTCCTTCGACTGTATTAAGAGAACGATTTAAATCAATCTTACGCTACTTTAACTTTAAAGAGAAGCCTATTTTTGACAATGACCGGCTGAGTAAGATATGAATGATGATTGAAAAAGTCAGTAAAACCATACTCGAATTGATAACCCCTGAGAGAAATTTATCAATTGATGAGTCAATAATGTTATGACGTGGACGCTTGATATTCCGAAAGTATACCAAAAACAAATGCAATAAATATGGAATAAGGTTTCATGAGCTTTGTACCCACAATAAGATGGTCCTTTCAGCAGAGATATATGGTGGCCGAGCTTTTCAATGATGTCAACAACATAGGCCAAACTGAAGCTATCGTGCTGTATTGATGGAACCCTAGTTGGAGAAAGGATACCACATATTCACTGATAAATATTACAATCCAGTTGCTTTGATAGAATTCCTGTCCTTAAACAGAATTTATATTACATTACATATTCACTCTTAGAAGGCACAGGAAAAGAACCCCCTGAAAAATCATCTCATCTAAGCTAAGAAAGGCCAGATGGTTTGGAAATGGCAGAGAGATGTCATTGTTGCAAGCGGAAAGAGAAGAGAGACGTTTTGATGACATCTAACGCTCATATTTCAAAGATGGCTTCTGTTTCGAACAGGAGAGGCAAAGAAAAACTAAAATCCAACACCGCGAAAGATCGCAGTGATCAAGTGCTTTCTTACTATTCAGACCTCAAAAGGATCTTGAGGTGGTATAAACAAGCAGGCGTTATTACTCTCGAAAGGTTTCTTACAAATGCCTTCTACCTTTACCGAAGGTTTTCCACTAACTGAGATTTCTCGCACCTTGTTGACTTCAAAGAAAATATAATCAAATGTCATTGGCGAAAGGAAGAAAAAGAACTTGTTGGAACTAGCTGCATACTTTTACTACCTTGTATTGATCCTGGACGAAGAGAAAACGAAAAATCCAACACGACGATTTCAACAATGTTGGAAGGACATGGCAAGAAAAAGAGTCACGTTACTTTTGTGGCTACTGTAAAGATGTCCCAGCCCTTTGCCTCCATCCATGCTTCCGTCTTTATCATCAATACATTGAAGTAGCAAAGCATCAAGTGAGAATACTCGTCATACATTCGTCATATACGAAAATTCAGCATGACGAGTTTTCTTGTCATCCGTAGCCAACATGTTAACACAGAAACTAGAGTATTTTTCTAGTATTGACTGAAGAAAAAGCATAAATAGTGTTGCCAACTGCTATTAAGAAAAGACAATTATTTATAAAATAGGACTAACAAGCAGACTCTACTTGTAAATTTTAAGCGAGTCTCACTTTCTAGTGCGCCGATATCCAGATGGTCGAACTTTTTTCATAATTTTCTTTTTTAATTTCATGTTTTTACTTTGAGAAAGTGCTTTTGTGACTGTTTTTACATAGCAATATTCAACTTTCATCGCTTCCGCTTTGAAGATAATATATATATGGTCTTAAACTGTTGTAAACAGCCAAGTCACAAAAAATGAGGGGCTGCCTCGATCCTCACTTTCTTCATTGATGGAAAACCCACTTGATTTGTGTTGTTTATTCTGGCATCTTGATACAGTCGAGGGGCAACGAACTTCCTTTTGATCAAAATGAGCGTACAATTTGCTTGTAATATTCAAATATGAACCTCCAAACGTTTGGCTTCGTTTGAGCTGATCAGTTGAAAAAGTCATTCTCAGACCTCCCAGCTTTTCGGAGAAAATACCGGTTGGATGAGAAAATCCATTCTCAAAGTGGTAAATACTCAAGGATAAAAACGAACCTGCTCTTCTCACCACGGAAGTAAAATAAAGAAATAAGGCTGACCAATGCCAAACGTCCAACTGTTTTCAACCGGATTCCTTACAGCAAATACTGCTTTTTTCATTGGTGCAAGAAATAACGAGAAATACAAATTGACATATGAAAACAATAAGGAAATACCAAGCGAGAAATTTAGACGAGCACTCTATGACCAGGTGTAAAATAGTTCGATCGATTTTACGTATCGTGAATATTGTAAGCCATTTTAGGCCACTCGTGATGCCATAACCGTTGAATTAACTAGTTTATTCCATAATTGAGATAAACATTGTTCTAAAGAACTTAGGAAGAAAGCGAGTGAGTATTTTTGTTGTTAAAAATCGGCTTGTTGATCACTGAGAGGGAAAAAACCCTACTTGGCCAGTACTTGTTTCCTACTTTTAGTTATTGTGGGTACAGACTCAGCAACTCCTGTACACGTCAAATTGAAGTAAGATAACCAATTAATGGTGCTTGTGGTCCCCTGATTATAACTTATTCGTTTTCCTAAGGATATGTGCTTAGCGTTTCTTCTAGTTTTCTTATTGTTATTGTCGTTATTGGTGGTGATGTGTTTGTGTGTATATGTGTGTGGGTAGGTGTGAATGTTTCTGATGGTTTGTCGCTGATGTAATTGCTTTCATTTTGCCACTTTCTTTCTCAACAGCCTTCAGAAGGTAGTGTGAATGAGGTTTTCTTTGGAAGTAAGAAAGAATGTCAATTAACCTGTTTTTTCGGCTTCTTCATTTTAATGTTAGAAAGAAGCACACTTTCCTTGGAGTTCGTGTCAATCCATCTTTGACAGTACAACAAGCTGAAACAAATTTCTAAGTTTTTGAAGCAACGTTTTGATGAAATTTAATTATACTCGGTCACAGCCTTGGTGCAAGTGCTGTTCGGTGCGAGATCCTTTTCTATGCCTCTTTCCTGTAATTTGACTTTATTTCACAATTCCACATATTCGTTCAAGACATTTCGAGGTCTTGACCTGTTTGGGAAAAAAAACTCATACAAGCTTTCAGGGATAACATTGATTTGGCGTGTGACAAATATTTCGAAACTGGTTTTCTTCTTAAATAATTTGCCTGACCCCAGACGATAGACGTATAGCATATAAAATGCTTTCGCGTTTAATATGTTATTATTAACAATATATTTGACTGTCTTTGCTAAATTACCAAGAAAATGTTTACCAATGTAAATAAGAACTGATATAAATATAGATCTTGTGTTCGATGACGTAATGTTTATGTCAACGCAAAATCTCAGCCTGCAAGAGACAGTTTTGAGCAACATGTCTTCCATTCAAAACGTGGGTAAGAAGGTGCTTACAAAATCAAGTGAAACATTGCATAGCATGTATAAATTTCTGCTTGAAAATATTGAATTGGAGCTTGTAATTTTTGTGAAACACGACTTTTATTGTTGCAGATTGTTGTAGATTGAGGAAAAGCCTAGAATCGTTGGCAGTACATGCAGTAACGAAGATTGAGTCACCTAAGAAGTGAAAGATCAGTAGGCATTTTCATTAAAGAAACCTGGGAGGGATGTACTACTTTTAAAAGAATTTAATATTATCTGTTGACATATTCAAAAACAGGATGTTTCCTTAAATTAGCTTATTGGTATTTCGAGACAAATACAGTACATAACAAAGGTATTTAATATATTTGTCTCGACACATTTAAATACCTACACTTTTAAATATCTACACTTCTTCAAAATGATATAGGCAAATCAATGAACTTCAGGAATCGAAGTTAGGCCTTTTCAATTTTCAGTGAGTGATAGTATGTTAAGTTTTTTTCCCCAATGTCTCCATTCTCTTGAATGCGAGGTGGGACTGTAAACATATGACTATCCGTAGTTGATTATGGATCCATAAAAGCTAAGTATTAGCTGGTTTCGTAATTGTTGAAATTTTCTATTTCCTAAAATTGCCCTCTCCACATAAACTCTTTCTGAGCCAATTGTCTGGGTTTCTTTAATTTCACTTTTATTAAGTTGTTCCCGCCCTTGGAGAAAAGAGGAAATATTCAGTTTAACAACTAATGCAAAATACACATTTCATCAAAGTTATGATAAATCTTGATACTATGCATTTACTGTAGATATTCTAAAAACTCAAGAACAATGTTTCTTCAAATCCATTTCTGATTTTTGCCACAGAATTTGGGTTTTGGCCCAGGTGTTACATTTTTGACAAAACTAGACCTCAGCTTTATTTTAATAGTATTTAATATTGTTTGAATCACTGCCAGGATTAAGGTATGTTTACAAAGCTATAAAATCGTCAAGATGTAAGCCAGAAAAGGATTTGAATGGGTTAGAATTCTTTGATATATTTTTATAGTCACAACTATTCAGATTTTACTTTATGCAGTTCATTTTGTAAAGAATTAATTGTTACAGTTTTCTCTTGTAAACATTTGTTTAATTCTTGGAATCCCTGCGATAATTTTGCTACCTGTTCGTTGTGTTGATTATAGTCATTGCACTGTTGGGTAGGTTGAGGTGACGTGTTAATTTTGGTGATAATAGAATCATTATCACTTGTGGTTTCGTCATAAGCTTCTTAAACTTTAATTCTAGAAGCAGCAAGGGTTTTTTATCTGGTACTTTTTCTTTATGAGGAAATATGGGAGGGGCAGCATTACCTACAGATACCTTGATCTCTTCTAATGGAAAATGAAATTCACACACAAGAACTGAGTTCAAATTAAAACATTTTCCCCTCTTTTCCTTCTAAAGCGTGATACACCCGAGTTAAACAGTTTTTACTTTAAACACTTTTACATGCCGGATTGCAACAGTATTTTCAATCAGCATTGATCAATGTTTTACTTGGTCTTTAACTTTTACAGTAAGAAGTATGTGAACTTCTTGATCTGTTCTCTATACTGAATCTTGTGTGCTTTGTTTTTATTTTTCAATCATAAACCTTCGTAATGCTCTGAAATATACTTCCTTGTTACAAAGCACATTCTTGAAGCAAGTTAAAAAAGAGATAGCCCTGGCCTCCTAAACTTACTGTTGATATACCCTGGTTTTAAAAAAGCGTGCTGCTTTTTGAGGTACAAATTTATCATTTTAAATCAGTTTTTATACAATATTGGTTAATCTTTATGTAATGCTAGTGCCTCATTCTTATCTTTTTCAAAGTAATGGAGTGCATGCCTCGGTATAGTTAATTACTTTTCATATCACTTGGGGAATTCGATACGTTGTAAACTTTGATAAAAAGAATGGAATACTGATAAGAGAGTGACATGGTGAAACATTTTTGCAAATAATGTCTGTTGATTGAAAATTTATGCCCATTGTAAGCTACAACAACTAAGTAATAAACCCAGCCAGTATTTCTAAACTCGTTTTTAAACATGAATTTGAGAAGCGTATTGCCTATCAATGAAAACAGTTTTACAAAAAACCAAGGAGTTGTTAAAAACTCGTAAGCTAAATGAACAACAAGTACAAAAAGAGTAGCTCTCTCTAGTATCATCAATTATCTGTTGATGTGTTAATAATCAGGTCTACTTTAAGGTTGTGGTCGTGGTAGTTCACCACATTCACACCACAAGTCAAAACAACACATTGCAATAGTTTACAAGAAATAGATATGAACCAGAAAAGTACAATGAAAAAAATCCTCAGGTTTAACTTTAGACTATGACTATCAGTATTATTGTCGACGGTTCTATTATCACAAGGGTTATATCCAGAATTTTTCTGCTATCACTAGGAATCCTACAAATAAAAAACGGAATACCTATAAAAAGCTTATCTAATCCATTAACATTTACGAAAGTTGTAATCTATTTCATAATATCGTTAAATACTTCTAGTTAATTCTAATAGAGTTGAATAATACATGTATGTGTTTAAATAAACTAGTTTTGATAATCGATGGTAATGAATTTATTTAAGTTTTCATGACGCATTTTTAATCTTCGATCTCCTCTTCGGATTGGCTTTCAGCGGAGTCATTTTCGTCCTTGTCTTCTTTTCCTTTCTTTTCATTTTCTTCCTTCTCCTTCTCACGTTTCTCGTGGACCATAACTTTGTATATAGTATGAACATAGGTTATGATTGATCGACTATCAGGAACTGGAATTGAAGCCATGTCTTCTGCATCAAGTAATTTAGGAACACCCATGTCGCTGGAGGAAATGAAAACAAATACTGTTATATTTCGAATTGTGAATGTACCGATGGAAATATTAAAGATTATATTACTTTGTTAGCAGGAAGCTGTGAGCTGACTTGTTATTTCCAACGAAAAAAAATCTCTTTTAGATTTGAGGAATAACAATGAAATATAGGGGACTCAAAATGACAGGGAAAGCAGGTCGTACCTCCAGCATTTGTGTTAAAGACTCAAAATTCTAGACTGTCACGTGCTATCTACGTTGAAATATGGCTGTGAGAGCTGGACAATATCTAAGGAAATGGAAGATCGTTTGAAAGCAACAGAGATGTGGGTCCTCAGGCAAATGATGAGAATCCCATGGACAAGTTACACCATTAACAGCAGTTTTAGAGAGAGCAGGTAGACAAAGAATAATTTTAAATGCAGTGAGAAAGCAGCTACTGGAGATTTTTGGCCATTGTATGATGAAGGAAGGTTTGGCAAGTTTATTTCTCACAGGAAAGAGATATAGGGGACGAAAGAGAATAACATTTTAAAAGAGTATTGCAGCCTGGACCGGAGTGGAGACGATCGAGCTTTTGAATATGCAAAGAAGAGGACAATCTGGCATATTTTCACGCTCGCCAACGTCATTGGATATGGCACTTGATATATATTTGTTTTACGTAACAGCGACACAAAGTACAACAAACCCCTACATTCAATATACTATACATATTCTATATTATGAACACAGGAGGTGGCGAAACTATTATCATACCGATTATTTAAGATGTTGCAACTGTTCACAACTCACGTTTATCGTTGAATAAACATGTTTTAAGTAAATGTTAGATGTAAGAGAATTAATTGCCAAAGTGTTTTGCCTTGAATTAATTTTTATCCCCAAATCGCTTTAGTCGTGGTCGTTGTTAATACACAAATGATAAAAGCTACAGCAATATGATGGTGTCACGTTATTCACACTGGTACTTTGATTAAGTGACAAATACCTCCAATTACATCATTTACTTTTGTATAAAAACACTTTAATAAAGCTAAGATGAAAATCGATTATTAGTTCCTAGTCAATAGGAACATTAGTATTTGCCTTGTAGCACATTTATTCCACAGTTTTTCTTGAGCCAAAATATTTTTTGTCGTTTTCTATTTGAAACGACCTACACGAAGGGATCCTCAGTCACAACCTAAGTTTTAAAAACAATGAAGTCAATTGTTTGGTTTGTAAAAAATGCAAAGTGACTATCCTGAACCATTTTTTGTGACCCTGTCATACTTAAACCTATTAATATTTCATTTAATTAATATTTCAACAGATCCTGTTTTTATGTGCCTCCTCCTCCCTTTACTTCAGGAAAGAACAAAAACAGGTTAAAAATACTATTTTGACCTATTAAGTTATTAGGGAGCTTTTAATATCATTTAATTTTGCTCAGCACCCATACATTTGAACTTATTTCAATCCATCTGTTTAAATATAACAGAAGGGTAAATTAAAAGGATTCTGTTATAAGATGGCCCCATATGCCCTGAAAATCCCACAATTAAACAAAATAACTGCTATTACATTTAATTGAAATTCCTGATATGGTGAATTATTCAGTGCTACAAGCCTCGCGAGTTATCATTAATTAGGTAAAATCAAAAAAGAGATTGAATGGGTATAATTTTTAAGTGAGGATGAACAGGTTAAAGGTGCCAGAGAAAAGGAAAATAGGGCGAAAATTGTACAAGCTGGATGGTGAAAATTCACCGCTAGTTTGAAATAAAATACAATATGATTTTGTACCTATTCGTTTTACTACCACCCTGAAAAAACCATAGAGTGGGCAGATCTGAAAGCCTCGCGGACTCATAAAAGCTACAGAATCGTTGGGAGTTGGAATTCCGAATAAGAAGCTCATTTTGAAAGAATAATAACCTCAGGTTCTCTGGGAACATGTATGGTAGATACTATTTACTTTACGCTAATATATACTGTATGTATATGTATATTTGCTTCACATATGTGTGTAAAAGAATAAGAACATACTAGAAAGTAAAAACGCGCTATATATTAATATGTAGAGCTTTATTATTCACACAAGTAGCGATCACTGATGACCACATTGCTACGTGTATGAAATCAAAGAAATAAAGTAATTTTAGTAGTTTCTAATACTTTGTTTATATACATAAACACTACTGCAAATGACGTTTCTATTTCAAGTGGATGTGTTAACAATAATATTGAGTTGTGTCAGGGATTTACTGCACGCTCATCATGGCCGGTTTCACTTGCCCAGTATGTCTCTTTGCCGGTTCTGCATATAATAGCCTAAGCCACACATCCAGCGAAACACTTGAGTGAAGATGTTATTTCAAATTACGATTTTAATCTCATACTCGGCTTTGGTCATGTGTTTAGAGCACGTGCAATTTTTTTCTATACTACTGTAAAACTTGAGTTTTGTGGTGGATGAAAATTCTGATTTACTAATTCTCTTAAAATTTTATTTGTAAGCTGTAAAAACTTCTTTCTTATGCTGTTGTTGCTCTATGCTGTAATACTCTATGAATGTAGTTACTTTCCTCAAACGTTTGGGTAATTAAATTATTTGGCTTCTGAGTTCTTTCCTCAATCATATGACTTGAGCGTTTTTAAGATTAAGGTCAACTCTTATCTCCTAGCTTAAATACTTTTTTCTGTTTTTTTTTCTAAAGTTCTATATATTGGGTAGGTTTATGCCTTGTATGGCCTTTAACCATAAAAAACTCTTTAAAGGTACTAAGATACCTCTCTCTTTTGTTAAATCAGCCTGGCTGAAGCAGCCAAGCAACCTGGTTAGCGAATGCAAAAAGACTGCAGTGACTGATATTATGATACATAATATTTCTTTTGAAATTCGAGTCAAAGCTCTACCAAAGGACATTGCAAAAGGGGCCAATAGACCCTGTTTGCTCGTCAAGCAATAGGATCGATTTTAGGTTGGATCTACTTTTAATTAATATAAGGCGTCAGCTAAAAACTAACAATGCTTTGTAATGAGCTCCGAATTTCTGTTTTGTTGTTCAGATTTTTCAAGAAAACACTAATCCACGAAAAACCTGTAAAGCATAATCAGTACCTTGCAAAATCGAAAGCAAGTTCGAAATTCTTTTTTCTATCTTGACCACTGTGGTCTACATCATCAACTGGAAACGTCTCTGGCTCCAGGGACTGGACCAGTGCGCAGAAAGCTTTCCCATCAGCCCAGCTTTTATTCCAGTCCTCAACTTTTATGCCCTGTCGACAAATAAAAAAATCCCTGTTATAAATATTCAGCCAAAACTATTAACAAAGAGCAAGAGTGGGAACCAACAAGCATGGTTTTTGTTCAAATATGTTCTTTATACTTAATGTCATTTGCATACTGTAGAATATAGCATATTGCACTTGTTTCTCGTTTACTTCTTGAAGGTCGTTGGTAATTAAGATATTAAAAAAAACATCAATCAAGCCAAAAATGAACCTTTTGGATACTTGCCACTGGATTGCAAATGTTTAATCTACTTTCCTTTTTTATTTCCATTGCTAGTTAACAATAAACTAACAAAAATACTGGCATGTTTTATTTTACAGAGGAAGCTTTGACGGTAATACCTACTCTTGCAAATAAACATTCTGTTGCTTCCGTATGTAAACGGTACCTGAAGCAGTGTTAGTCTGTACATAAGATATGTATGTGTACTGTTTGTGTGACGTGACGTCTGTTGAACGACAGACAATATTTTCTTAGCAGGCAATTTTGTGTATTGCGGAGGTGAAAATTTTGTTATTTCCCAGTAGCAGTTGCTTGTGTACTGTGGGCTTTGTAGTGGGAGGTTTTTGTGATATATTAGTGAATGTGAAAAAAATGTATACAAGTATGACAACATGTACCAAAATGCTGGCTTACAATTTTAGAAGTTAGGCTTTTTGCTATGATTAATAGAAAAAATTAATTTAGTAATACTATAAGTATTACTAAATCAGTTAATAATTAGATAATAAGAGATCATACTAGAGCTAGTGTTCCCATTCCCATGCTGGTAATCTTTTCTACCTCTTTCATTGTCATTCAATGGTATCCTTGGCTAGTAACATATATAATACATCAACATTGAGAACCTTTCCTAACAAAATTAATTGTATTTAAATAAAAAGGTGTTTTTGGTGTATAAGTGCCTGTTAGCTATATTGTATATCAACATCTATACAAAATCAGTAGTCATGGCTTGGTTATACAGTGCTTTAACTAGAGTTTTACTTTCTCTTTTGTCAACTGATCCTAAGAAAACTAATACAAGGATCTACCCATTTGACAGCAGTATATTTGAAAATTTGACCACTGAGTACTATCTGTTTCAATGTTCTATCCAGTATTCTCACACTTACGGATTATTTTCCCTTTTCGCTTTCTTTGTCAAAACCCAAAAAATCATCAAGATATTGAAAAAGCATGCCTTTAATTTTGATAAAGTAAAAATGCGGCGTTTTTTCCATGGGCAGCACATGAAAGAATACCCAAAGGACCTGTTCCACTATCTTTTCTTATTTTGTATAGCTTGGTCATCTCTAATATGAGGGTGGAATGTCTTAAGCTTATGCATGTTTCTGGGTGAATCTGTCTCAAGCATTTCCTTCATAGTCCAGCTTACAAAAGCTACCCTAAATCAAATGACTGTAAAACTCCAAATCTTGATGGAAAGATGTCTGTTTCTGATAAAAGCGTTCTCTGCATTTTACATTGGCTAACAGGCATATCCAATACGTCCATTTATTTTATGAACTAGAAGACCGTCCGCTTTCAATTTTTTTAGCTGCTTGTAACCATTCCTGTCAATTCATGGAATTGTTCATTTGGTGGGAAAAATACCCAGATATGTAGCCTTACCTCAATGTAGCCATGCACTTCGAAATATCAAACTGCAAACCAACTGCAATTTACTGTCTGTGCTGCAGGAAATAAGTGTCTGGACAAGTGAATCGCCACAATTTTCATTTGGCCTCAGAAAATTTATGTAATCCATCATGACAGACAATTCAGTAGCAATCATGCTTTTTATGTTTATAGGCTATAGTACCAAATCTCAAGACCATTGAAAGAGGTACAAGAGAAACAAGAATATAGTAATGAGAAAAAAGGATCTTTATAGAAAAAAAAAGTTTTGTCTCAACACTTTCCAAGCATTGATTAGTGGAAAAGATTGCAATCTAGTTTACCATGGTTGATGTGGTAAGCTGTATCAAGGATTGAAATATCCAAAACGTACTAAATTTGAACCATCCCGGTCTGAGGAACTTTTAGACCTTTTTGGAATCAACTTCCACAGATAAAAGATCGTTTTATGAAGCGTTCTATCTCGTAATATCTTTTTATTACCAATAAAGGCGAACTTTTGTGCCTTGTTTCATGTGCTATTAAAAGTTGGCTCTCAAAGACAATCCTATTGTTCTTGAGTAGTATTACAAAAGTAGGCTATTATTATTATTATTATTATTATTATTATTATTATAATCATTATTATTATTATTATCATTATTATAATTATCATCATTATTATTATTGTTGTTATTATTACTATTAGTAGTAGTATCAGTAGTAGTTTTTTTGTTATTATTATTATCATCATCATCATCATTATTATTAAACAATTATTTATACAGGTAAAACGTGTATGTAATGTGTAAAGCAACAGTTTGATTATTAAGAATTTCTTTGACTAAAAGAATAACCAAAATGGATGTTGAAAATATCTTAGAGTGTGGCCCTTTACACCGTAACACGGATAAGAAAGTGCTGCAACACATCCATTCCTTTTATGAAAATAAAATTAAAATATTCTAGGACAGGCGACTTTTAATATTTTTGCGTTTTCATCTTCATCCAATTCTTGAAAGATAAGATATTAGAACGAATTGCTCTCGTATACCCCGTGTCGTTCTTAATTATTGGTTTTCGGATATGGTGAAACAAAGCATGGATATCCAAGTTCTGACAATACATGAAAACCATGCTTGGGAAGAAAAGACAAGAAGTGATCTTTTTGTGTGTTTCTTAAAAGATCTGATATGAAGAAGATACCCACAGTCCTGAATTTCTGGAAAATTTGAGTCTCAGTCCGTCACTCTAACAAAGTGCGTTCTTACGAAAATATTGTATGTAGAAATAATGTATGTTTTATTTCCTAATCACAAAAACCAAGAAAAACTAAATTTATGTATTGTCTACAGCAAAGTATCAAAATCGTTTGGAGATACAACGGCTGTTCAGTTTTGTATTTAATTATAGTGAGCAAGAGTGCACAAGATAAGTCACAGTGGGTAACTGACTGCATTGGGCAAGGCTTAGAAAAATCTAATGCAGTTGTTGTTCTCTGTAATCAGTTTTAGTTATCATTATGTAAGTTTTAATTTTATTACTATAACGACTTTACTTAAGTTTTTAAAAACCGATTGTATCATTTGCCGGTATTCTTTAGTGCGACTTATGTTGTGGTTACCAAAGAATGCACAAGGTCCTCATCTTCAATCATCTGTTACTTTCTTTGCGTGAAAACAACCCCAATTCTCTCCACTCGAATTTTCTCCTAGTGATGCGAAAAGCTCTTTTTAAATCGTTATCCTTCTAGAACTAAGATTTTCTACCTCCAGCCCACAGCAAGACATAAATCTTTCATCCAAGGGAAAAGGGTTCTGGTCTTTAAAGCAACCTTGTAGACTATTGCACCAGTTTGATAAAATAGACTGCAAAACCACACCAGCTCAACCTAAGACAGCAATAAACTATTTCTCTTGGGGTCCTATCTTATTCTTTTTTAACCCATCGACCGAAAAACAAAAATCGCATTTTTAGTTCCTTTACCTCGAGAAAATCTTAACTGCTCAATTTCAATATTCGCATCTTTCCTAAACTTTGCCTCCTTTGTCTGCTTCCGGACGGTATAAAATCTCCATCACTCAATTTCAAAGGGCCAACTTTCTGTAAGTAACTTGTATACAGTATATTTAGTTCTAATCCACTAGGTGTCTTCTGTTCCATAAAGCTCCACATTCAGTCAATACCTTCTTCATAAAATCACCTTGTAAAGCAAACAATTGCTATTGAGGATCTACAGTCTATCTTCTGTTCACCTCACAAACAGCCCTCCCCTTTATCTACTCTATTTTGATTCTTGCTTCATTCCCATGAATTTAATCTGCAACATCAAGATACTGTTTGATGTTTTCAACATTCAAGAAATGCTTGAAATGTTCTCGACTTCTCGTTGTTTCCTTCTCCCCAGCCAAATACATGCCCTGACTACCATTTATAAAGAGTGTCTCTTAATATTTTTAATTTTTTAGCCTATTCTTTGCTATCTCTTGTCAAAAAACGGAAGTCAAAACAAACTTAACATGCAGCACTTTCTGCTTTTCCTACTATCACTTATGTCACTTAGCATACTCTGATGTCTATTTATTTGATTGGTACTTGATTCAAGCTCTTAAAACCTTATTCGTTCTTTTAACTCCCTCCGTTAAATGTTTATTTCACCACCAGATTTGTTTCTCATCTCTCATACTCGGCTTCGATTGGTATTGTAGTGTACTACTATTTCTACTTTTTCAATTAAAAAGCTCATGTCAGTCTACTCCTGATCCACCTTTGTTGTTGGTTCAAACTCTAATCATATATATCGGGCTTTGTATTCAGATATTTTCAAATTGTTATCAGTTAATTTTATACTTTAGCTTGCTCATCAATTTTATATCTGTTATGACTAGTTTGTGATATGTGTACATTGTCTTTACAGCCTTATAAACAAAACCTTTTTGTCTTTTGATAGTTTGGAACCATTGAAGACATAAAGTCACTAAGTATATGTAACTGCGAAAGAAAGACAGGGAAAAAATGAAAGCCAAGAAACAAAAGTTGACCTTAGAGTCATTTAAGTCAAATGACTGGATTGCGATAAGCAACAAAAAGTTAAAGAGGTCTATAAATCTGTCCCTCCGAGAAAAAAATTCTTGAAATTTGCTAATCATTTCGAATCAAATTGTCTTCATCTTTTTCTTTCTTCTTCTTCTTCTTCTTCTTTATCTGCCTTGACATACAAAGGCAATGGCGATCATTTCTTTCCACACATTGCATTCTTTCGCTGCATTCAATATGTCAGTGTCGATGACCCCATCCATCGCGGCATACAGCTAAGATAAGACGGTCTATGGCATCCTTTTTCCTCTGCCTTTCTGGATCTCATCGATAACCATTCTAATTCACATTGCTTTACCAAATCGGTTAGTCTGGTAAAAACCATGTTTGTATGTCACAAAATGTTAAATTATTAATTAAATAGTGAATTTTCCAATAACTCATTTATCTGCCATTTCTCTCGCTTTTCAAAATGTCCTATCTTTCTAAGTTGCAGTCGTGTTTTCCCAACACTACATATAAAGGACCAAACCTATTAAAACCTAATCATTTCTTTCCGATGGGTAATTTTATTGTCTTCCAAATAAATAAAGCCATAAAATTGAAAAAAAAGTTCATTTTGAGAGTTTAAGTTAAAATATATATGTGATTATTTATTGGACAATAAATTATTTACTTACGGGATAAACATTTATCCTGTTTTGAACCCATTTAAACAATTTGTCAATATTTGTATCTGCTCTTGCTAACGCATTCTTTGCTGAAGGATCACTAGGAAAAAATAATAAAAGAGAGGAAAATCACAACATTTCAATCTAAATCCAAACAATCTCCATCAGTAAGTGCAAATGTCAAAATACGCTGAATGAATTACATTTTAAAAAATGTACAAGTCTATAAACATAAAGAAAGAGTATTTGTACCCATAACAATAAATCATCATCATTATTTCTTTTCTAATTGTTATGTCTAAAAATCGATTTAGAGTAAGTTACACGTTAGTATAATACTGCTACTGTCAAAGTGTGTCCTTATACTTAAAAGTTTAATGCATAAACAAAGCTGGCCAGCAAATCCGATGTAAACCCATAAATATGAGTTCAGGTAGAGTCCTTTTCAAATAAAATACATCAGATTAACCAAATGTTTTGTGTGTAGAAGTGGAATATTTACATATAGTTATGTATTTACATATTCAAAATTAACTTGACAAGAAGAAAGAGAAATACTAAACATTAGACAAACCACAGGTTGAACAGCCCTTTGGTTTGGCATCAAGGTGGTGCAAATTTTTCAAATCGTAGTATCATATAGTAGAAGTACAATAGTACCTACACGCTTCTCAAAAATCAGAAACAATGAAACAATGCAATTGAATAAAAGAAAACAACAGATGACATATATATATATATCATCGTTACAAAATTTATGATTCAGATACGATGCGGTAATGGATTTGGGTCCCATATCTATTTTTCTATTATATCTGTAAAATCTCAGAATTTAGATAATAACGAGAAGTATTAACCAAGCAAAGACTTTTTTTAGTAAGAAACTTGCATCCACATAAAATTGGATTCTAAATGTTCTTACACATGTTAAAATCTCATTATTACTTTGCTTGGTATATGCTTATTTGTGCCTTACCAATTTCGAACAATCTATTTATGATCACTCGGTCAGCGGATAAAAATTGACAGCATTAAATATGGACTAAATAGTAAGATGGCATTGTGCTCGCTTTATAATAAAGGTGAAATGTGTGTGCAGCAAACTAGAATCGAACCAGCAGCTACCTCTATCATGGGTACATGCCCTGCCACCATCGGATCTCGTCCTTCATCTATCATTGTTGCAAACACTCTTTTCACCACGATAGCTGTAGGCGCTGGTTCGAATCCAGTTCGGTGCAAAAATAGTTTAAACTTTTCTACAACTCAAAAGCTTCTCTATCTAAATTATATTTTTTCATTATCAAAAGAATGGAAGCAGTGCATATAACAATGAGTTCCTGACATTTTGAAACTTTCCAATAAGAAGAGCTGTGGAAGATCGGACATCACATCCTGAAAAATCGTGTGAAATTTAACAATTAACGAAATTTTAGAAAATTAACATGTATTGGAAATGTACAACTTAAAATGATTGGTTTGCAAAAAAGGTAAGAAAAATTAATAATTTCCAGAATTTTATTTTGTTTACAAGTTCTTTTGATGTTTTTGTAATTTTTGTACCAGAAAATGGTTCAAAAACACAGGACAAGGAAAAGACAGCTGAACCTCATAGAAAACACCAGGATGAGTTGCCGTCAAGCCAAAAATAGCAAAAAAGCATATCAACCACTTTCTAGCTCGTACTAAACTCTACAATATGAAGAATTATGGTCGTCATTGTTGCCGACATACAACCATGTCTCTTTTCTTCACCAATAATTCAAATAAACGTTTTCCAAAGAGTTATAATAACATACAAAGTCCAAACTTTCTTAGTAATTTATGACCCCCAGGTCACTTAGTATGTCACAAAAAACGCTCTAGTTACTAACACTGTACTCTTGCCACGATCAATTATTGTAGAATCGAAAAGCATCTTCCAGATATATTTTTAAAGTCATTGGTAAAGAAATAAAAAGTAATGGTCATCAATAAGGAAAGATTGGAGATTCTTTACCAGTAGTTCAGTAATTTTATTGTAAAGCCAAAACAAGGAGAAAAAAATGTTTTGGCCGAGAACATTGTTGTCAGTGTAGGTCACGCTCTGTTGATTTATTTTACCTACTTTCCACACAGCTCCCCAAGACGGATCCCACCTAGCCACAGGGCGAACAATTTTTCAAAGTAATAAATAAAAAAAAAAAAAAAAGAGATAAGAAACGAATTCATATTTGTTTTATAGGAAACTTAGTTCCAAGTCTGTTGCCATGCGTTTTATAGCCTGAAGCTACTGCACTTGGTCTTCTAACAAATTTTTATGTGGCAGTTAAGTTTTTATTTTCTAAAAATGTATTGCTTTAATTCAAATATATTTTCTCCTTAGATTAGCACGAATGATGAGGTCAGTCCTCTGGGGATTTGGGGAAAAATGTGTCTCTTCGTTTTTTCCTTTCTTCGCGTTCAAACCCTCCGCCCAGCCCCAACCAACGACTTTGTTTAAAGGTTTACGATTTCATCTTCTCAGTGTATCGAACTTGGAACCTCTGACTTTCAATTCAGCAGCACTAGTCAAACCAGCGCGTTGTATGTACACAAATACAAATTACGTTTGAAGACGAAGTATTAAAAATGCACGAGAAGTGTGACCAATTAGGAGATCATTAGGTCTCTTTTATGGAAATGTTCTATTTTCGTCTTGTTTGGGCTATTTTAAGGTAATATACAAGTTCTGTTTTTGGACAGAGTGCTTTAGACACCATTCCAAGTCCAACATTATCTATTCAAAAAGTACGATTTTTGTACGCAATGAAGAGGTTTTGAGACCTGCAGGTATGAGAGACATCGAGGTTAAGTTACCAGGAAGCCAGTTACGCTGGATCGTCAAAATATGTCACATGGATGATAAAAGACCCCAAACAGCTTCTGTATGGTCAACTAGCATACCACTTGTGTCCAATGAGCAGACTGAATCTGCGTTTCAGGGAATGGCTCAAGAGCATACTTAAGCCGCTATTCCCTGGATGCATGCCAAGCAGCTGAGAAAAATCAGCCCAAGTCGAGAAGACTCGCTAATGCCACCCGAGAGGGTCTTAATCATAAGCGGGCGAAGCAATATGAGAAATGAAGAGCTCATTGACGTAAATGAAGTGTGCAAAGTGCTCACTCTGTTTTTTAGGTCTTATAATATACCTTTTGCCAGCATTCGGACAACAGACTGACCTGGCATGAAAGGTGACTTACAGAAATTGCATCACAACAGCTGCTGGATAACATACATCTTTGAACCGTTTTACGTCTAACTAACCCCACTTATAATTACATTTCAAGCAATTTTACTCCAGACGTGCTCGTAATAAATGCTCTGTTGATGTTAGGATCTTCAGCCTTCAAAAACAACTACAATTTTTGGTTTAACTGTCACAAGTGTGAAATAGAACTTACCGTTTTGGTGCATTTGCCTCCAATTGTTGTTTAAAGGCATTTCTTCCCTGGACCTTCTTCTTCTGATCTGCAGATTTTTGATATTTTCTTTCCTGCATTCGTTGTTCAATACCTATCCAAAACACGAGGTAAAATTGGCGAAATCAAAAAATAACTAATAAAAATAATTATGTACCCCAATGTCCATATTTTAACAATAATATTAACCAAAATCATTAATGGATGAACCATTAGCAATCACGGAGCTGTTACTCTAGCCAGACCACAAGAACAAATATCTCCCAAGAATGGAATGCCAACTTTCTTAGAAGAAGATTTCAATATAGTGCCTGATTTGAGAAAACAACGAGATGATGTAAACACCAATGAATTATTTGAGTATACGAGGTACAATTTACGAAAAAACATTTGTGCTCCTGAACTATTTCGTGTTCCTGTATAAAAACTTGAACTTAACGACAGGCGACATTTAATTGTTTTGCTAATGATAAAAAATCCTACAAACATTTACTACTGTACATTTTGATTGTTTTGTTGTAATATGCTGATATATTTTTAAAAAATTCAGATTGTAAAGTTACTGAAATTTAGGAGAGCGGAGTGTCAAGGTGTTACATTGTTGTTTATTTTAGCTATTGAAAACGAGGCTAAATGAGATTGCCATACCACGGCGTGATAGATGATAATTAGGTGTTAGTGATCATGTTAGGATGATGAAAAGGAGAAGCAAAAATTGAGAACAATTGTGTTATTCCTAATATATCTGAGTCTCAGTTACACTGAGAACTGAGGATGGCAAACATTTCAACCTCTCTGACATTTGTGGCGATATTTGGAAGGAAAAAGTCATATTTATTAACTTTTAGGCCTTCTGTTATTTACATGTTGGTAACGTAACAGTGGCGTTGCAGCAACAGAAAAAATCCAGTAGAACTGTTTAAGCTGAACGGTTCTTGGGTATGTGTTGACTTAGCTATTTGAAAATGCATTTACCCATACACTCTTGGCATCAGACGTTTTCCAATATGCCTTCTTTGTCCCTTAAAAGCTTAAAAATTAGCAGCAGCAATAGCAGTAGCAGTAGCAGTAGTGGTAATAGTAGTAGTAGTAGTAGTAGTAGTAGTAGTAGTAGTAGTAGTAGTAGTAGCATCAGTAAAAGTAGTACTAGTGGTAGTAGCAGTAGTAGTAGTAGTAGTAGTAGTAGAGGTAGCAGTAGTAATAGTAGTAGTAGCAGTAGTAGTAGTAGTAGTAGTAGTAGTAGTAGTGGTAATAGTGGTAATAGTGGTAATAGTGGCAGAAGTAGTTGTGAAGAATAAGAATGTAAAAAATCAATGGCTTTTCTGGCTTATCAGGATAATAAAGAAAAGCCGTTCATGATATTCCTGTCCTTACACAAAGGTGGAATTGAACCATATCTATTTCGCAGAGGAGCAGGAATGNAGTAGTAGTAGTAGCATCAGTAAAAGTAGTACTAGTGGTAGTAGCAGTAGTAGTAGTAGTAGTAGTAGTAGAGGTAGCAGTAGTAATAGTAGTAGTAGCAGTAGTAGTAGTAGTAGTAGTAGTAGTAGTAGTGGTAATAGTGGTAATAGTGGTAATAGTGGCAGAAGTAGTTGTGAAGAATAAGAATGTAAAAAATCAATGGCTTTTCTGGCTTATCAGGATAATAAAGAAAAGCCGTTCATGATATTTCCTGTCCTTACACAAAGGTGGAATTGAACCATATCTATTTCGCAGAGGAGCAGGAATGATTCATAAAAGAACGTTACGAGTCAACTGGCAAGAAAAATGGACAGATCAGATCATTAAACAAGACCTCATTGTAAAATACCAGCTGCTGGTTATCGTTGAGGAAATAAGCCAACTATACTATCGTAAAGAATTTTTGCACATCTTTAACCATTCGAAACAACGACAAAATAGATTCTTCTTACGTCATACAGATTTATGAGAAACTTAGCATTACACAATGAATTAATGCGTTGAAATGTAAAGTGGACTGGTGACAAAGATAAGAGTAGTTCAACTAATTAATGCCTGGCTCCTGATGAAGACAGGTTTCCTCCCACGATCTTGGGTTTCCTGTCAAATTCCTAGGTTTTTAAGAGGAGAGACCAAGTGAAATAGGAAAGCTACAAATTAAAATATATTTTAATAAAAATAAAATGTTGACTTTCCATTACTTTGATGTAGCCAAAAGATTACCACAAAGTATACTTACTCTTAAACTTGTTAGCAGTCTCTTGGTTCCTTTTTCTTTCTTCTGCTCTCTTTGATAACACACTACTACCACCACTCCTTGGACTTGAAGGACTAGTTTTTTTGGCGAATCCGACCTCTCTCAGTTTTGGTCTCTCCATTATGGAATTGGGTTTCTCTAAATTTTTACTTTGGTCAATTTTTTTTGTTTCTCCTGGTTTTGTCTCTTTTATTTCTTTCCTAATTTTGTAATTAGGGACCCTATCTTGACTTAATTTGACAACGCTATCATTCTGTCCAGTTTTGGATAACTTTTCAAATTTCTCAAATTTACTCTTTAAGTCCACCTTCGCTCCCAGATGAACCCTACAGGGAGAAAAACAATTTACTCAAAACGTAAGTAAAGGTAAAACAAACGAAAAGTCGCCTTTGTTTCAAAGACTTGATAAATGAGGATTACGACTAATAAAACATACCGTCTTTTAGAACCATACATTTCGTTTCCGTTACAGAAGGTACGGTTTCAATTTTCTATAGCAGGCATTTTCAGGCGATAGTAGGATAAAGTATTATAACATTTGTTGACTTTTGTTGGTTAACAACCACAGGTTTGAATCAAGCTGAGGTTTTTTTCTAACATGTAATCCTCTATGTCTTGCCTTACGTGATTTGATATGAAGCGCAAAGAGAGAATTTGCCCTATATTCCATACAATTGAAGAATAACCTGAGGTAGTCATATCCGGAAACAGTACAACTGTATTCAACTGACAACAATGACAGTCATTCTTCTATGGAAAAGAGGACAAATTATTTCTGTCTTGAAGTTTGTATTCTTTGTATCCTAGTTTAACCAACACACCAAAAAATACCAAATAAATGACAAACTATTTTCACAACATTTCTTTCTTTACATGCTTCCGCCAATGCCATACACAAACCACAAAAAATTCTTGAACATAGCCAAGTGTGTCTGTGAATGGATCATAAAGGTCAACATATCAGAGAAGGCTGTTGGTTGTCCACGGCTGGAGACCACAGTTACAACAAATCACATCTGTTAATACTCGAGGGTCATCTTTTTCCCAGTGGACGAATAGGAGCTGACTATGCCATTTATATCTGTTGAGACTACTCCATTTGATGCAAGGGGTCAGCACCCAGGATTCCAGGTAAATAATATAAATTTACCATCTTAACGATTAATGTTAGATGACAAAGAAGCTTTCTTGATTGAATAAAAATTTGACCTTATCACAACAAAAAGAAGAACAAAAAACTTTTCTATTTACCTATCCATTCATCCATATTTACAAAGTATAAATAAAGACTTACTATCTAAGTTATAGGTTGCAGTGCCGAAAACTTTAAAAGCCAAAACATAGTTAAGCGTTGATAAAATTGATGATAAACTTTATCAACTGACACATAAAATAAACAAATATACTCGGAAGATAAAGTATTACCACATGACCATTGAAATGAACCAAGAGAGTTTGACTTCAAGAGTCTTCCAAGTAAAAATGGAGAGTCAAATCAGGAAACAGCCGTGTGCTTCCCTCTCTCTCTCTCTCTCTCTCTCTCTCTCTCTCTCTCTCTCTTCTCTCCCACTCTCCCTCCC
>RDPX01000032.1:1178321-1223996 GCA_003991215.1 Morbakka virulenta
AAAAAAATAAAAAAAAAACATAAATAAAAAAGAGATATAAAAACAAATAAAAAAAAAAAACAAATGAAAAAAAAAACAAAAAAATATAAACAGATACACTAATAAAATCACCTATACAGAAAAATAAATCGAGAGCACTCAATATCTAGCTACCTCTCGCTCTCTCTCTCTCTCTCTCTCTCTCTCTCTCTCTCTCTCTCTCTCTCTCTCTCTCTCTCTCTCAAAAAAATAAATAAATAAATAAATAAATAAATAAATATATATATATATATATATGTATGTATGTATATAGATAGAGAGATGGATGGATGGATCGATAGATAGATAGACAGACAGATAGATAGACAGACAGATAGGTAGATAGATGGATAAATAGATAGATAGATAGACAGATAGATAGATAGATAGATCGATAGATAGATAAATAGATAGATAGATAGATAGATAGATAGATAGATAGATAGATAGATAGATAGATAGATGGATAGATAGATGGATGGATGGATGGATAGAAAAATAGACAAAAGGATAAAACATTACTATACGAATGTGTCAAAAAGATATTTGTATATGTGTGTTCTCTACAACCCAATTAGCTAATGCTACTTTGAATAGTGTATAAATAGCTGCCTTGCAGGAAACCGGTCCAGCTGAGTCATGCATGTCGAAAGGGAGCATAGTGCGGGGTTTCCTCTGACAAATTATTTACTGAAAATGGTTGTGCTCAGTGAGAAAGGATAGATGATATTTTTTTTAGTTTTAACGTCATTTTCCCCCAGCAATTGGGGCTCAGACGGTGCCCTTTAGAGGGACTTTAATTTGGCAATGAGGAATTTCTTAGCCGGATGCCCTTCCCGACGCTAACCAATGGCTTAGAAAGGATAGATGATTCTTCCCCTTTATACCTCTTATGTCCCAGACACACTCGTCAGTACCTACACTTAAGTCCTAAAATTCACAAGTGAGAAACAGGATGTGTTCTACTCCAACCTTAGTGATTCAATCAAGAAAAGTTCCAGGAAATAACACTTTACCTTTCTCAGTGACTTTAACGCCTGAGTTGGTGGGAACCACGACACTTGGTCATACTGCCTGGGAAACGTGAGAGGTGGTAAGATCAACAAGAACGAGAAGGGCCTGTTAAAACTGTGTTCCTATCACATTTAAACGTTTGGGTGACCAACTCCTAATTCACAACGAAGCCACAGCACAAAGTATCCTTATGAAGATGCCCTCGCTCAATGCACTGGCATCAGCTGGACATGATAACTGTGAGATGTACAAGTCAAACTTTTGTGTGAATACTGGCAACAGCTCAGTAACGAAATCCATACTGCAGCAGCAACAGGTAACATGCGACCAATGTATGAAGACAAAAAAACCCTCTGAATCTAAGCCAGAGCTACCCAAAAATTGGCTCGTGGAGGTGTCATCACAGAGAAAATCAAATAGATGGAGCCATAGATAAAACACTTCACACAGTTATATTTTAAAGAAAACACTGTTACAACACAACCCCTCTATGCCATCAAACTCCTGCTCTCCATGGATGTCCGAACCGTTTGGTATCAAAAGCAGCGTTAACCAAAGCGCCCTTCCACCCTCCTTCTTTGTCTTTTTCTTGCCCTTGTTACTGCAGCACACCTTTCAGACCGCAGCTAAGGGTGTGTACTCGTGCACCAGATCGAATTGACAACTGTCAAATTCTGCAATACCGAGGTCTAAAACCAATCTGCACGATGTCTTTATCAGGGGCCTTCTCCGAAGAATAACTCCAGTGTCTCAATACCTGATGAAGACTTCAGTTTAACCACCACCCTGTGAAAAACGTCTGCAATTGTTTTACGGATCTAAAAAGGCTCAAGCAAAGATATATTCTGTCATAAAATACTATGTCATCAACAAATGGAACTGATTAAATGTTATAAATGTATAAAAGTTAAAAATAAGGTTATACAATTTCTTTAAGTTATTGGAAGATATTATCAGGCAATTGAAGGCAATGTCACAACGTCTTTGTTCGCACTAGGTGTTTACCAGTAAAAGAATGTGGCTGTTGTACTTCTTGTATTATGAAAAATTTTTATTACCTTCACGACAGGAATTGCGACACAAAAAATTAACAAAAAGCCTACGTAAATCATCAATTCCAAAGTATGCACAGAAAGCCAAAGATAATAAAAAAAGAGCTTGAAAGTAAGTGGTGTCAATTGCGTTCTTGTTGATTCAAGGATCAAAGCAAAGCAAAATATATGATCAGCCCTTCTCTCAACGTTTTTACCAATTCTATGAATGTCATGTAGCTTTTGTTTCATTAGTTATTATATGTTCCTTGCCCGGCTTTTATTTACTGTATTACTTTAATTTTGTACCATTATACCATTATATTTCTTTATCGTCCAAAACGTTTTCCAATTTTCTAAATTTTCTGATTGTGTCCGTTCTATTCACATACAGTTAATTAGCTTTTTTTGTTTGATTTTTTTTTTCTACAGTATGTTTATTGATTGTTGTCATAAGTGAGTAGTTTCTTAAATTTGAACGCATATAAATAATTAGAATTTTATCTAATGATTCTTAAGTAATCAAGATCTTTATGGTATAAAATCAGAGGGCAAAAAATTTTGTCGCTTTTCTCCCTACTGTTTCAAATTGCGTTGGGTCGAACGAAACATAAATCATGTTGTGAACTGCTTTTCTTGTGCCTTGAAAAGAGATATGCTTGTATGCAGGGCTTCTATTCCAATACTTGGGCTATTACCAGTTTAATTTATATACACATCAACTGCATACCTACAATAGATCAACCGTTTTAGATTGAAAATTGTTTCCAACCGTCAGGTTTTAATATTTCAAAATAATAACGGGGGAATAAACTCTGTCTAGTTTGAAGAGTGATATCAAGAATTCAAGTAGATAAAAGTATTGTCCTATTATTGATACCATTTTTTCAATATACACTCAAATATTCCGTTTTTTATTCACCAATGTTACATTTATATCTGGGATAATCACAATATGTATGTAAACCATGACCCAATCCCTTAACCGTATGTACTTGCTTTCGTTTCAGTTTAGCTAAAGTCATCATCTAACAATCTTTTTTAATACCGGCGATATCTTTTTAAATTTCATTCTGCACTGGTCGACAAGAAGATACAAACACTAGCTATTTGTTATCTGAAAACTGTATGATCGACATTTGTATATAAATTCCGACAAGATCTTGATAATTATCCATATTTACTTCAGTGAATTGTAGACACAATGCCAATAGTTTCGTGGGAGTACATAGGGCTTACAGGCTCAGTTTGCAAAGGGTGACGCCTGCAAAACGCATTAGAACCAGTGATATCTTTGAATCTTTTATATATGCTTTCTTACAAAATTGATGGTCATAACTGACATGTTATTGTTTTCCTGTTGCTTTATCGTGCTAAGCTAGCAAATGTCTGAAGTTATATTTGACTAATAGTTATGGTTTAAAATTGTTTAGAACAAAGGGGTTAATCGAATTAAAATTTGTCTTAAATCGAAACATTATACCTGATTGAAACTTTATCTTCTCCATATGCTGTATTTTATCTCCTCTTGGTGCATAAACACAAATCAAATTGGTGGATAAAAATCAAACAGGGTATCAGTTTGAGAAAATGATCTTGTCCACTGTAAACAAGTTGACTTAAATATGCAAAACGAAAACAGACATTAAAAACTGGATTCTGATGGGCAGGTTGTTCAGTCTGTTTGTCAGAGGTAGAAGAATAATCTTTGAAGAGGCAGTTTGGCATATCAGTTCTATTGACTTAACGCAAGACCACAATGGTCGTAAATTACAAAGCAGTAGTCTGATAATATGACAGTTTTCTAGGAAAGTGAGATCGAGTTCACAATCATTAATAAAGTTAAAGTTGGATAACACTTCTTTCTGTTTTAACATTCTCCTAAGTACAATTATTTTCAAAAAACACCTAGATATTCCAAAAAAACTTCATTGATTAGCGAAAGAAAAGGTGTTTGCCCAAGAAATTTCTCGCTGCCCGAGCCCAGAAATGGGAAAAAGAACTTTGGAGCAAAAAACGTCTATTTCTATTTTCTATTTACCAATATTGAGAAATGCTGAATACACTACTCGAAAGTTTAAAAAAACCCTCGAATACAAAATGTTGGACAATGCATCTGTTCTTACAGTACATTTAATTCACTATTACGACCCATGATTTCATAGTCATGGAGAACTCATTAAAACAAATTGCCATGGTTACATGGTTACAGCAACAATCCAAAAATTTGGATAAAATATGTGGAAAAAATGACACTGTAGACAAGTTTATAAAGCAGAAAAACCACTAGACGTTCCAAGTTTTGTAAAAAATTTAGGAAGGGTTTAGTGCTACAAATTTTTATGAGAACTCTGTATTCGAGAACTTGAAGTTAGGAGATTTTGTCAATAAATAGATGCATGCAATAAAACCAACTAAAAGAACAAACATATGACCAGCAAGTACATTTACTTACTGATAGCTTCAAAATGAAAGAAAGATTTGAAAATAACTACAAAGTAAATACACACATATATACGTATTACAATTGTAAAGATATTTCAGAAATGACGAAGTATTGAATGTAGACCATTTTTCACCGCAGAGGTCCCAAATCTGTCATCATGGATTCACAAACCTTATTTGTTTTGTTAGAAATTAGTTGATACGAAGTTACTTCGTAATCACCCATCTATTGTTTTGCTTTGAGTAAAAGTGTTTTAAATTTTATAGTTTTCGAGCTAGGGTTAGTTCAATAAAGAAAATTGCTTTTTGATTGTCACAGCAATGGTTTCTTACTAAGTATTTGGTTCAAAAAACAGTGTATCTATGCCTTACTCGGATATTGTTATAACTATTTGCAAGATATAGTGGCTAGCTTATTTGCACGATTCCAAAAAGCATTGTGTTCAATACACAGATTCGGAAAAAAATGGATTTCACAAAAGGTTACTAGTCAGTGTTCGGAGGGGCATCTGGCCAAGAAATTACCTATTAGTGCACCAGACGACTGTTGAGATTAGGTCCAACAGGAAAAGAAGAGTTCAAGTTAAAAAAATGCTCCGCTACGGAATGTTATCTAAATAACAATTTACAGTGTAATTTGTATTTGTAAACAAATAGTGTAATTTGGTATTTTCTCATGATCCAAAATTCATGAAAAACAGTAGTAATGCTAAATGATTGCCCCTCGTATAGAGGCATGTACCACGAACATAAACCCTTTGACCAGAGGTGTACGCACGAAAATTTATCAACAAAATATTCAACTTGCTACCAAAATCAATCTCTCAAAACAAAATGGTGAAAATATACTGGAGCCATTAAAATTTAGGGCTGCCTTTTTCTCATTTAATTTTAAGGCTGTAATTCATAAATAGATACTAACAACTGAAATTAGCTACATAACGTTGTAACTGTCGCTTGTAAAATGTACAGACAATAACAAGAGGATCCTAAATTACAGTTGAGAAAGAATAGGATAGAAGGAATAGATATCTTACCACGTATCTGTCGATTCTAGTTGCAAGATGAAACAAAAGAAAACGTTTCAACCAACGTTGTCTTTCTCAAGTGAACTCCAAAACCGCGGACGATGAAATAAATAGGTTAAGGCAGCATATGTAACCCAAGAAACAACACACATTTACCAATAAACAGGAAGAATGGTAATAATACAGTAAAATTCCAACATTTGGCCGAAAAACTGAAAAAAAAGGTTATAAGGAACAGCATATTTATGCATGAGGCAGTGTGTAATGAAGGGGGACTGAACAAGAGGTAGAAAGGAAAGCAATGCCATTGGCCATTGCTTTCCTTTCGTTTTAACATTTATTTGTTTTATTTTATCTTTTCGTGCCTTTTTTTGTTTTGTCCTACACAGTGAAAAAACTTTAAAAATAAGAATTGATTATGATTGGTCAATTACAAGGAGGTCTAGTACACTAAGGGGCAAGTAAAAGTAAGAGCAAAACAAATAAACTTGAATCAAAATCCACTTTTATCGTCTGCAGTATGAAAGAGTGGATTTTGACCAGCAGCGCGTCTGAAGAAACTAAATCCATCGGAAGTGAACAACTCATGGAACAACATCTTAACTCTATCCCAAGAATAGTTACCGAAATGAAAGTCCTCAAACCAACAAATAACCACCTAAAACAATTACTGTGCTTAGCTGTTCGACACTTAGTCATGTGACTTTTCCTGGAGAATACCAAGAGTAAACAAAAATTGAACAAAAATAAACATCCTATATAAAAAATCCTCCACTTACGTTGATATACTTGGCCGTATGTCGGTACAACAAACTTCCAGAAATCATGACAGAAACAATGTATATTTACAGGTTTTAAAAAAATAATCACGGTATATTAATGACAAGTTCAATTGACCTTTAGGAGGAAGCAAGCTAAGGGAGGTATTTTTACCTCAATGAAACTGTAACTTGGCAATGGGCGGTCCCAAGCTGAGATGAGAAAGGAGGAGGATTTGACATGGGGCTAGCAACCCCACTCCCTAAAACTATTGCTTGTTACAGAAACGCCAACAACAAACCAGGAAACTACTACCCTGTGGCAGGGAGGGACCTACCTCAAAGGAAATATGGCACCTGGCTGTGAAAGCCATGAATAAAAAAAAGATGCATGACTGACTCCCCTTCTATCGACCACAACCAGCCACGCAGGCGCATAGAATGTGAGTACCATGTATGAGATGGGAAATACATCACCAGTAGCCGCAGAAATGAAGAGCTACAACCTCACATTGCTTAGGATCAGAGAGACCTCAAGACAAGACTTCTCACAGTACGGATATTACTGTGTTCCGGCCACGAAGAAGATAAAGGTCCATATAGAGAAGGTGTAGCACCTATTCTCTCAGGATGTGCACACCAGTCTATGATAGGATGGGAAGCAAGACTACGAATCATTGCAGCATTCTTTAGGACCAAGAAGAAAAAGATCAAAATGCCCATTTCCAGTGCTATTTTTCGACCAATGATAGTAATGAAGAAGTTAAAGACCAGTTCAATGACAGACTAGAGAAGATCATGGCTCAGTACCAAAAGAAATATGTCACAATCTTCATGGACGACTTCAATGCCAAGGTCGGACAAGATCGGATATGAGAAAGTGATGAGAAGTCATAGACTGGGTAAGATGAATGGCAATGGCAAGAGATTTGCAGAGTTCTGTGTAATGAACCGCCTGGTCATCGGTGGCAGCACTTGCTCTTACAGAAAAATTCACAAGGCAACCTTGGTATCACCTGGTGAAGGAAAAACAAATAAACCACATCTGCATGACTAACGGGTTCAGGTGGTCCCCACAGGATCTAAAGGTGAAAAGAGCACGAGACGCCGCATTTACTGGCTACCAGGTAATAAGTGAAGTAAAAAAACCGTGATGCAATATTTTGCGAGATGAAAGAAAAGCAAAGGAAGGAAAGAAGACTAAGGTGGGAAAACAAAACTTTGGCCAAGATTGTAAGCTGTGTTGGATGAGCGATGTCTCTAGATGGCCGGGTAGAAGAATAGTAAAGAGTGCAAAGATTGCTTATTTAGCCAAAAATACCCAGGATAACACAGAAAATGAGAAGAAAAGACAAAATTAAATGAGTTAAGAAAGAACTTGAAGCAAGGGCGGAGTATACCGGAGATTTCTAATTGCAGACACTCTTTGTGCTCATTGACCGACCGAACATAGGAGGTGTGTAGGGTCAAAAGAAGAGGATGCAGTGACCTTCCAAGTATTCCTAAATGACCTCTGTGAAGTTTTGTAATGTTTTTGCTCATGAGGTGTTTATTCTGCTAAAAGGTACGGTGTCCTTTGATTATTGAAACAATCCCATTACTGATTTAATGATTGCTACAGTATTTATTTTTCACCTGAATTTAAATCTACTCAAGAGGTGCCATTTTGGGATATGAAAGTGTTTGGTGTTAATTGTTACTGACCTTTTTTTTGTCATGACACAAGTAAAGCGAATGGAGCTCGGCTGCTTGTGTAGTTATGTCCTTTGATTCAGGTTTTTTCGATATTGGATTTTGTATTCAAGGTAAGGTAATCTATGTTTGTCAGGGCTGCTCTGCTTAATGTCAAATTACCTGTCCTTTTGTATGGTGATTTCATCTTAATTAGAGAGTGTTTGGTGTGGTTTGTATCCTACTTGTTGATGTTTTCCATTACACCCGCGAGACATTCAAAACGTTGGGAGGACAATCTTGTAACCGGTTTATGTCACAGAGCTTCGTTAGAAATATCGAATAGAGATTTATCTAAAAAAAGAAATTTAAGGATAGAGATTTTACTTGAAAATCAGTTAGGCGGTGAACTACAAAATTTGTATCAAGAAGTACTCTCCAACTCATGGAAATACAAAGACCTAGCTTCCCTTTGCATGTCCACTTCAAACTTTCTGATGAAAATTTCTGCTATTTTCATAAATAGCGGGTAGCAAAATCTTAACTGCTCTTTAACAAAAGATGATAGAAATTGAAATTACAAAACAATCTGGGCCGCTCAAAAATTCCGACACATATGTCATGTAAGTCTGAAATTTATCTAGAGTTACATGCATCACATTGTTTGGGGTTAAGCCATTTCACCAAACCGATTAAAATTGTTTGGAGCGGTTTTACAGTAGTCTTACTGCAGTGGTTTTCAGTTGGTTTGTACAGGTGCCCAGAAAAAGTGACAGTCTACCGAAAAACAGCTAATGACGAAAAAGAAAGGGAAATTTTGGGCAAGCATGAAAATATTTTGCCGGCTTATGATTCATACGCGGTTTCGTATTCCGAATGCTTATGTTTTATAAGCAATATACAGAGATATAATAAGCTAGAATGTTATTAATATATCCTGTGGGTGTAACAGAAGCAAAAATTATTTGTAATTTCGTATTTAAAATTTGTCTACGTTGCACATTTTTACATTTTACATGCCCATGCACACATCTAACATCTCAGGGTACGAAGGTTACTGAAAAAAAGAACAGCACGATGCGATAATTTTTCTCCCTCAAAGTTTGTCCTGCCGTCTAAAGAACTGATTTCCTTTTGCATAAGTTTTGATAAATGAATTTTCTTACCATCTCATATCAGATTAGGTTAATTTTTATGTTTGCAAGTCAAAAAGAGACATATAGTTGACCTGGCGATTTGAAATGATCCAGTTCTAGGGAAACTCTTTATTTGAAAATAACTAACCTTAGCCGAAAAGCTGTCCATTTTTTGCAACTGAAAGACTAATAAAATCAAATCCAAATGGCGCCAATGTTGGTTTTAGAATACCTGTGATATATATATATATATATGAAGAGGTTTAGCAAAATTTTGGTCTGAACACGTAAAAGGATATATTGACGAACGTGTAAAGTACAGAAAATACAGTATTTGGTACCAGTGAGCTTACAGATATTTCCACCTTAAGCCAAAGAATACCTTTAAGTTGTCTGATGTTCATAAAATGTGGGTAAACTGGCAAAATGACACCTGTTTCATCTAAAAAAAATTAAACAGTTCTGCCCCTTTTTTGCCCTGGGTGGCACATTGATTCATGGTCTACAACGCCAAAGCCCTTTTGTATGTCTTAACGGATGTGCCGCTAGCAGAACACTACCATTCTTATTTATACAAATGTGCCAACTTTCTGACTTGAACTTATACACATCTATTTACAAGGGAAGTTTATCTTTATGAGATTGATGCTTAGTACTTACAATTAAAAATTACCTTCAAGTATCTAGAATTTTTAAAGCTGAGCCCTGGTTACGAATTTTATTTTTAGCAAATGTGAGTATACTGTACATTTTTTTCACTTGACAATAACATTAATTAAATGATGTAGATGAGGTACCAGATGGAATGACTAATGTTATTAAGTGTTTTCTTACTGGAGTAATTTTGGAAAAAATAAAAATTCCAAAGTAACATTTGCTCGTTACTTTGTCTACCTTAATCCTTCAATCAAAAGTATTCTACAACTAAAATTTCCCTCTTTAAAAAAAATTGGCTATTTGACCTTGTTACTCAAGTTATTGCCACAGTTAAAAACTCAATCTGTCACAATGCTGCAGTAATTTTACAATTTGTTGGCAACAACAACAACAACAACAACAACAAGGACCTTTCCAACAAACAAGCACATCAAGTCGGCACATCTGGACTTAAATTAACCAGCTGTACACTTGTATGCAAAAGAAAGCAAAAAAATTTTCACTGGACATACCGTTCCCTGTTGCGATACGACATCCTGATTAGCCTCAGTTCATAAATAATTGGTCAGTTTTAATCGCGTTGTAATATATCACCAAGTTCAAAAGAGAAATATCAAGCTTCAACGTACCAAGAACTCACACTGTTGGACAGAAATGTTTACAAGGGCTCAATGAACTCGACCACAGCAATAATCTCCACGCCTATTCATTCTATTTAAATTTAAAAATTTCCATTACAATGAACAGAAAGACGGGAATTAAACTATTTGTATAGAGCTTCCACTGTGTTTTTTTCTTTTATTTGTTTAGGAAAACAGTTTTGGTTTTCCACAGTAAAAGTAACTGCACAACGAAATCAATGATATTTTTCTCTCTTTTGTTGTCAAAAATTATCTCACACAATAGCTCCTTAAACTGACAAAGTTGAGTGTCAGCTCCAGTCGTAAAAATCCTCTGTCTCTCTGTGCACACTTGCAATCACAAGTCAACACCTTGTCATCAGCTTGTGAGAAATCAAGAACAGCAATGATAGGAATTAAAAATAAACAAAGGTCTCCTAATTTGAGAGGGCCACGAGGAGGTTTGAATTGTGGGTGGTGCAAAAAAAGTGAAGGGATGTTATGATGCACGTTAATTTGAGCGGTTCAGTGTAATTTTAATTAGATTAGCAGGGAAAATTGAGGCACTGGGAGAAAGAGAAAACAGCTTCATCGTGAAAGGGGGCAGGAGGTGCTAGCTCTCCACAGACAGGCAGTCGATATTGAAGTTTTCTGTTGTGTTTTTTGTTCGTATCACCCCAGCTTTCTCCTTCCAACAAAACCAATCCAAGCATACTACCTATGAAATTTTAAAATCATCTTTAACACGTTCTGGGCTTTAGAACGACATCTCCAAGATGCTAATTAAGGAACTAGAAATTTATATTTCTGAAAACAATGGTATTGTAAGGTGACCAGACGTCCTTTTTTTCAAAGGACTGTCCTTTATTTTGGATCCGTGTTCTTTTCTTTTTTCCTGTCCTTTATTGTCCTTTATTTTCATGATAATGCACTTTATGCCCTTTATTCGCGGAAATAACTACCATGGCAGTATTTTTTTAAAAATTTAATCATTATTCGATACACTCCTCCGAAAAATATGCTCTCTGAGTGGTCAGTAACAGTTAAGTAATTTTCGGAAACTGCTTATGTCTCATAAATAATTGACTGTTTGCAAAGTATATATTACAACTAAGAGAGGGCAGTATATCACTTAACTGTTGGATTCTTCGTATCAGGTGCAATTTACATGCAGACTTGTACTTGTATTGCAATAGAATACTGTTGACTAAAATTATGAGCAGTCATTACTTACTACGAAACTCCAGGCGTCCTTTTTTTTCATCCGAAAAATCTGGTCACCTTAATGTCAATGTCCCCAATACAGTATTGGGGACATTGTGGCAACTCGTGAAAGACTGCACAGTTAAGAAGTCTTTAATAAAGTTGCTGCTTCTTTAAAACCTACAAGAAGATTTTCTTAATTCAAAGCAAGTTTTGCGAAGGTACTGTGCTCACTGATAGAATACATGGAGGTGTCTAAAGAACAGATAAAGGACATGGTTAGAGAAAGGTGCATTCGTGCACTGCTTTAATCACTTGTTGCATGTTGTAATTTCTAATGACATACGCTTGCAACACAAAGTGGAGGCGGTTTTCACCACATGTAATATTTTGAGGTACTTTTGCGGCAACCTGAACTCAGTAACGTTTATGATGGGCAGAATTTGAAACGACTACTAGACCGGAGGTTGTCTGTAAACATCTAAAAAACCGTATCAACTATTTAATTAAAACTTTGTAGAATTTCACTTCCAATAAATGCAATCTGCAGTGCGTGTAAAGCTAATAGATTAGTCACTGTATTTCTTTTCTCACTTTCTTTGCTCATGGCTGACTTTTAATACCAAGGCACCTTTATACGAGCTACTATTTATTCCATAGATTAAATCATCGATTTTTTTGGCGGTAGTTAGTGCGTTGTACTACGTTTTAAATATGTTAAATTCATTTGTAAATATTGTTTTTTACAACACGACTGTGAGCCTTTATCCTAGCATTACAACTCAGTCAATATGTCATGCAAAAACTTGACTCCGTTCAGGGAAATTACGTTATGGTTCCGTCGATTTCACTTCACTCTGTGATCCCATGATAACCTTACAAAGTTCACCTTCTGGTTTATCTCCTTTTTGAGAAAGCCTATTGAAATGAAAATAACATACCAAGGTTGCCAAGTTAAAAAAAATTCTACCTATGAGATTTCAAAAGCATAGGAAGGGGAAAATTGTATTGGCGTTCTGGGCCCCTTGGCAAGGCTTTGGGAGTAGCCCCAGAATAATATGGAATTTCAATGCATCTGGAGTGTTTAAATGCTCTAAATACCTTTAAACTAGACGATTCAAAATGCTTAAGTTCTTATAATTTTTGCTATTCAACGACACTCTTTTTTTCTTTGACAAGTTTGTACAACAAACAATAACAAGTCTAAGATTTTGATGGCGATGAATGTAAGTTACAGTATTTTGCTGTTGGGGTTTTTTTTTTGCTTCACTCGAAAGTTTTGCGTCAGGTGTAAATTCATAACATTTGGGGAGAGCTTCTGGTTTGCCCAACTTAACAGCTAGAATTGATGACAATGTCTCTTTTATGTCCAACCTATTTCTGTCACTGCCTTTACCTTTATTTTTATTGACAAGATGATGCACACGTTCAAATCCAATATTAGAGTGGGGTGCCACCAGCACCAGTAGAGCAACATTGAGAAACAGTCGATATCTGTATGTATTATCAAGAGAGCCTTTCCTTTGGAAAATGGTACCATATTACATACATGTGATATTCTTCGGCAACACTGTTCTCTTGAATTACAGCATCGATTAAGGCGTGATCCAGGAGTTAACATATGATCACCTTCTTGTAATCAGTGAGCTTCTTTTCGAACGTTCGTTCCCCTGATTATCAAAGTACAAAATGTTAGTAAAATTAAG
This sequence comes from Morbakka virulenta, assembly GCA_003991215.1. NCBI lineage: Eukaryota > Metazoa > Cnidaria > Cubozoa > Carybdeida > Carukiidae > Morbakka > Morbakka virulenta. The sequence continues at coordinate 1,191,609 of RDPX01000032.1, forward strand.
TACAGAATACTCTATGTCAGATCAGTTTGGCCTTGTTTCTATAAAAGAAACCAACCCAAGTGCCATGTTGCCGAAAGGAGAAAAACATATCAATTTTTCTCAACACATATCTCAACCGTGCTTTGTAAAAAGGCGCTTTAGCTTTTAAGACCTTACTCGTTTCCATTTCTTACCAGAGAAACTGATCCTTTCACCATCTTTTCAATCGACGAAGATTTCAAAGCTGGTTTCATTGCTTCGTTTAGAATACAAGTAGTTTTAGTTTGTTTACATTTAATGCTTTTTTGCGATTCTGGAATCAGGAAACATCTTGACGTGGAGGGAAAGAAATATTCTGCTGTAAAAAAAAGAAAAATTATGATATATCATGAAATTTGTGTAAAGAAGTTCAGCTCTAGTAACTTTGTCCTTCAACAAACTTGTGCTTGTTGAACTGATCATCATGGAATACAAGTTTTGAGTACTTTTTACAGGTTTTTAAGAAGATAAATGAATACGACCAGCACAGTGAGCTATTCTAAAATTTTTAAATGAAACTTTCTTCTTACAAGGGACGCAATAGCTTTTTCAAAAGATAAATAAATGTGAGCTGACAGTGAGCTTTCAGATCAGCTATTCCTTGATGTTTACGTGAAATTTCTATTTACAAGCGACATAATAGAATGCGCGTGAATTTCCATCCGCACCCATCATTGGTTACTCTCTTGACCATTCTTCTTTGAATGAGCATTTATAAACAGCAACACCTTTACAGATTTTAGGACTTCCCTTCCTTTTTTAGCATCTGGCAACGCAGTCACATCAACAAACTTCACTACGCGACTTTATCTTGAAACTTGAAGCGTGCCAAAGCAACGTCTGGATGTTTTGGTCATAATGGGGTAGTTGTAATTATGGTTTTCACGGGCAAATGTAAAATGCAAGTCTGCAGAACGGGCGGTAAAAGAAAGATCTTTTTGAAAACTCAGTGGCTGGGCCAATTAAATTTTAAACCATACAATATGTCGCGAAGTGAGCAAACAGAAAAACCAGGGAAACAATAAATAAATCGAAACAGCCCAGTTAATTTGTTGCATATTCTCCTTTGCTTTTCCACATTTTTTCCTGGATCTGTATCACGAAACTATGTGAGATTTAAGATTTAATCATGGCCCAAGTGTTTTTTTACTGCAGTTTCTTTCAGAAAAACAAGTAATCACCCTACGGTACTTATTTTGTCTGTCAACAGGAGAACTCCCTCTAAGCTTACTTTTGGCTCTTTCGCGCCCAAATGTCAATAATTAAGTTTGGGTCAGTGTATTGTCAACAAAGGTCGCCCGTACTAAGTTTGTAATAAAACCTACATTTTATATTCTTCAGCTGTCCGTTTTTGAGAAGCGCATTGACAAAATTTGAAGTATGCTCATAATAAAAATTGTTTGTAAGTTGAAAGCGGGGAGAAGAAATTGGGCCGACAAGAAAAATTCGTGAGAAAAATAACTCCCCCTGTGAGACTGAGAACAGGTAAAAATTCTTGAGTTTCACTGCCAATCCGTGAGAATTGGCAACCTTGCAAACTTAACTGGATCCCAAACCACTTCTTTATTCAGTACATACGTCATATGAATAGGAATGAAAACAATTTAGTATGTAACTAATCACCCAACACCCAAAAGGAATCAGAACACTCTCTTAAGATTATTAAATAATTCACACAGCTCTAATATCTTACAGCCAACTACACCCTCTCAGCAGTTGCATGAAGCAAACAGGCCATTGGAACAGTTTTCTTTTAACTCTTGCTTTCAGGCACACTATTGTTAATGTTTTCTTTTTCTGGTTAAAAAAAATGGATAAGTACATCTCAAAAAAATATACCCTAGGTTCTTCTTCTTCTTCTTCTTTCGGCGTTTCCCTTTTCAGGGGTCGCCACTGCGAATTGACTTCTTCCACTTGAGTCGGTCACGTGCGTCTTTCTCGGTCAAGCCAAGTTCCCTCATGTCATCTCCCACACAGTCTTTCCATCTCCTCCTTGGCCTTCCCTGCTTTCTCTTGCCAGGCAGCTCCATGTTCAGCACCCGTTTAGCAATGTGATCCTCCTCCCTCCTTTGCACATGTCCATACCACCTTAGCCGTGTCTCTCTCAGCTTTCCTGCGGTGTCACATATCCCGATGGTGCCTCTGATCCTTTCATTTCTGATCATGTCCTTTCTTGTGACTCCAAGGGACCACCTTAGCATACGCATTTCTGCTGTTTGCATTTTCTTCTCAAGACTCTTGGTTAGAGGAGCTGTCTCTAGTCCATACAGCATTGCAGGCCTTACTACTGTTTTGTAAATATACCCTAGGTTAAAGCTACCAAATTCTAACCCTTTACAACAATAAGTCCCAACTTGCTGACTGCAAGGCTAGTACATCGTAGACAAGTGCTGCTGGAAAAATGTCCTATTTAAAAGGAATGCGTTGGATGGTTAATCTACCCCATCGCATGTTCTTTTGATTAATTTTCAGCTTTTTGGCTTGTTCACTGTTTACCATTCTAATAGTATTTTTTATCCTATTCAATAAACACCCTTCTACGTTTCCTCCAAAGTAAGCAAGCGATGCAATTTACTCAAGAGACTCGCCGGTAGCCGATGGGGTACAGATATCACAACGCTGAGATCATCAGCATTAGCCCCGTGCTACTCTGCTGCAGAATGCTGTTTTCCAGCTATGAGCCAACGCTACCACTGAAATAAAGTTGATGTGGCCCTTAATGAGTGCCTGGAACTTGAGAGTTGCATAAAATCTACACCAACTGATATTCTTCCAGTTCCCTGTGGAATCGAACCTGCGGATATAAGGAGGGATTAAAACGTTTCAAATCTGCATAACCGTGTTACTTCGAAGGAGGGTCACATTCTCCACAAATTGATCAGGGCATTGGCTACCCAAGAACCAACTGAGGAGTAGAGTCCCGTTATCAAAACAGATGCACTCATTAACTTGCCGAAGGATTGGTATCCGAGGTAATATCAGAAGTGTTGACGAAGACTTTCGAATGTGGCTTGGAGGAAATGTTTTAGATATCTAGTTTTATTTGTTGATCATTTGTATATACAGTCTTTCTCTTTCTCTTCTTTCTGTTGTTTCTATAGCATTGACACTTTTTTTCTTGGGACATACGAAATTCCATATTTATCACTTTCTTTCCCTTACTATCTAGCCAAGACTTCTCGTCGCGGTTGTTTTCCTTATAAAATATTCAAAGCCGTACAGCAGCTTTCTGCAGTCATTTTTAAGTACGGGTTCCTTCTTTCATCCTTTTGAATATCATTTACTTTTGTGGTGTATAACGTGGTGGGCTTTTTGCGATTCAAATGCCAATATAGTGAACCGTCTATTATACAGTACCTATGAAAGTATCCCTTCCAGCCAGGTAAGTAACTTGTATCTACCTAGAAAGGTGGCTAACAATTTCTCTGCCAGTTTCTTGACATCTTCTACAACTTTTGAATTCTTTGGCCACAGTTTATTTTGCCAAATGTAGTACTTTGGATGTGACCTTTGGAGTAAGGAGTGCTCTGGAGCTAACACAGCTATAGAAATTATTATGGCTTTTACTACTATACAGTTTAATTACCTTATCATCATTTATATAGGGACGTTGTCCAATTATTTCGTATAGTGACGCCACTTCCAGACCATTATTCTATATCTTTTCCCTCGGTCTACCAACAGTGACTGTAACCTTACCTCTTTGCATTAACAAATACTTGCAAAGTTTCAAAAAAATAATCCGTCGTGAAAAATCTCTTTTTCTTCTTTTTTGTCACAGCATTTTCCCATCGTCAGAGGTTGCCACCTAGGATACTGTATTTTCATTGTGCCCTGTCGTCTACTACCTTTTCCTTGCAGCCGCACTTCTAATATCCTTCTTCACTGTGTCCACAACGCTCTCAAAATAAAGCCTGGACTAAGCTTTCTGTTGTTTTATTGCGCTACAGTTTGTAACCTGTGTGATTTTGATGGCCCAAGTTGTAAGGGCCCCAGAAACCGTGCGATATTACAATAAGTAAAAACAAACATGGATAAAAGAGGAACACGGTACTGTGCATACAAGTGCAATTAAAGAACATGGATCAAGTAAAACGAAGGCATCGTAAGAGAGGTGAAAACGATGAATCTCATAAAAAAAGTCAATTTTCACCAGCTCTCATCGGTACGTTCCATGTTTCAGAATTTAAAAAAAGACCCACTAGATGAACTATTTACAGCAGATAAAACCAAAGCAGCTAGTTAAGCTATCCCTGAAACCTTTTAACGATTCCGTTTTTATATTAAATCTTGCAAATTTAACGTATTTATAATCAAGTAGTAGAGTACCCGAAGCTACTTGGGGTATCTAGTCGGTTGGTCAAATAACATTTAATCATTGCCCTCACGAAAAATAAGCAGAATCGAAACCAATACGTGACTTTATCCGCACCCATATTTTTAGGTCCCGAAGCTACTTTTCGCAAACTCATTTTTAGATCGTAGGTTTATTTATGAATACGGACCAATAACTTACGATTAGGTGTCTGTACAATGATTGGTGAAGTACCGTAGCTTACTTAAAGAAAAACCACGGTTCTATTACTTGTCTATTACGTGTAAGGCTATAAATTTAAGAAAAGTTACACCCAAGGATTTACTTATGTGGCCAGAGAAAGAAACCTTGTGCTAAATATGGGGTTCTTTCAAACGGTCACTAACTCTACAAATTGAATACAACTTTTCCAGACTTAAAAATTGTTTTCAAATGATGTCAACATTTTGGCTCAAAAAGAAAGAAATTGTTGAAAACGTGTTGGTCAATAGTTGTTTGCGAAAGGTGTAAACTTATCTTTTAAATACCTGCACTTCTTCTGGACCGGGAGCTTTCCATTTCGGCATGTTCCTACATTGCTCTTCCACACTAACTTTAGTAACATACACGTCATCTTGAATCAGGGATGGCTCAGTTTCATTAAGTTGCTGTAACCATTTTGCCTGTTTACTCTGCTCTTTTAAATTATTTCAAATTCCCCTCAAGAATTTTCCACTTTCTCTTTCATTAGGAGGAATCTTTTCTGTCCTTTTCTCTCCCTTTGCTTCCTGGTAGAAGTGCTTTTGATTTACATAAAAGAATAGATTTTGTCTAAAGTTTTATCCTCTGTTCATACCCATTTAGTTTTGCACTCTTTGCTGTTTCCTTCTGCTTCAACTCTTCTATAAATCTGCTATTCCTTTCTTTTTTTTCCTCTGCAGTACCTTGAATTTTCCTTCCCTTTTCCTCTCTCCTCTTCTCTTCCTTTCTTATACTGATGTGTCTTTCCTGAGTATACTAGTGTCATCTTTAATTCACTTTTCCACCATGGTTCACTATTCTTTTTTGTCCTTTTTTAATCTGTATCCCTTATCCTTCTGATCCTAATCTGATTCTAATCCTTCTGACATGAATATGCTGGCAGCTTAGCAAGTTGTTCGTGTTAGATATATTTTCACTCTCGATAAAATTCACCACACTGTTGAATCTCTTTGTTTCCTCGTCTACTTTTGATGCATATACCTTCTTAAAGTCGCAAGCAACCCCTCTTTCTGTGTTTTAGCATTGTCTAATATCCTTCTCACCACCTCTTTTACTTCCTCCGTTGCTTGCTCAATGTCAACCATTACAATAATTTCAGACAAGAAAACCTCTCCATTTTCGTTGTTATTTTTCTGTCTCTATGTGCATACCTTCCATCCATGTTTTAGTGTCCTTCAGTGTCTTCTTTTTTGTCCACCTGCAAACGTTATTATTACTGAACGATTGCACACCAGTTTTTCAACTCTTGGGCTTGTGCGGCTTCAAAAATATCTTTATACAGTTCCTTTTAAAATTTTCTGTCACTAGTAATATTAATTGACACTATCTAAATCCCCACTAGTTTCAAACGACGTTACGGGATACCTTTCATCCAAATGTCTATATTTGTGTGCACATTTGTGGTCTCTGGAGGTAATCAGAAATTTTATTCGCTGTCGTCCTCTAAACCATTCATTTTTGATTTTTTGAAATAATAAATCATCGACTTCAAAGCCTGAGTTTCTTGATGTAACCGTCAAATATGCCTTTAAAGGGACATTAAGTGACAGTGTAGTTTCTGGTGTTGCATCAAACTGGTTTTTGCCAGTGACCATAGTGGGGCATTTGATACAAAGAACACTTCTATGTTGGTTCCAGTGAAAGCTGTTTGGATTCTTTTCTTTAGATTTTCTGAGATCCAAAGTCTGCCTTTTCTACAACAGTACTGCTTTGATGATTGATTTTAAAGAATGATACAAATTTCTAGTGGGATTTTGTTTTTCCTGATCCATACATGATTTAACTTTAGCAAAAACTTATTTGATAGCATTTTGTGCAGTAGAATGTCTTCTTGATCTCCTAGCAAGGATCCTAACATTTTTTTACTTCACCTTTGTTTATTGTTCTTGATACCTCTTTTAAAAACAGTGCTTTCAGTTTTACTACAGTTGATGTTGAGGTTGAATTTTGAAACTTATTCCGCTGCTATGTTTGATAGATTGCCTCTATACCACTTTAATTACTTTGGTCACATGTTTTCAAATGTCTTAAATTTTAGCTCAGTCTTTCTTAACAGTCACAAGATAATTATTATTGTGTTACTGGCTTGAGGAATTAGGATGGGCTACATTTCGTAGAGCACTTATTTCAACAAATGACAATTCTTTTCCTCTTTCTTAGTCAGACGGCTCCAACGCGAGCGACTATAACCTTCACAGTAGCAATACATCGCCCTTGGTCATCTGGGTTCTTCGGAAGGTTTTATTAATTGACTTCCTGATAAGTCAGTTAATGTAACTTCAGTGTAAAATAAACTTTTCTCTTAAAACTTTGTCAAAGGTAATCCTCAGGCCAATGACAGTATAAACAGTATCACATCACTATGGGTTGTGCAAGACGGATACAAACGCAGGGTTTTTTGCAACAACTAACCTGATACGTACTATTTCCTATCTGACGTTGTTTTCAGAAACCAACTATGATAGTTAATCACACTGAATCATCCACAGCCAAGTCTGTGATTAAATGAGATGAAATATACTCTAATGAGAAAATTGGTTGCTGATGAATGAAGCGAAAGGCAATTTTTCTTGCCAAACTGAAAAGACGAGAGATGGTCAAGGAATTCAGCTATGGTTTGGAGTACTCTCTGTCATTAGTACATTTTTTCATTAGCTTCGCTATGAGCAATTACTGTCTTTAATTTTGAAACCCAACAGTAACTGCTTTCACAAAAAGGGTAAACTATTGCATAACACACTGTACATATAAATTGGGTTTAGGGTTTAAAGCAATCTGTAGCTTTCTGCGTAGGGCAAGGTCGGATAATATATGATCCTTGACTGCAGACGCATTTACATGTTTAAAGCTAGTAAAACGTCTCCTACTTTAAGCTGCGCGACTAATATCGCAATATACTGTAGGATATCGCAGAGTTATTTAGCTCCTATCACGTAGTCATAATTTTTGCTATTTGACATTAAACGAATGTAATGTTGCTACATAATTAACTAACACTTCTGTGTCCTATTTGAGAAAAAGAATATTGACTTGGTTTGAACACGATTACAAAATGGGGGGGATGAAAGATAGTTAAATTTGCACACGAAGGGATTTCAAAAAGTAGGAAACGTAAACAGAGAAAGGATATCTAGTACGTAGAAAAGAAACATTGCTAATTACCTTGAAATGGTTGACGAAACTATTTATGTTCAAAGGACATGGTTTGTGACAGATGTTAACGTAAAAGAATTCTTGAATTAATAGGCGTACCAGCATGGAGCAAACTGAGGGCTAAATACTGTCCCTTACTAATAAAATATAGTACATAGAGACATTTCATTGACTTTTACTTACAAAGAGAATCTTTTATGTTTGACTTTGTCAGTATTGTAACTCTTTTTTCTTTCTTCCCTCTCTCTTGCTCTCCTTTTTCTTATTGCCCTGTTGTTTTGTGAACTTTAAACGCTCTTATTTTTGGTTGGACTCTTTTAATTACTATTTTGAATGCTTGTTCCAAAGCTAAAAAGTACATTTTTTAACTAGGTCATTTTTTTGTTACAACAAATTTTCGGGAAGGAAGGAGAGAACTTGCGTTAAAAAAACATGAAAATACGTCGTCGATAAAAAATCACGCTGATAGTACTCCTTGTTGAGTTGATGTCATCCCTTTCTGTCAAATAAAGATTATTTACTGAGCTTGTCCAGGTTTCTTCAAAAACTGGATCGTTCTAAAGAAAAGGACTTTATTGTAAATAGGTTTTAATACGTTCTTCTTTACTTCTCTGATCTTCTAAATTTATTCTCATTAATGTAATAATCGCAGCAGTCATTAATAATAAAATGTTGATCATCCATTGACTGAGCTTTAAGCAACTAACTCACAGCTCAAAAGGTTTTCCTGCTTATCTTGCAGACTATGTGAGTATTTCTCATTTCTATTTTTAATGTTAAGCAAATATTTTGCTACTTTTTGTGTTATTACGAAATCAGATGACAAAGACAAAAATTTATTAAAGTTTTTCGACAAACCAAATCAAATATCAAAATTTCAAAAGCATAAAGTTCCTAACTTCTTCGGCTCCTCTTTTTTATTTGTCAAAGTTCCAATTGAGATAAGTGAACTTCAGATTCTTTAACAACATTTTCGGGAAGTTTTCGATATTGATTTTGTCCTCTAACGAATTACTTTTGAATTTCTTAAAAGGGCGTGCCCAGTAAGAAAATTGTAGGAAAGTAAAGGTAAGTATGAATCAAATTGGATTCGAACCAGCGCCTATAACTATCATGGTCACAATTTCCGTCAGATGGTTTATCGACGCTTGGCTTTACCCAAATCATTTTTGCAGCCATATTTTTCACTTGGGTGTACCTTTTTCCCCAAATCCCTTTAATAGGAAATCTCATCGCAACCAAGCATAACGGACTGAGACTCAAACAGAAGGACAAGTATCCTTCAAAGGTCAACTGTACCCAATATTCACAGAGCCCAAGGAAATTGTGGGTATTATATAATATTAGCAGAGATTTCAAATTGTGGAAAAGTGGTGAAGCTTCTGTGTATGGTAGCCACAGGCGCTAGTTCAAATCCAATTCAGTGCACAAATTATTAAAAATCTTCTGCTATTTCAAATCCTCTCCGCCTATTTTAGATTATGTTCATAAGAAAACATTTGAAAGTTAATTCAGATGGCCTCAGCATTTGAAAACCGTTGCTTCTTACCGTTGTTTCCATTTACCAGGATAGAAATGCCACATAAATCATTCGATGTGAAATCTAAAGGGTTAGAAGAAAATATTTTGGAATTCGTCCCTTTGATGTTTATTAAGTAGTTTTATCATCCACAGTTAAGTGATCATCATTATCATTACTATCATTTGTAGTCGGCCAAGAGTCCACGCAGATCACTTTATCAGACGCCCCAACCAATACTAAATGTGCCCAGTTATACTCTTTTGATTTTAATCTAAGGGAATCTAAGTCTGTTCATGACTACCTCTATGACAGCAAGTCGATTACCACTTTGTTTTTAGTCTATAGATAAAGCCAGAAATTGGTTAGGGTGTTGCATTGATGAGGCACTGGATCTGGTCACCTTTCTAGATGGCCACCTTTTAAATTGTTTGTAGGGGGTTTTTTTTAAACCACACAGAAGGTTTTGTAGTATCAGTCACTTCATTCCTGTTGTTCAGCGTTCATTTAGCGAGCTGCCTTATACTAAAATCGTTGGGAAGATTGAATTACCAGATAATTTCTGTTAAATAACATAGTACCACACTTTTGAATGAACATTACTTTTAACCCGACTTTCTGTATTTCAGCCTTGTTCACTTCTTTACAATTATATATTATTTAATTATGTAATTATATATTTATAATTCTCTATAATTATAAATATTCTACTTTTATACGGGAAAAGGATGTTGATTGTCAGCTTAACAAGTTCATATGTGGCTTGATTGATGCAAGCTTAAATAGTATGTTGACATTCCTGCATCTGTAAAACAACAAGATTTTGTTACTCATGTTTACATAGGTAATTTCATTTTCGAAAAATACCACGAAATTCTAAAATATAAAATACCTAGCCTAACTCTGCAATGAACAAGTTGTTTTTCTATAAAATTCGCACTCATTGATAGCATAAATCCCCTGAGAGTTTCTTAACATGGTTTATAATTCAAAGAGTTGTGTATGCAAGAATATAATTAATTTTCTTACTCCTTCAATAATTTTAATCCTCGTCCCTCCATTATTCTGGTATAATAAAACAAGGCTGAAAAACTCCAAGTGATTAGATTTTGTTATAGAAAAGATTAGAAGGAAAGAGAAGGGATTTGGATTAGTTGGTGGATGAGATAATGAAATATGATTGATTGCTATCTTTGGAATAAAGTTTGAAAATAAGCAGAAAGCTCCAACTCAATGCTAACATCAGATAACAAAATTAATAGCATGAATGACATTTTTTATGAAAGTACGGAATGTTAGTAACAAAGCAGAGGCAGTAGATTTTTGATGTTTCTAACTATAAACAAATACCATGACTCCAACATCAAAATACAAGAACTAATGAAACTCGATACGAGAGTAAGAATAATCTTCACAGAAGAAAACTGTGTTGACGTAGACAACATACAAAAGTAACAGCTCGCATCAGACTGCAATCATCTAAATATTAAGCTGGATGTTTTGTTATGAAACGAGATCTGAAGATTGGCTGAGCGATGAATAAAATACATCGGCTAAACAGAGGTGCTGTGAGTGGAGTACCCTACTCGTATACAAAAGAGTGATCATCCCTTTCCTGATGAGGATTGGATAAAAATCCGTATTATACAACAACAACAATCCGCTTTTATCACTCTGCAAGTCATACTAACAAAAAAAGAGTTCTGAGTAACTAATTTCGCTTACTTTACCATGACCAACTAAATGGAACGACAATGACCTCAGTTACCAAAAAATATCAATGAATCAGGCATTCACTGAATCAACTCCAAAAAGTCTATTTGGGGCACTCTTTGACTTCTCATCTTTATCCCTGGCTAAATAAACAAGTAAATGAAAATTGTACTGAACTTGATTTTAATCACTAAAATATATCATCAGAATATGTCAAATACATCTAAATATTTTATTTACTTCAGTGACCTTTCTAAAGCTGTGTAACAGAATCCGTCATTTTCCAGTACTTTAATCTGTCTCTCCTTAAAACCACATATATTGTCTTTGACTTATTGATATTTTTTTTAAGAGCTGGAAACAGTATGATGATCTCTCTTTTTTCCAAAAAACATGTCCCGGTAGGACAAACAGGTCGAGTTAAAGCGCATGTTAAGTGGAACAGAAGACAGTAGGTGCACATTACTGATGCCAGATTCCTTTCTTAGAGATACAGTTTAAAAGAGTGTAAATCAAGTTCTGATGGCCCCTTATTTTATAAGGAAATAACTCTTGAGAATCATTTATTGCACTTGCTGGATCATCCAGCTAATGATAAAAATTTGAAACATTTCCATTGGTACGAAATAGATGATTCAAAAGAGCTCACAAGGAAATGACTACCATTTTTTTACAGAAAGTGTAGTGGTCATAAAACCAGACAGTGAAACTGGTCTGCAACCTGTCCAGTTTTACGAGTGAACTTCAGCTGAGTTTCTTGCGAATCTTAACTCGACCTATTAAATCAATATTTGGTATCTATATTATTTTATAACTTCGCCATTGCAGGTCCCAAGCTCGGATGAAAAAGGAGGAGGGTTAGGCGTAAGGCTAGCAACTCTACGCCACTAAAAACCATTACCGCTACAGAAACGACAACAAGAAAAACAACAAAAACATCTGGCAAAGAGAGTGATACAGAAGAAACAGAACAGCTAATTGGACTCATGGAGGAGAGGAACTAAAGCCAGGAGGACGTCTTTAGACCGATAGTGGATCTCCTGACGCCAAAGCGACGGACAGGATTTGTTATTCGGAAGGTGAGGACTTAATTATAAGCTGAAAAACTGACACAGACTGTAAATGAAATAAACAAATGCAACCTAGATTTCCTTGGAATCACCGGGGTAAGATGAAGAAAGACAGGACGACAGAAAGGGAGTACCGGAGAAATTATCATCTGGTCAGGAAAAGATTATACCAACGATCAGGAAGGCTTTGGTCTCATTATCAGCAAAAAACACGCCAGCACCTTCTTGAAGTGGAAACCTATTAGCGAACGTCTGCTCTATGTCAGATTGAACTATAAATTTGCAAAAGTGTCCAGATTGGTGGCCTATGTATCTACCAACAATGCTTATGAAGAGGACAAATACCTTTTCTGTAATAAACTCGGGGCGGCATAAAAAGGCATCCCTATCCATGATGTTTTACTCATTCTATTCAATGCAAGAGTTGGCAGGAATAATGAAAGCACGGAGAAGGTAATGGGGCGACATGGACTTGGAGACTTCAGTAACAATGATGGAAGACGTATTGGCCTGTGTGAAGAGAATGGCGTGGTCAACGGGGGCAAGCTCTATTCACAAGCCAACAAGACTATTCACAAAATGACCTAGATATCATGTCATGGAAAGACTCAGAGCCAGATTGACCACATCATTTAGCCAAGAAAGCTAAAGCAGCTGTTAAGCAGAAAGACATGAAGATAGCTTATATGATCGTCAAGAAATTGCGAGAAGATCGAGGGCTCAGCAAAAACATCCCAGTGAAAACAGAGGATGGAATTTTAGTCACACAAAACTCCCAAGCTTAAAAGATGCAAGAAGCACTTTCAGAAGCTTCTTCACTTTCAGCCGTAGGTGGGTTTGATTATAATCAAACCCACCTCCGGCTGACAGTAGCACTAATGCAGAGGAAAACTTGGACATCTTCCTAAAGATATCACAGTAGAGGAAGTGAAAGAAGCCATTCGCAAACTAAAGAACACCAAGGCTCCAGTAAATGACGCTGTACCGTGAGATGCTGAAGGTAGAGGAACTAGAAATAACACTAATCCTTCAGTGAATCCTCGAAGAGATCTGGAGCACAGAGACAATGCCAGATAACTGGAAGACCGACGTTATTGTCAAACTGCCAAGAAAGGAAGACCTTTGGGATTGCAACAATTGGAGAGGCATCACTTTACTATTTCTCACAAGCAAGGTCTTCAACCGCATAATCCTTTAGCTCATCATAGCAGAAGAAGACACTATTCTACGGCAAGAAGAGGTTAGCTACAAGAAAGGAAGACCATTGACTACATTTTTGTGCTGCGTCAGATTCTAGAGGAGATCCATACTTAATGTTTATCGACTTTGAGAAGGCCTTGAACTGCCTGCACCCTGACTCTCTCTGGAGGATACTTCTACACTACTGTTATCCCTCAAAAGCTGGTAAACGTCTTTCAGTCACTCTATGAGAACATCGAATGTCGTGTCATCCACAACAGTGATTTAACAGAGCCTTTCAAGATTGGCTCCGGAGTGAAACAGCGATGCATTATGGCACCTATTTTCTTCTCTTTGGCCATGGATTGGGTGATTCATAGCGTAAGAAAGGGAAAGCAAAATCAAAAACAGTGGAGCCCGACTTTTGTCTTGGAGGATCCGGAATATGCAGATAACTTTGGGCTGCTGTAAAACAGACAGCAAAACACCCAACAGAAAACGGAAAACCGCAGTCAACAGTGAGCATCATCCGATGTAAAGTAAACGACAAGAAGACAAAGTCAACAACCAGCCTTTTGAGGACGTGGAAGGGTTCATCTACATGAGTAGACGGCGATTGAGAGCAAGAAATCAACACCAGGATCAGCAACTCCAAACAAATCTGTCATATGCTGAAGCCCATCTGGAGATCCACAGGCCTCAGCACCTACAAAAAGATCAAGATCTTCAGAAGCAATGTACTCAACATTCTGCTGTATGACTATGAATGTTGAAAAACCACTATAGCCATAGAACAGAAACTAGAGGTGTTCAAGACCAAGTTGCTGAGGCGAATCCTCAGGGTCTTCTGATCAAATAGCATCTGCAAGAGTCATCCAAGCATCCAGATGGAGATGGCTTGGGCACTTCTCCGGCGTGTCTCCTTACTCGTACCTCAGGGGTCACCAAAGTGGTGAAAAGCAGAGGATCGTCACTACAGACCCTCCTCGAAGCAGTAGCAGACGGAACCAGGTGGAGGACCCTCGCTGTCACCTAATTTACCAGATGACCAAGAGAGGATTAAGTAAGCAAGTAAGAAAGCTACTGTTCTATTCATTCATGCCACAAGAACACAAAGCAGGAAGTTTGAACAAAGTTTGGTAACAAACCAATTAAATTTTCAGTTACAGCTATTCAAACTAACCTTTGTGAAAACCAGGGGGATTTCACGTCCCAGCAGAAGCAATCAACATAAAAGTTTCCAAAACTGAAATATTCGTTTTCTGCTTGTGTCAAAGGAAACTTGAAACGAGACTTGCTTCCTGCGTGTCACAGAAAATTAATACCCGTTTTAACAGACGTATGCCTGCTCGCATGTGCCAATTTAAACGGATGCTCGGTACTTGGATATGCTGATCACTATCTGAAGCCATGACCCTTCCTAAAAAGTGCAAAATCGAATAAGAATTTGTGTGTGAAACAAAGATTGGACTCAAATATTCCTTTGTTTCCTGTGCCAACAGATAGTTGTATTAGAAAAATTAAGTTTGAAACGACAGCTAAATGTCCTTGAAAGAACGCAGGAGAAAGGCCGCAGAGTTCCGAATCTGAAGAGGCAACAGAATAAATGTAAAAGGCAATGTACAGTTCGGGATGAGTAATTCAGGGTGAAATTTTATGCCAGCATTCAACCTAAAAATACACAAACCAAGAAGGCATTTTCTGATAAAGAGTTTGTGATGTGGGATTTGGTAGAGAGCACAAGCGTCCATGCACTGACACAAAATGGAGATTTGAAACTATTTCATCGTCAAGAAATTCTGCGAGGCGCCGTCGAGACCTAATTAACGACAAATTAACAAAACAACTGGATATTATGAGTCAAAATGGTGTTTGGTTTTCATTGATACTAAATAATGCCACTGATAATCAAAATACTGCACAATTACATGTATTTGCCCGTGGCATTGATAAAAACTTTTTTGTCACAGAGGTATTATCTGACTTGAAACTCAAAATGCTTGTCTGGAAATGTTAAATGTGTTGTGAATTGTGTGGAGAAAAGTGCCTTGCTGTTGAATAGAATGGGATTAAATTAAGTGGCGCCAGAGTATCTTTCGGAAAAAGGTAGGCATGATTAACCTTTCAGAGAACAAGTCAAAAGCTGAAAACCCAGACCGTTATATCTTCTCATTTTTCGTATTTTGCGTCAGAAAAGACCCTGCAGAATAATATACTGGAACTGACGCATGTAATTGATCACGTAACGAGCGTGGTGACCTCAATCAGAACAGAGCCAAATGTCTGGTAGAAGACAAGGAAGTAAAGCACGGAAATGCAATTCATCCTAACGTTTTCCTTTATTTTACTTTTTCTTGGCATGTAAAATCTAACTAAGGTGTGGAGAAATGGTATCTGTAGCCGATATATTTGAGAAAGAAATGAATAAAATACGACATTGCCAGAAAAAGGGTTATTTGTACATGAAATGTTTGGGCATGCGATGTCATTCAAAACAAAACTAGGCTCATTTGCAAGGCAATCAGGCCAGGGTAAGTTCTGTCATTTCACATTAACATGAAGGCAAATTGTGTCAGCAAGTGTTTTATTCAAGATTAGAGATCAATTGCAGTTTGGAAATCGAAATTTTAAAAAGATTTAAGGATTTAAAGAAAATTGGGCCCGATTGAAATCCATTTCTTTGTCCTTTCGTTGCTGATACTGAGACAACCAGCAGAAGAAGTGTAAACTTCAATAAATTTCGATGCAGTCAAATCACCGAGAGAAATTTTTAAGCATAGTTTTATTCCTGGCAAATTTCAATTTCTGAAGAAATTTGTGGGGAAAAGTTGCCCTATTTTTTAATCGACAAGAGAAAAAATGTTTTCAACTTTTGTATCAACAAGATATTTTTGACCCGATATAAATTTGCAGGCAGTTATGATGATGATCTCAACAACCGATGCAACTGCTGATTTCAAAAAAGTTGTATTCAGTTATATTCCTATTTTGTGAAAATATGTTTAAAGGAGAGGACGTGGAATATTTAAATAGAGAGAGAAAGTTGAGAAAATATAGGTGAACGGAAATGGTGGTAGCACTGGTCCCATGTGACTTTGTTTGAATAAATAATGAAAAATTTATAAATCAATATTTTTATACACATTATGTATATATATATGTGTGTGTATAATGTGTGTGTATATGTGTATGTATGTGTATATATATGTGTGTATATATGTGTGTATATATGTGTGTATGTATATTTGTTGATATGTTTTTCATTGTTTTACTTACACAAACGCGTGGTTTAATGAAAACAAATCCAAAGGGGGTTTTGGATACAAAGAAAGTAGTTGTGTCAAAAACTTATTGGAATTGGGTCACTTATAATCTGTCTGTCTTCGTAGTCTTGAACTGGTATATTACCCAAGCCACAAAAATAAACCAACTTAAGGCTCTTCCTGACCCCCTAAAAATAACATGTTTCCAGTTTTCTTTACCTTTTTTGTTTGTGGGTATGACATATTTCTATAATTTTGAAGGTTTAAATTAATTAAGCAACGCTGTGAAGGGATGGGGTGTTATGACACCAACAGAAAGAGGCGTGAAGCAATTTAGTGCAGATCGTCCAATTAATTGTTGCAACCTAATCTTCCTGTTGACTGTGCCATTTTTTCCTCAGATGGGGATGAGCCTGCTGAGAAACAGAGGCTTTCCTACCAGGCTAGGAGCCAATCATTATTACGAACAAAGACATTTCTCCACCATATTTTACGACTATAATATATTTCTGTATGTCAATAGAGGAAAATCGTAGAAAACACTGTGATATCGCATATAAACATCTATTCAATGAAAGAAGTTCGAATTTTTTGTGGAACAGAAAGGTTTAAAAGTAATAATAAAGGAAAAATTTCAATGGTAACCGGGAGAAATCGAAGATTAAATTGTAAAAATGATCTGGTGTGAAACTACCTCCGGTAACCCAGAGGGTAAAGGATATGACAACCGAATCCCTATGCACTGATTCCAATTTGGTGGAGGAATACGAACCCCTGGCAGGGCAAACGGTTCTTTGACAATAAAATATTTTTAAGTCATAAATTTATTTTAAGTTATATTTTTGGGTCTTCAAAATAAAGGGCATTATTCTGATATAAATTTTATCTAAAATAGGAGAATCACCATCATCGAATATTTTCACCGTAATACACTCTTTGAAGAGGGTACAGGAAGGTTTTCTATCTTGTAAAATGCCTTCTTTGTCGAAGCAAATAACTAATCAAAATTGGAACTTTAATATGTGGAAAACAGACCACGAAAATAGTTTAGCACAAGATATCATGTTTTCTCGAATGTTTATAAGCATACAAAAACTTGTCGACTCACCTTGAAGCCTGAGCATTTTCATGGAAAGACCCAAGGTGCAACCTAGTCCTGTAGTCATTAGGGATCTGAGGCCCCCTTTTATACAGTATTAAAAAGAATTTTTGACTGACTTCACACTTTACTCCAGAACAACATCAAGGAAATAAATACAGCTCCTTATAACTTATAGTGGTGTATTTTATACCAATGTGAATTGATATCATATTATTTATTTTATTGTTCTAAAGTGATCGAATAAAGAAAGCCTCTTTACACAGGCCAGGGATCTTCACAATAAAAGTCCTTGCAAAGTTGCAAAAAAGCCAAAACTTTGTTTGTAATGATTTTAAGCAACACGATTGGTCAGTGCTCTTACCTAAGTGTAAGGCCGCGTTAGTCAAGGCCGGGAGATCTTTGGATTGTACATGCAGATAAAACTCAACTGCTTTATGTCGCCACGAAAAACGGACAGGAATATAGTTAACTCAACATTTACACGAATCTAAAACGGACAAAACCAAGGATTTCGGTGATTTGGATGTGTTCCACATGGATGTCATCACAAATCTGACCTTGGACTAAAGATACAATTCTATATAAAGCTTTGCAACACAGGAATAATGGTAAGTACACCTACCACCTTATTTGGTATTATAAACCTGTTTTCCAGTATGATATCTTGCTACTTCTGNTAATGGTAAGTACACCTACCACCTTATTTGGTATTATAAACCTGTTTGCCAGTATGATATCTTGCTACTTCTGGTCATGACCAGCGACATACAAAAGATTGAGTGTCACAAGACACTGTCATACGACCATCACAGTGACAAAGGTCACTAGGTTTTATCCTACACAAAAGTTAATTCTTAATTATTATAAGGTCATGAGTTAATTTTAAACAGTCCATGAGTAGGCGTAAGGCCAAAAGTCCATTATTTGATGCCTCAAGAATCGACGTTGAGACAATGATTATTTACTAGTGACTCGGTCACATAAGGGTAACAATTAGCATAAATGTGATGTGAAATAAAATACGACTGAGGATTAGTGACTACTATCGCATTTTAATACGCATTCCATTGTCATACGAAGCCTAGTTATCACTCGGAAGAAATGTAGACCGAGCCAAACCAGTCAATTCAACCCAGTCCTACCAACACATGTAGGGATTTAATAAAAAGGGAAACAAAAGTATTAATGTTATGAAATATAATGCTGCAACAATATAATTATTTACTTATCTGTAGCAGTATAAGTGCGTGGCTTTTCTATCATCATTCCTCCCAGGTTTCATTGTCCAAAAGTGATACACATTGTTTTGGGGCAGCTAACCTTAAGCCACACTGAATCAGTACAAAAAAGCCGTTCAATATGCTACAATGTATTTCCTTTCCTATGAAATATTTACATCAGTAATTGTCCATACTCAGTTATATTCAGTTCTTTAGACATCTGCTTTAAGAACACTGTTTATTGAAACACGGGCTTTGGGTCTCTTTTTCTGGAAAGTCAACTATTTTAATTGTTTTAACTATTGATTTACTTTTCACAAATGTTCTTATTTGTTTGAACTGTTCATTTGATAATTCCGGTAGGAAAAAGTACCCTTTTCGAAAATGAGCTGTTCTAAGGTAATGAAGTCACTGTTGAAGTTTGCTGAGTTGTCTTTAGCTAGAAGAGATTGAAAATACCTCACGTGGCAATACTTAACTGCGTTGTCAGCTAGCAACTTTGACAGTAATCTTTTCTCATACTTGTTTTTCTTGAATATTTAAGGGATTTTTATTTGAAAGTCTTGCTAATTTAGAAAAACGTGATTACAAGAAAAAGCTTTATCATTATTCCAATACCCTATGGAGTGTTTTTTTATGATGTGGCTGTTATTTTTGCATTTACACGCGCTCTCCTTGTGTTAATACAAAATAACAATCTTGCTTAATAAGTTACATTTCTACTGCAATAGAAAAAAAAGTATATTGGTGCTAGAATACGTCTTTAGAAATCGTGAGTATCTTTATGTACTTGAGTTTTTACTTGTTGCGCACAGGATGGTCATTTTTGCCTTTCTTAATGATTATTCTGGGTTAGTTCGAAAAATACATGGAAAACAAGTTCTGGTTAATCAGATTTTTAAGGCTATATAATTTCTCTGACCTTTTTATCTTCTTTGCTTAAACTTGATCGGATTAGCTAACCTCCAACCTAATAACAAATTAATTATGTCAATATGTACTAATAAAGTCAACGTTGAACAGTGCAGTGAACTAAAATCTTCTATTAATTCTCAGTTATAAACAACAAAGACTTTGATTAAGTGAATAGGGCTATGTAGGCCCTGACATATTTTGGATTTTTTACAGGAGAATATCTAGGCTGTGTGACATTCTACTAATCATATCTGTACAAATTGCTATCATAAGCGAAGGGGGTAATTTTCCAGAAATACTTGTGAGTTTTCGTCTACAAATTTTAGCAGGAGAATAATGCTTGACGATGATACCCGGTTTGGACAATGGAAACCACTGGAATTATAAAACATTTTCAATACATTTGGTTTCATAAATTTTACTTTATCACTAAAAGAAGAAGTGCAAGGGAATTTGCATTCAGTGAATTGGTTAGAAAATGTTTATTCATGACACCCATAGGGTTGGTAGTTTTGATGGGAATTAAAAATCGTCGCGTGATGAGCAACAGTAGCTTTACTCATTAAATTAGTTGGCTAAAATCAGCTAAAATCCTTACCATAAATAAGGTAAATTAAGCTCAAACAACAAAACTAATCGTATACTATGACGGAAAGCTTTAAAATCGCCCCCTTTCCTTCCTGGTATATATATAACATGTTTTAAGGGAACACTTGACGACCAAGCCGACCTCAACTTCTCAGGGTGTGCCCTGAAAATGGTTTCCTTCCGGATCCCAGCTAACAATGGCTTGGGTGTGCCAGCCAGAAACCCGCCACCGGAGGAGTAACATTCAGTGGGGTGAAGTTTGCAAGGCCCATCGGTGTGTGGAGACGTCCCACCACGCACCAACAGATGAAAGAAGTGAACATGAGAGTAGGTACCCTTAATGTCGGCAGCATGAGCGGAAAAGCAAGATAAATCGTAAATATCATGCAAAGAAGAGGCATCAAGGCTTTATGTGTCCAGAAAACTAAATGGAAAGGTGCAAAACCCAGAGAAATAGATGACGGTTACAACCTGTATTGCTATGGTACGGACAATATGAGGAATGGGGTTGGTATCATCCTTGAAAGAAGCCTAGTTGGAAATGTAATCGAAGTGAATCGGGTTAGTGACAGAGTTATTTGAATGAAACTGGAATTAAATGACTTGCAGACCAATATCGTCAGAATATGGATCACAAGTAGAATGCGGTGATACCGCGAAAGAGGAGTTCTGGAAGAGCTGGATTCGGCCATGGCAAGAGTGTCTGGGGAGGTAAGATTGTTCGTCACTAAAGACCTGAATGGACATTTTGGCGAAGGCAACACTGGAGACGAACATGTTATGGGAAGGTATGACTGGGCCAGAAGGAATAAGTGAGGAGTAAAAGTACTTTAGTTTGCAACAAGCTGCGAAGTAGCTGTTATCAACACCTACTTCATGAAGACTAATGAGCAGAGAATCACTAATCACAGCGGAAACAACAAGACACAAATCGACTACGTCCTATGTAGTAGGCGACACCATACGTAAGCCACAGACAGCAAAGCAGTAGCGGGGAAATGCGCTTTAAGTCAACACCGACCAGTTATCTATAAGGTAAAATTTAGCGTCAGATCAAAGAGGACAAAGAGAACTGACCAAAAGATCAGATGGTGGAAGCTGAAAGAACAAGGTTGAAGACATAGGTTTGACTTGGAAGTAAAAAAGGAACTTGCTGAAGTATTTCCGGCTACCTGAGACATTATATTTGGGTCAATCAAGTCAGTTGCCAAGAAATTACTTAGTGAAACTTCGGGTAGGGGGAAACCAAACAAAGACACTTATTGTTGGAATGACAAAGTACAGGAATGCCTTCGGAAGAAGAAAGAGACATACAAGAAACTAAGTTAATCGCAAACTGATGAGAACAAAGAGAAATACCGTAATGCCAGCAAGGAAGCGAAAAGAAATGTGGCGAAAACCAAGTCTGAGGCTTTAGAGGAGATGTACAATAAGCTCGAGACAACTGAAGGACAAAAAAGTGTATGTCGCATAGCAAAACAGTTCGATCAAGCTTCCAAAGACATACAACACGTAAAAATGATTACGAACGAGAGGGTCATACCCTGAATTCGGAGGAAGACATCCTGAAGAGATGGAAGGAGTATTACGAGAAGCTAATGAACAAGGTAACTGCAAGATAAAGTAGAGAAGAAGTACGAGAGATAGGCAAAGAACCTGTGGAAGAGATGAACGAGGAAGAGGTGGAGAGAGCTTTAAATAGGATGAAGAATGGAAAAGCAGTCGTCCTGAACGGTATCTCAGCGGAGGTATGGAAATTCCTAGGAAGTAGTGCCCTTGTCTTCTTGAATTCAATATTCAACGACATTTGGTAAGCGACCACATAACAGAGGACTGGCAGAGGAACACCCTTATATCCATTTTCAAGAACAAAGGAAATGTGCAGGACTGCTCCAACTACAGGATTATCAAAGTCACGAGTCACTCAATGAAGCTATGAAAAAGAGTGCTCGATAACAGGATCAGGAGGGAGGCAGAGATCTGTGAGGGGGAGTTCAGCTTCATGCCTAAGAGGAGTACAACAGATGCCATCTTCACTTTGCGCATATCAGCAGAAAAATATTGGGAAGGGCGGAAGGAGCTTTATTGCGTATTCATTAAGTTGAAAAAGCCTATGATCGGGTACTCCGAGAGGAAGTATAGTTTGCCATGAGAAAAAAAGGTATCGCGGAAAAAGTGCGTACAAGATATATATCGTGGATGTTAGTGATGGGGTGCACGGTTGGTAAGACTGAGCTATTCAAAGTTGAAGTTGGATTACATCAAGGTTCAGCATTGAGCCCTTTCCTTTTTCCTGGTCATGTACGTCGTCATCGATCATATCAGGTGGTCAATCCCTGGCAACATGATGTTTGAAGATGATGTTGTACTGATTAATGGAAAGAAGGATGAAACAGAATGAGAGCTGGAGAATTGGAGGGACGCCTTGGAGAAAAGAGGGACGAAGGTCTGCCGGTCAAAAACAGAGTACATGTGTATCAACAAAGCAGATAGTCTACCACCCATCACGATCACTGGTGAGGACGTCCTGTAAGTGACAGAATTAAAGTACCTGTGGTCAACTATACAAGGTGACGGAGGTAGTGACAAAAAATAAAGAAAAGAATTAAGGCTGGTTGGGGCAGTTGGCAGAAGATAACGTTGATGATGTGCTATAACAGGGTGCCAGTAAGAGTAAAGGGCAAACTATACAGGACATTGGTGAAATCAGTAATGTTGTAGGCCATTGAAACATTTTCTTTGACAGCAGGACTCAAGAAACAGATGAACATAGCCGAAATGAGGATGCTTCGATGGTCTCTTGGTATTACCCAAAGAGATATGCTGCACAGGGAGGTAGTGAGAGACAGGCTGTGCATTGGAGAGAAGAAAAGAGGACTACGACGGGAAGAGAGTGCTGAGGATGGACATAGCAGGAAGGAGAAAAGGGGAAAGGCCAAAAGAAGGATGGATGGATAACACCAAAGTTGATATAATGGAAAAGAGCTTAGTAGCGAATACACCAAAGACCGCGCTGTGGTGACCCCTGATAACAGGGAGCAACCGAAAGAAGAAACAGAAGATAAACATATTCTACCCAAGTCTGCAATCTTCTGTTTTCTACTTTAATTAAGTAGTTGATCTAGCATTAAAAACTAAACAAATGGATTCAATTTTTATGTTTTTTTTGCTTTCTCTTTGTTGGGTGCTGACTGAACTGACTACTTCTGTCAGCTTTGAACTATTTATTTGTAGGGGCTTAGTAGCCCTTTAATATCAATGAAAGAGCCTGTGTAAGTGTATCTATTAAAAAAGGATTTTACAACGTTTCTCAAGAGTTTTAATAGCATAACCACGGAAACATTTTGAAGCCTTTATCTTCCTGTAAGTGCGTCACTCTCCACTAAAACTAAGAATATGTTTTCATCATTAGAGTACATTACAATTTAGGATAGTTTCGTGTATTGTTAGGCTGAAGTTCTTGAGTTTTGGCGCGTTGTAGTATGGAGATAAGACTCGGGATTTGTTCACTATAATCTTAAATTTATGTCTGTTTGTAGCTAGTTTTCGACACCAAGTACTGCCAACTGTACGTGGATTACTTTTTGCGTGGATAAAATTGTCTAATTTTAGTGAATTTTTCAATGTTACCAAAAAATCAATCAATACGAAAAGTTCTTTAAAGAGTTCAAAATGCCTTCGTGTTTCTGAGCACTTTTCTAACATGTAATTGACTAAAAAAATGTTTGAATTGTTAAGAATGATTCATTTTTTAAAACTTTAAAAATGGTTTCTTTACTTTTTCTTTAAAACCCACCATAATTCCTGTGCTAGTGAAAATAAATCCATGCGATATTCAGTTAAAGTGACTCTTTGCGAAACTTAATCGAGGCAAAAATTTCGAAATCTTGCTAGCGAAAATAAACCTTACAGAAAATTATTCCATATAGCTTTCCATATACTTCTACTGAGATAGCTGTCTTTTGCTGAGGTCTATAGAGATAGTGGTCTTCAACTGTAGGTCTAGAGAAACCGAATTTCTCTAGACCTACAGTATATTATGCATGTTCAACGACTAACCCTATTTGGACAGTCGGGTATGTTACATTGTGTTAAGAGGGTATCATAACTGATGACACAGACTAAAGGATTTTGAGGTGCCTAGAACTTTGTTTGCTATAAATGTTTGCAGTACGGTTGTGTCAGAACTTGAACAGTATACCATCAAATGGTTAATTTCTACAACCCTAACCAGCCACATCCATTATCTGCAAAATTGTTCCCTTTACAAATTCAAGTGGTTTTTGAAGTAGAGGCTCCGTTCTTCTATTTTGCCCAACTCGAAATCTAATCATTGTGTGTTCCAAGGTTCTCTGCACCTTTGAAAAATACATTTATACCTAATAATACTAGTATGGTACTTAATCTGTAAAATGCTATAATTTTATCTCTACCTGTTATCATTATATCTATGAAAAAACTAATATAACCCTAGCTACTTCATCCATAAATTTTTACCTTAATAGTTTTCTCCGTCTTCTTTCCACTAACGTGTAAGTTACACAAACATACACTAACTATTCCTCCTTTATAATTTCTTTTTAATAGTAATTATTTCCAATAACATGACTCGATATCACCCGTTTTGTACTTGTTGTGTCAGGCTTTTATTCATTTGCTCTATGCTCTATTCAAGGTAACTCTAACATTCCTCACAACCGCAATTTTGATGTTTTTATCTATCGTTAGACTGCTCTAACCTACATCCTTGCCCCTTATTCAAATCCCAATGTTGGCTAATCGTACTTCTGAGGCGATATATTGCTTACACGTTGCTTACATTTTGAGCTATTGCTGTCGCTTGCTTAGTCTGTTTTTCATGTTTTCCTTCTACAGTATTACCCTTACCTACTGTTTTTCACCTACTTTGTACCGATCCCAAAATCTATTCGTCTCGTTACTTAATCACTTTTAGCCCATTATTTTGCCTCTTCCATCGCATCACATTACTTCATAACTTAATAATCAATCGTGAAAACAAAAATATGCTCTTCAATTCTAAATTTGGGTGTCAAGATCAGTGAATCGGGACTTAATAACCACACAATGCTAATCAAATTGCGGCAAACAATTACTGCCAGAATCATTTCGACCAATTTTTATATATTTTCAAACAAAGACTGCACTCTCAATTATTTTCTTTTTCATAGCAACCACAAACAAATAATGTAAACCAGACAATTAAATCCACACAACTCCTCTCATAGCGTCTTACCCTTTGAACGTCAAAACACATTTTAATAAGCTTATCAGCAGGCACAGTAAGGGGCGGATCCAGGAAACTTACCAAAAAACCATGGGGGGAGTAAAAAGAAATTTCCATAATCACTTCCTCTCAAAAGATTCTCGAATAATGAAGGTACGCCCTTCTTAAACAATTGTAAAGAAACTATTTATAC
Organism: Morbakka virulenta; assembly: GCA_003991215.1. Taxonomy (NCBI): domain Eukaryota; kingdom Metazoa; phylum Cnidaria; class Cubozoa; order Carybdeida; family Carukiidae; genus Morbakka; species Morbakka virulenta. The sequence continues at coordinate 1,217,342 of RDPX01000032.1, forward strand.
TTCAGCAACATTCAGTTTTTCGCAATCATAATGTCTAAAACGCAGACCGGGCTAAAAGGGACCACGGTAAAAGCTCACATGAATACCAAAACCATAAGCCCTTCCAAATTATTGATATATAGAAAGACCATATCCTCACATCGATGTCCAAATTATCAATTAGGTAGATTTTGTTTGTGGGGATGTACAAATGACACAAAGCAGTTTCTGGATATCTAGAGAAAGTTATATCCAGGAAGCCAGCAACAAGACGTGAAAGGGTTCCGTGGTACCTGAAGATTTCAGCATTTACCTGAGGAGACCTTGGCTACCATAGTTGCTGCCCTCAATCATCTTGGAGGCTACAAATGTGCACAGGGCCAATGAAGCAAAGTTGCTTCTGCCCTGCTTGATCAGTGGTTCTGTGAGCATGTACAGCCTTCCATGAGAGGCAGATGTTTCGTAAGCTACCTACGTGAGCCACTCGATATGACCTATACCCCTGTTTAAAATGCTTGTTTCCATATGATGAAGAGTTGCAATATTTTCATAAACCAAAGTTTAAACAAAAGGAATCCATATTCAATGTAGCCAGCCCCAAACCTATCGATATGTTTTTGTTTATTTCTTCTTCCAAATGTGTTGGACATTTTGGCCCTGACAGTCAAAAATTTAGTTTCTGTTCATTTCTTAAGATCTATCTGCAAAGACAAATTTGTGCTGCTAATTTGCCGTATTAACACGTTTTCACTAACCATTGGAATATCTTTGGGTGACTACCTGCTTGTCCTGTACATTGTGAGACATTTTTCTGACTAGTTAATATGCCCAGTAGAGAATCTCAAATCCTGGAGGAACCCCGACCAAACCAGGACGTATGGTAACCCTAATCATATGTTCTAGTACAAAAATAGCACTAGCATGTAATAAATTTGCTACTTGAATTAAATATATACTAGTATATTTTTTGTTAATAGGTTAAATTATAGATCTCTCTGGCCCAATGACCCAGTGTTGCTTCATGTAAAGGTGGCCAGACTCCGGTAGCCGTACGATGAACTAATATTTGATATCAGCATATGTGATGGAACTAATTCACGCAGTTACAAATCAAGTATGTTAAAAGGTGAAACAAAGCAAACTGTTTAATGAAAATTTTTTATTAACATTCTTATATCACAACACAGCAACAGTATAATAATATTCAAAGTAGTCTCTGAGACACTCGTGCTGTATTTCATTGATTAGTTTTTAGGGGTAGCGTAGATGACATATTACACAACAGATCTGATTTAACTCCTAGATTGTTCTTGACCTACGTCTTTATTCCCTACAATGTGGCAAAGCCAGCCTCCCAAAAATAGGTCGAAGGAAAGGGCATCAGAAGGCAGATAGCTGTATTTGTAGCTGTGAGATAGGAAGAACCCATTGCGGTCCAAAACGTCTGAAAGCTTGTTTTTTTAAATACATATTTCGTTGTTGATTTATTTGTAAGGTTTATAAACTCTTTGTGGGTGTTATAGTTACCGTCAAACAAAATCACAACACAAAGGCTTGCTACCATGTAACGGTTTCTAACGAATGCCACATTTTCTCTCGTTAAGCCAGGAAAATAAGTACTTACCAAACTCGCTACACAGGGATTAAATGTTTTTAATAACCAGCGATTTCACATTAGCATTAAGTGACACACCTTTGTTTTTAATCAGCTCACTAAAAATAGGAAATATTCTAGTCCTCTCAATTACCACTTTCCCTTTGCAGAGTCTTAATTTCGCTGGAAATAGTGATAAGTCTTTCATAAAATCCATTATTGCTTTTGTCTCTTCCTTGCAAAGAAATACTTGGTTCGTTAAGCCTGCCAAAAATATAAACGAAATGGGTCAGTGATCCTAAATCCCATTAAAAAAGTTTTTCATTCTTTTCCTTCTTTTGTTGTGTTAAGAAATCCTTCAGTATCATCTTTAAATCAAAGACTTGCCTTAGCATTTTCCCTTTCGACAGCCATGTAACCTCAGCTTTTGTGATTTGGATCCATCTGTTTACAAAATCGTCAAAACAAACGTGTCTTGAGTGCACTGGATTTTACTGTGTTTACTACCTTCATTAGCCACTGAAAGAACTTCATCAACTCTTATAACAGCAATATACATATATGCTAGAACCTCACAGTGTATTATAAAATTCAAACCCGGATCCGCCCTTTGAACTTGTTTTTGAAAATCCAAACTGTGCCTAAACTTTCCTCTTGCAGAAAGACTGACAGTTAAAAAAAGTAGGTGCTGAATTTAAGCGTTGATATAAGTATCATTTTAAATTGGGCATTAATTTGTCCCAAAGAGTGTGTTTAAGGGAAGATCGGGTGCAGTGTGACAAAAAACCATGAATATAATTTTCGACATGTTGGAGAACTTGTTGCCATTTTTTCAGGTTTGTTTTTGATTGTTGTTAATACTTTTTTGTTTAAATTTCTCACTGTCAAGTTTCCAATTGGTTTAGCAGGTGTAAAGATCCCAGGTAACTCCCTGCCTTTCATGACAGGGATGACCATGTCAGGTCATTTTCTCGGACGCTTCCAATATGTTAACCGATTTTGAAAGCCTCGAATAATCGACTTTATTTGCTTTTTAATGACAGTAATGTTTTCTCGAGAACTCAACTTAGACACAAAAAAACGTTGCTCTCTCAAAAAAATAAAGAATGGAAGCTCTGTCAACATGTTTGATTCGCAACGCATCTTTGATGCATCAAAACATGTGCTGAGAGCTCTGGTTGAAATTGCAGCGTGGGAGATTGGTTACCATTAAAATCTCAAACTCCAAGTATATTAACATGCTATTAATTTTATTCCCAAAACATGTACATGTTAACCCCTGTCATAAAAGTCAACGAGTACCTTGTGGTGAAGACCTCTCGTTGCGGTAGAACACCTAACATGCCAACAAATCAGTTGAGAGGCAAAATTTGGTCCAACGCAAGAAAACAACCTTTACTAAATTGTCGGAGAATAAATAGTTTTCTTTGGGTTCACCAATTTGCATAAGCCTAAAAAAGAAAGTAACTTAGGAGATCAGCAGGACGACCGTTGAAACAATGGACGGAGAATTTGCGTGAAAATATAAGACATATATACAAAATTGAGAGACGAAAATGCAGAAGATCGTACATTATAGAGGACGCAGATGAAGAGCCTCCAGCCTGGCAACAAAGCTGAAAATGGAGGAAGAAAAGAATGATGACGATGATAATGATGATAAATAAAGACTAAAAATACAATACTGTCCCTATCCTCACTTAAACTGAAAATTCGGACATTTGGCCAGAATGTTTTTAAATTTGCGATTCTTGATCAAGTTATTCAATAATTATAAACTTTGAATCATATATATGTGAAACAAAAAGAATACGAAATATAAAAGCATACCACCAATTGCACAAACGCTTTTTTTTAAAAAAGCCCTCATTGAATTGATAGTTATCTGTAAATGTGCTGCTTAGCAGAAAATGTATTTTCCCTGTACTAAAGCAAACATTGTAGTATGCAACGCATACCATGAAATACGGCAAAAGAATCTCATTCCTATTCCGATTTAGAAAAACATTAAATAAACATAATAAACCATTTAACTCAACTGCTCAAACTTAACAGGAAAAGCAGCAAAAGAACTTAAACTGTTTTAGGAATGAGATGAAGCAAAATTTGGAAGCTGAGACTGTACGAGACAAAATGACATTTTATCTTTTGTCAGTTTTGAGAAACATTGTTTTAACAAGCAGTTGATTAATTCTTACAGTTGTAGTACTAGTTTCTTGTAAACAGGTTCTTTATATAGAAAAACTTTTGTATAGTTCAGCAACCAGTAATGTAATTTGGTTCTATTAATATACTATGGGCCCAACATTGAGATTTTCTTGTGCAATAAACTTGTCCATTCAATTTTGATCGGCTAAAACCGTGAATGATTTATCATAAAATGATGAATAAAAAAAAGTAGCATTTTTTGGAGAAAAACGTTTTGAGTTAAATAGCCGAGATTATCAGAGAACGGGAGAGAAACGACACATCTGGAGCATCTAGGAGGAGTATCTCAAGGAATTTTGGAAAGATGAAATAGGTCTTCGCCGTTTTAGGTCAAGAGAGAACAGCCCCAAACATTCCAGCAAGTTGCACTGCTTCTGCGTAAAATTCATCATGTGACTACACAATTTTATTGTTTTCTTTGAAGTATTGCGAAGAGTAAAGTGACTTTTTCCACTGATGGTATTATGAAGATAGTCGGTGACCGAGCCTGCTCTGTCAAAAGTAAGCTAACTTTTACAAGACAGTAAAAAACCACAAGATAGAGATAATCAAGTGAAAAGCCACAGTGGGATAAAATAAACCACTGTCATCTTTCACATAATTGCCTGTAAGTATTCCATTTGAGTTGTCTTTGATTGACTTAAAAACACATGAACTATAGCAGTAAACACTAGACCTAATAAAACTTTCTTCTTGAACAATTCTTTGGAAAACTAAGATGCATCTGGTTTTCACGTATCAGCGGATACTTCTTTTCGTCAGACAAGGAAGTTAATATCTGTAGCAGTTACCAACATCATTCTGATTATCATAAGCAGCTTTCTTCTTTAAAATATTACCAGAACTTTTAAATGCCTCGGCAAAGATAGAAGTGACCAACGCCTCATCGTTCATTTTTTTGCCAGAAAGAGAATGAAGAGATATGTTTTTGCTTCACTGAAGCTCTTCACAAACACAGAGCCTATCAGTAATTCCTTGGTTTTTGGCTTTGCTAATTTCAAAATTATTTGTTTAAGCTTCAGATAAAAAATGTGCATCAATACCAGGCAATGCTACGAAATCACTTTAAGCATTTGGAATTAATACTGCAGAACCCTCTTCAATTTTTTCACTTACTTTTTTCACAGTTTTTGATTTTCCCTGATTTTGACTGGAGATTTAAAAAGGAACCTATTGATGTTATTTCTCGGGATAATCCTCCTTTTTATATATTCTTCTCGAACTGAGGCAAATGTGATGACGTTCATTTTGCCCCTTCAAAATTTTGACATGCCGTTGGTCTTAGAACAATAGTATTTCTAATTTTTATTTTCTGTATAATATTTTTATACACTTTGTCACATTGTGTCAGAAAACAAAGCAATTGCTTGTGCTTGAGCACACAGTAAATACTTAAGTTAAGCAAATATTATGTACACAAAAAATTGAGTTGGTTTTAATATGGAATTTCCTTCAAAGTGGCTGGTATTTAGTACATATATTTAGTAGAAGCGTAATGATTTTTATTTCTAAATTTTAATACATGACAGGCAACTGCCAGAACAGACGCATTGTTTTGCAGTAATTCTGTAATTTTTTAAAATAACTTTATACACACACACACATATATATATAAATCCAGTATAGTATACAAAATAACTAGACAAATTTAGCAGTTACTACTAGTTTCATGTTTTCTTAACAATCTTCAAACTGCAATGAATTACAACAAAATTTCGTGTATTTTTAAAGATGCATGGTAATTATGGTACACTCAAGAGAATAAAGTATTCATTTATATTGTATAAATGAAGAAATGAATAAAAGTATACTCAAGGGTATACATAAAGTTACGAAACGTAATACATACTCAGGCAAACAATGGCTATGCACGAGGTCAATTACATACCGCGCACTGACAAACAATGTCGCTTCCCCCCGCGTGGGAGTGTGTAAAAATGTTCATAGCATAATAGGCGTTATGCATACGGGGTCTATTTGACATTACCGATAATATATTTATTACGGTTGCGACATTTACTAATCAGTGGGTTGCGTTTATTCAAAAGCTGCTCAGAGTCTGATTTTATGATGCATATTTTTTCGCATAAGCACAAGTCACAACGTCTAGTACCACAAACATAGGGGGATGTTTTAACAGCTATTGATCAATTAATTTTAAACGGTGCTTTATCATCCTTTAGTTTCCATACTAACTTAGAAAGTTCGGTATCATTTTGGTAGGAGCGATTGCGGAACGATTTAGTGTGGTTGTTGTATCGATATTTAAAGTCGCTTTCTGATGTGCCATAATACGTAAATAAATGATCTTGAGTAACTACTTCAGCTTTGTACACAATGTTTAATGATAAACAACTACCATTGAGAGGACAGTTCTCCTTATTCCTGCAGTTGCAAGGTCTTGTTTCTTCTTTAAACTCATTATTAATAATTTTGTTGTTATGCTTTTTAATTATGCGTGACATGTTAGGCGTACATGAATAGCTCAAGTTAAGAGTGTTGCGGTTAAATATCTAGCTCACAAGTCTCTACACCATCATAGGATCCCATGGTGACATGAAATAATGGATTTTCACCCTTTTTGATGAGTTGGAATATACCTGCTAAGCAAATTATCCGATCTAATCGATAAAAAATACCTCGGGTTGTACAGGGATGATGGACTAGCAGTTATCCAAAATGCAAATGGCCCCAAATTGGATAAACTTCGCAAGAAAATAATCCAGGTTTTTAAGAACGAAGGGCTGTCAATCACTATTGATGTTAACCTCAAAACAACTGAATTTCTTGACGTCACCTTCGACTTGGAAACCGGGAAATACTACCCTTACCGAAGACCAAACAATTCAATTAAGTATATTAATGCTAAGTCAA
>RDPX01000032.1:1224681-1249678 GCA_003991215.1 Morbakka virulenta
TGCAGTTTGAAGATTGTTAAGAAAACATGAAACTAGTAGTAACTGCTAAATTTGTCTAGTTATTTTGTATACTAAACTGGATTTATAAACGCTCTGGAAACATTGAGCACTCTTAGTGAACATTGGTATACTTTACTAATATATATATATATATATATATATATATATATATATATATATATATGGTGTTAAATTTTGATCTACTGACTTACAAAACCTTTTTTCTTTTGCTCCCCTTCCTTTTGCTAACTGATCTCACAAAATTCTGTCTTGTTGCTTGCGTGCTCTCTTACGGTTTTTTTTAGCTCACAGCACAAATTGCTGCATAATCTCTCAAGCGTTTCTTTTAATACCTCTTTACTTTGAAGTTTTACTGCAGTTGTTTCCCTATGCTAAAAAGTACTTGCGTATCGTTTAAAAACTCAAAATAACACCCCAATAAAAAAGCATTCAGAACAAATAAAAAAATTTTTTTTAAGCCTTCCTTGTATCGTTCTGTATTCAATAAAGTATTTAAGGGATTTCATACCAGAGAAAAAAATAAAAGAATACTCCGATTAATCTTTAAAAATTGATTTTGAAGCAAAAAGATAACATGCTTTTAAACCAGCTGCAAAAGAAAATTTCATTTTTTGCTTTAAATGCCTTTTGATTACTATTTTGAGCTTTTAAACGATAGCTTTTATCAGTTGTGGATATTACTTGCATTTATTCAGGATATTATAAGGACTGACCGAACTTTGTGAGGGTACTGCCCTATCTGCATTTCTTAAATATAGACTGAACCACACCTGGAGATCACCGGCCTTTGAAAGCGTTTCCTCTCACAAAATATAATGATAGAATTTGAATTGTACCGAAGGTTGTACATTTTATTGCTTAAGATCACCTACTTGTTTTTGTGATAACTGTACCATTAAGTAGTTTTTGTGGGGTTTTAAATAGTATTTTCCAGGCAGTGCCACTTCTATACTGTCTTGCCAAGCCCTGTCCAGATATGGTGGCGCTTTTTTCTGTATTCTTTTCAATTTTTTGTGTCAAAAATTCTTGGCCGTCAATTCACTAGAGAAGAGTATGGAGAAGTACAGCTAAGCGATTAATTGTTTCATTAACGAATATGATAGTGGAAGAATCGTAAAACGCATTATTTAAAGACGAATGTGTCTCATACTTGTTCGTGTTTCACTCATTTAGAAGAAATGAAAGAAAAAGGCGGATAAGACTGTATTGGCCACTAGCATTTAAAAAAATTAGCATTGAAAGTAGCACAAGTACTTATACTTCCTTTGGCCTGCAAAATTTTTGTAGCGAAGCAATCTTATTTGTATTTTTCAAAAAATGCAAGGGTTAGTTGTAGATGGTAAAGAAAGTTGGGTACAATAAAATAACTACAGCAATAAGGGAACTCAATGCGAGTGCTCAAGAGTTATTTATGCTTTAGAAGAAAGGACAGTTAAAAACCTGAGAAGCAGAAAAAGGTTTTTCTCTCATAATAAGCAAAGATAACAAGTCCATTATGTAAATTGGTTTAGGGCATTAATACAAAATGAAAGTTTCAAGTAATTTAGAAATCCTACAATGGAAATACCAAGTATCAAGCTGTTATTCAGGGAAACATAGAAATGACAAAAATTGCATTTCTGAAAGTGGAAAAAGTGTTATGAAATGACGCCTGTTGTTTGATATAAAAAAATGATGGCTTTAGCCAAATACGTAATATACTATAATATGTTATATGAACATTGATGGAAATTATGGAGAAGCTGTAAGGTGGACTGTGTTTAGCCAACTTAGAGCAGCTGTTGTTTAGATCACTAGACCTCACTACACAAAAAGTTGTAGAAGATTGCAGAATAATTTCACCTTATTTTGTGGGGGTTGATCTGTATGAAAAAAGTCACAAATTTAAAGGTGAAAATAAGAGGTAGGGTTATGTGTCAAATCGACCTCATTGGTGAAAAATGTGATACGATTTCATAAACTGGAAATTGGCATAAGATAACAGGAAAGCAACTGCATTCTTTTCCTTTTCAATTTTTTTCAGTCATTGATTTTATAGTGTATTACGTCAGTTTAATTTGAAGATGAAGTAACGTGAAGAAATCATATATCAAGAGGGTTTTTTTGCTTGTTTTAAAGTCATATTCTCCATTAATTGAGCTCAGAGGATGCTCTTCAGAGGGTCTTGATATATGAATATATATATATATATACTTATATATCAAGAGTGATGAGTAGTGAAAAGTATTCTATCCCAACAAATGACAGGAATTTTAATGGCATGCATAACTCAACTTAGTTTATATGTATCAGTTAAGGTCTCTGAAGAACGTCTAGTTCGACAAGCCTGGAATATTCTTGTAACAATGTAGCTGATATTGCAAAAATAATGAGAATATTTACAATTATTTTGCGGTACAAGTGAGTTGACATGTCATATTCTTATCTCATTAAAGACCTTACCTCCACCACTTGGTTTCTGCGAACCAAAAACTGTGCACATAGAGCCAATGGTTTCTTTCAAACTCTATTTTTATGTTGTACACGCTATACAATAAATGCTGACCAACTACTAATACCACAAGCATACCTATGTATAAGTATGGTTATCTTTTTGATATGGTATAAGCCAATAAAGTAAAGGATAGTTTCGCTCTGTATAAGTACAACAATTAAACATCTATCCACAATATGAAGTCATTATACCCACACATATGTATATATCTGTGTGTACGTATCTATAACGCCGGTTAACTCTAAGGAAGGGCATTTGTAGCAGTTATTTTGTGTTCCACACTATATTGTTATCGTCTCACATCTTGCTAGATAGTTTTATGATCACAGAGTAGTGTGAAAATCCAAAACTCAGCTACAAATGTTTCCTTTCCTTGACCCTCCCAGGATCGTAGCAGGCTCTTACCTGGACAATAAACACTTTTCACTACTACACCCCATACTTACAGTTAAAAGCACAGCCATACAAATAAATGCAACAGTTTATATATAGTTTATCTGTGTTTACTTATACGGTCAACAGTGTTTCTTATAAGACATTAAAAACAGGGTAAAGAAAAGTAAACTACATTCAAAATGTAAGTAATGAAAGGTTTTCCTATTGGTTTCAAAAGTCAAACAAATACTAATTATAGTACAGGTTAACACACCTGCACGCTACAAAGCAATAAATACCTTGAAATTTTCGAACTTGTTCTGTTTGCAAGCAAGTCTTTATGTTATAAATTGGTTTTGAAATATTTACAGAGTATTCTCCTTTGTCTCTACAAGTGAATAAACCCTTTTGATGTTTTGACATTTTGTACGCTTATATTAATTATCATAATCCTTTGTATATGGCTAAATCGTATTAGCATCAAGACAAAGATAATTAGGTCACCCAATATTCAATAATATGCTAGAAAAGTATTTAATTTGGTTCTTTTCCACTTTTCTCTGAAAATAACATAAATGTTATACATACACTACCTATATGCCTTGAAAAAAGAAAAGGAGATGCTTGTTCTCTGAGATTCCTTCCAGTTTCCGTACCTTACCTTGAGGAAAAAAAAGATAATATAAGAAAAAAAAAGAGGTGTCGCTTTGGAGAATTGTAGTAAGACTATTAATCTGGAGAAGTATTATTATTGGACATACCCTAAAAGAATGTTATAGGTCTGCTTGTACAAGAATTTTATCACCTACCAAATGATCTAAGAAAGCAATCTTAGTATTTTGATATTGCATCAGTAATTCTAAAATACTCTTAATTCACTGGCATTTCCTTTCTTAAAAGGACTAACACCTGGATTTGCTGGTATACCCTAATGTGTTTAAAAATGTTGGCAAAAATTAGTATGTGTGATTAATACTAAGTGCTTGTAGTGTTAAGAAAAGTCGAGTAGTTAATATGGCAGTTGTTGGTTAAATTCGGGCTTAGCTGTGGCTGCTGTTAAGGCTTTTTTCACTGTGTGACACAGCTGGACGTTGTCTTAATCCGCTTATACATCAGTTTTTAATGCATTGCCTTATCAACTTAACAATTAACAAAATATTTCTTAAATAACAGCTATCTCTCCGTTCAAGGCGTAGCAATAGAGGGTTTCGCTTTAAGCTCTGGGGGTTGAATATAACGTTGTTTACCAACATATGAATAGTGCCACTAACTCCCCATAATGCTTCTGTTTAGCTTATAAGAAAAGCTATTTGAGGTCACAGTCTACCCTGATACTCTAGACCAGAATATCACGGTGGAGGTAATTTAAGAGAAATGAAGAAAAATTTTCTTTCATTTGAGATGGCAATGGAAACTCAATCTAAACAAGATTGAAAAATCTTCAGTCTGTAAGCGCGAGCCTAGAATTTTTTTTGAGAATGCAAAAGTGCATGCAGTGTTTATAAAAATAACTGATCATTACTGAGCAAAGAAGTATCTATAATGTGCTGAGAATTACTGAGCAAAGAAGTGTCTATAAAGTGCTGAGCATTACTGAACAAAGAAGTTTCTATAAAGTACTTTATGCACAGAAGTGTCTATAACGAAAAGATAAATTGTCAAAGAACAGGAACAAGGAAAATACAAAGATGTAAAAACGTGGCAATATTTGCTCGCACTTAAAAACAAGCAGCGCCAGTTCTTGCATCCTTTGTTTTGTTGTTTATTTGGACGTTTTTGTTCTTGTGTTTAAAGAAATTCCAATGTACAAGTGGAGGTTAAAATAAATAACGCACCGAGTAATAATGATACTTTTTTCGTAAAGTCCAATAAAACCCTGACAGTAGGGGGGAGGGGGATTCTTCAGAGCTATGTTTGGGAAATACAACAGAGCATGTGGAATTCTGTTGTCATTAGTTTTTCCTGAGCTACCACAGGCTGTTTTATTTTTTCCTTACCATCAGCTAAGAAGCAATGCAGTTTTCAATCTCTTTTTCCAAATTCTACATTTTGTTAGAGTCTACTTTCCTCTTTTTTCTTTTGTGTTTTAACGTCATTTTCCCCCATTAACTTGTCCCCGACGATGTTCTTCAGAAGGACTGTGTTGTGGCAGTGAGGTATCTCTTGGCCGGATGCTTTTCACGAGGCCAAGCAACAGCTTTTTCTTGTGTAATTTATACAAGTCTTGTTTTCCCGCTTCTGAAACCTATCCGTAACCATCTTGGTTGAAGTGACACTACACTAACCATCATTAAGTCATATATCTCCTCCACTATTCCTCTTATTAATCTAAAATACATTTCTTGGTTTTATTCAAATTCCATAATTTTTTTGTTTTTGTATCCCTGTCGTAATTCATGTTCTTAACTTTATTTTCCAAAATTATTCTGAGATTATAGTTCGTAAGGCGTAGTTTATTAGTCCTTAATATTTTACGTTGGGTGGTCCATACTTGGTTACATAATGGTCCTTTGAATATTTTGTACATTTTGCTATTGTTTATGTATACTTAACATTTTATACTTAACATTTCAGCTCAATCCAACTTGTTTAAATCAAGAGCAGAAGTTAGATTCATTTAAATTGCTTCAGTGAATGCACTTTTGTCTGTGTCTTGACCTGATAAGGAAAAATTTATCTTTCAGTTTATTGAAATTTAGCCTTTCAACTATTGTGATATGACATTCAAATTTGCGCTTTGGCTATTCCTTAACTGCTTTATTGAATTAGATCATTCTATCGGGTCGACCAATCTACACTCTTACACTTTCCTCGGGCTTCTAAATTCTGTCCTCTTACTCCAATATTATTCATAACCTAACTCACGATACCCCCAATCTGATTTATTGCTTCATCTACTACATTTTCTGTTGTCGTCTAGGTCCTCTTTTGGTTTTATCTTTATCATTTTCACAAGTATTTGGACACCTTTGCTTGTCCTGTAGACAAATTGTGACATTACAGCTATCCCGAAATATCAAAATAATGGACTACCACATTTTCGCGTTTTAAACACATCATTCGAAAATAATAACGCAGTTTTAAAGACGTTCATCGTTAAGCATATTCCTGCCGAAAACTCAAAAAGCCTGCAAAAATGATTCCGTTAAATTCACAATGGAGGACGTCCTGCCTAATATAACAAAGTATCTTATCTGCGCTTTTAAACTAGCTGTAAATTAAGGAACAAACGCATCACTGAAGAAATAAGAATGGTAAAAAAAATATTTAAAAAATATAAACTTTCCTCACTCTTCTGCTATAAAGAACAGCACGTTTCTTGAGTTCGCACTTAACAAACTAATAGCACAGTAAAAACGACGTATGGCAAAAAAAACCCCAGACATTAGTGTCAATAAGAGGTAGTCCAAAGGTTTGCCCTATTTCAAACCTATTTCTTTTTGACACTATTCATTGAACCCAAATTTTATTTCCAATTATTATGTATATAATGGCAATAGTGTGTTCCAGAATCTACAGCTGGTCTATTTTTACCATATATAGTCCTGTCCAAAATTATACCGTGTTCACGTCTTCCATCCTTCCGATCAAATAATCCTGTGTACCTTGCGACTCTTTTGAAGCCCTATTCTGCTAGCTATTTCATGGCTTCTGAACTACACTAATATGTATCGTACATGTGAAGGGATTATCAAGTCGGCTTTTGCTGAAAATCCACAGAACACACTCACAAACAAATTTCAGAAATATTACAAGAAACACTGGTATGCACGTATTAATTTTGTTGACGTGTTAGAAAATGAAAATTTGGCAAACATTTCCCTAATTATAGATCTTGACCTTCCTGTCCTGCGAAAATTATCGGGCAGTAAGAAGGCCTTATCCGGGTTTAAACCGGCCAGCTCTTGAACGTTTGAGGTATGCAGTCTTTTTTTCTATTGTTTGCTTGTGGTATCCAACATAATATATGATGCACTAGTCTTCAGGCTGGTAGCCGGAATGCATGCCCTCTTAATTTTCATTCACATTCCTATGTTTTTCCCTGTGTCCACTTTATCTTAGAATTTTCTCTTTCCCTACCCATCTCTCAAGGTGGCACTACAAATCTTCCTTTGATTTCTTTCATTGTATGCGTCCAATCGTCTTCCTATCTACTTTATCCCTATCCATTCCTTTCAAAGGAGGTTAAGCCGTTTTTTAAGTCCGAAATACCAAACGGTCCTTTAATATGGCAGGTTACTTAACATTTTAAAAGTGAGATATTGGGCCAATCAGTAACTGAAAATGATTTGCCTGTATTTCCGCTTGCTAGAAAAGTTCGTAAAGATTTTTGTATTGTATGTGTATGTGTCTAATCCTCTCCCTATCTTCTTTATCCCTATCGAATCCTTTCAAAGGAGGTTAAGCCGTTTTTTAAATCCGAAATACCAAACGGTCCTTCAATATGGCAGGTTACTTAACATTTTAAAAGTGAGATATTGGGCCAATCAGTAACTGAAAATGATTTGCCTGCATTTCCGTTTGCTAGAAAAGTTCGTTAAGATTTTTGTATTAAAAAATTAAATACCAGCTTCTCTGGTGGGGTAATACCTGTAACGAAGCTATACTTTCAAAGTCCAGTATGGTCATGCACAAGCTGTACTAAAAAAAGCAGTCTATGGGATAGAACAATACAAGGAAGGGCGTTGCAGTGCATGTCATATGTGCAGGAGAACTTTGTACCGACCCTCCTTTGATATTCTCCAAAACGCAGCACATAAAGTGACCTGGCCATGTTAAGGAAATGCTAACTTACAATTGCCGTGCCAAAACGGCGTTATAGCACGATGACACTCTGACGAATATTGCTGACATTAAAATGAAATTTTAGGTAAGGCACAAATATTTTCTAATACTGAATATTGTGAACGCGATTAGCATTGGCTTCCTTTCGCGCAGCACATACAAAAAAAAAGGCAAAAATGAAAATAGATGAAAATACCTTTCCAAAACAAGCACATCATTGCATGGCAGCTACAACTTGATCAAACACATGCATACGCGTGCGCATGCGCAAGAACCCCCCCCCAAAAAAAAACCCCTCCAATTTTTGCAACAGATGAGTAAAATTATGAGAGAAAATCAAAATGTAACGAGTAATATTCATAAAATAATTTACATTTGACAAAATATGAGAGTTACATTAGGAAGTAACCTTGTTTATTTCATTTTAGAGATGAAATAAGGTGTAGCTTTAATCTCATGCCACTTAAGAGAGTCACAAAACAGCTGTAAAATTAAAAAATTTTCTCAAAAATTTCAAGTCAGTCAAATAGCTTATTCTGGAAACTATTACAAACAAATGGTTGCATTAAGAATAATAGGAGCAAGCCAGTTATTCCGAGTGAAGGCGCAAGATAGCAAAGTTGATGAGGTGGCGTTCCAAGTAAGCTATTATTGTCTCATTTCTCAGTGATTTTAACAAATGTGTACTTGACAGACCTCTCTGGACTCTTCTTTATCGTTGTTCTCTTGTTTTAGACTCACTGGTGCCGTCTTTTGGTTCCCAGCCTTGATTTTGTCTTATTCTTCTACCCCTTGATGTTTCATCTTCTTGTTCCCTGAATAATGTTTTCGTAAAATTATTGTAGCAAAGTGGGAGCTTATTCTTGGGTCACATTAGTGTTGTTTGCCCCAACTTTTCTTCTTGTTTTTCGTGTTGGTCTGTGAGAAACATGGTTGTTTGTCCACGGTCCAAGGCTGTCATTTGAATAGAAGTCCATAGGATATATCTCTTGCCAAGCTGCTGTCTCCATGGCCACGCTCAGCTGGTGTTACAGACGGAAAATTGGGGAAAAATCCAATTAGTATGAAAATCAAAACAATAAAAACAGCCCCTTTTTAAAAATTACGTTACTTGTTTCCCCTCAAATGTAAAATAAAACCATGCCATATATGTTCCCAGAGCAAAGAATATATATGATATATTTAATGCTTATTGTTTGCTTTAAATATACTGTCAGCTTGGATTTTTCGAAAAGAAAGATCAGAAATCCAAATTTATAAAACTATGTGATAGGCCCACTGCAAAACAAAAATAAGCATTGAAAGTGGGTAGTTTTTGATAAGAAACAAATATAAAAGCAAGTCGCGTTTATTCTAGTATACCAAAATAGCGAGAAATATTGGAGTTCTATCAAACATATTCATTGACTATGTTCAGTCTCCACTAAATGAAAATGTACTGCTCGGAGATTGTGCTTTTCCAAAGGAAAGTCATTTGATTTCCACTATCCAGTATTGCATTCGTTTTTAATAAACTGAAAGGCAACGCTTTACGCTTAAACAAGGTAAAAGTACAGCAACGAAGAGCTTACATTTCTAAAGTCCTTTGCTTGCCAAGAGAATAACGTTGAATAACATTCATAAGTATTAATATAGTATGCAACAAATCGGGAGATTCACACCATGCTAGGGCGGCCACCGAAACATGGACTTGATTATATGCATGGCTACATTTAAATGTTGCTCAAAACGAGTGCTTGTTACAAAGGCCTTAAAGCCTTTGAGTGGCGACACTAAACAAGTGTTTACGCCAAATGTCTAAATATTTAAGAAGAAAGTTATGGCTGTATTGATACATAAACTAAAAGTACAGAGAGATTTCATCATCGAAAAACACCACATTAAAAATATAGTGGAAAGAAGACAAATTCCAATACCCAACTCTAATTACTAACTAAGTCCCACAGCGTACCACCTCAATCATTATTGCTGAATCAAACAACCCAGTCCTCCGCAGCCATTACTGTTCCAAGATCCATTGAATAAATGATCATAAAGAAAGATCAATCCCACCCAAAAATATGCACGCTGTAAGCTTCTAATGCGTAACAGCTATAATTTACATACAAATAATCGAACTCTACGTAACTCCTCACAAAATCAAGATGATGATATCTTATTGCAATGAAGTTTGAAGCTACTGAAAGGGACAAGCAAGATGACTTTCCAAATATCAAGTAAAGGAGAATCCGAATAAGAATAAGAATAATAGGCCGAATAATCCAACATTTAATTAAAACAAAAATCAAGCCTCGTTTGCACACAATAAAATGCACACTCCAGCAAGCAAAACACACCAGATTTTGACAGGTTCATTTAACAGTTCAATCCATTAAATTTGGTTACTAATACTACACTGCTTCAGCGGTGGGAATAAACGTGATGAGGCAATGTTAAAATAACACCAAAAGCAATATGACCTTCTGCAATAAAGCCATCACCCAGAGCACCTGTTTCCTATTTATCTCAGTGTACTTGCTTCAGGAACCTGGGGGAAGCAATTAGGTGACATCGCTCTGACGAAGAATGAAAAGAGGTGGGCTCTTCCACATATTCTCATCAAAGATTCACAATGTAATAACAGTAATAACCAATACTCAACACATAATGAATTGGTCCAGGCCTGGCCCACTGACCATCTATCACACTGTATAAAAGGGTTGAGTGCGTTACATACACTTGCTGCGCAAGAACCATGATCCATACCAAACGAAATACTACTAGTAGTATACTGAACTCAAATATAATAGGGGAATAGAAAGAATTAGCCCAAGAACGGCAATATCTTTCTTGTAGATTTTAAGCCCATGTTAAGTAAACTTTCGTTTCCGAGAAACGAAAAAAATCAGACGATCTGGTTGAATAGAAAAAGAGTAAGTGTTGCCTTTCTAGCTTACAATGGCAGTGTGAAATATATGATGAGCCGATGCCTATTCTCTCGGTGATGATTTGGCTACAGGCAGCAGCTGAGTATCACCGTCATGTAAAGCTTACGCCCTTACGCAGCATTATGCAAGCCTGAAGCAATGGCCTATTTTAGGATAGGCCTAAAAAGCTGTGAATAAGTAGAAAAAACAAATCATTTGTTTATGATCAAGGTGGTGTATCAACGTCTAGTACTTCGAGCCCTTAAAAATGACCTACATACATTTCGGGCTTTTTAGGGTCCAGGGAGTTACTTCGTATAAACTTTGCAATATACTTAATATTATACTTTTCTGACCAATACTTATGCTTATGCGTATGGAATAATACACTCACTTGTAATAGAAAATAATTTTAAAATGAGTATATAAACAGTTACAATGTAGATCAAAACATGAAAACAGTCAGTATTGCTAAATTAAGAGGCCCAGGTTAATGAAAATATAGAAATCAAAATTGATGCAAAATAACAGTATGAAAATTAATTCTTTCAAGCTATATTCAAATTTTGTAAAATCGATTTCATTTCTCAAGTTTGTTTGTAATTCGTTATAAATTTTTGAACCGAGGAATCTAACAGATTTTTTTCCATGCTCTGTTTTCATTTTTGGAAGTTTTAATGAGATGTCATTGTTTCTATTGTTTACTCTGTTACACCAATCAAAATAACAATGAAAGATTTCAGAAATCTTTTGTTCCAGGCATTTACAGACGTAAGGACACAGCTGACGTTTAGCAATTTTTTCAAGTGATTTCAAGGAAACATCTACACATGATCTGTTTCCTACGATGTTTAGGACATGATTGATGAACGAGTCAAGAGTTCGTTTTTGTGTACTATTCCGTTTCTCTTGGTTACTGATGTAGTACGTGAAAAGAGGCACAATCCTTGTACCGTATACAGTTTGTGCTGTCTTGAGGTCCAAATGGTGATGAAATTTCCCAAGACGTTGCAGTCTAATTTACATACAGCTGTTGTATAACGTGGAAAGATTTAGATGTTCCAATCCTCACTTATGGGCTACAGGCCTATATTTTGAACTAAATTTCCTCCTCCAGTTTTGTGTTGTTGAGCACTCTTAAAATTTGTGACGGTATGGATAGCAACAATGCAACAACACTCACCGCTGTTGCAGTGGTTTGAGCCCTCTGGCCAATCAAAAACTCCCTGACGCCCGAGTCTCCGCATGCCCAGAAGAGTTTTACGTTATTGTCTCAATGACAACTGGTTGGGGTGTTTGTGTGGAGTGCAAACATTCACAGGTAGCAACCTGCACTAATGAGTTGTGAGACAACGAAAGATGTGTCTGCAGGTCGAACCATATGTATTGACACAAATGACATTGTAGTAACAAAAATTGTATCCCTAATATATCCTATTATATATCTATTAACACATCCACAAGAAAACATGCAAAATATCATGAATTTCTATGGGCTCTTCACAGTTGTCCTTCCACAATTCTTTCATGATAAATATAGCAACTGAAAATTATACTGGTACTTACCTCATAAGGGGTCAACAAAGGAGATGCGAAAGACAATCCCCAGTCAATTGACAGTCTTGGACAAGCAATCTGTACCCATCTGTGTGGATTCAAATTGCAGTACGATTTCATTGGTAATGGGAAAAAATCATGTGCAAATAATAAACTAATACTGTTTCACTTCTATAAAACCGAATATATCCTTATCTTTAATCTATTCTCCAGCAACGTACCAAGCATCCCAGGTATCCCAAAATGGCTTTGATGATATTACCTGGGATGCCCCAATAGCTATATTGGACCTTTTAAGTTATTTTCTAATCTTATAACACCCGGGATCTAATACGCGTGAGCTTTCAGAGTTAACAATGATCTCAGGTGTCAACACATAATAATCAGACATAAAGTTCAGCAAAAAATTGTTTCCGCTTGTTCAATCTATGCCTTAAAAAACAGGATGAAGACCTCGACTTTTGACCAATTCTACAATTAAAGCAAACTATCTCGTCATAAAATTAATTACTAAAGTGCATGCTAAATTGGGGATGGGCAGTTACCATTTTATCATCTTCCCAAAGAGGTAGTCAGTCGGAAGAAACCTCACACATAGCTAGGTATTTGTAATACTCGAAAAGAGTTGCAAGCTTCTTCAATTTTGCCGTAAGTGAATATATATGTTACTTTCTCCGACTACGCTTACGGGGACTAAAAGAATACTCAGACCAAATTCCAGTAAGTACCTTGAAATACGAATAAATTAAATGTGGATAGAAGGCAGGTTAAATAGTGTCAACAAAGCGACTAAATCTACAGAATGTGAAACTGCGTGGGGCCGGTGCCCTGCAGGGAAAGCTTATTTATGTTTATAAAGTAAGCGGGTTTGTTGTTAACTCGACACAAATTTGAATGGCAAAACTGGAAAAATCAGTGGGATGTTATTTCACACACGACATTAGTTAGTTGAGGTAAATATGTCCTTATTCTAAATTAAACAATCTGTGTCAAAGGGTCACAATAAAGAGGAAATGCTACCTTCAAAATTAAAATGGCAATCGTACTGTCTTTAGAATATTTGAGTAAAATATTCTAGTGAAATGAATCACAAGGCACAGTTGTCATAGATTTTTATGACATTTCAATTAATAATTTCATCGCTCCCCCTAAGCTATCTCCAAAAACATAAACAAAACTAAATAGTACAACAACAAAAATGAAACTCACGCTTCAACTGATTTGAACAACTGTAGTTTATCAGGAAATATCTCTGACAACAACACCACAAAGAACTCTTTTGACTTGCTAGTAATGGTTTCTTCCAGTCTCTTGATAAGAAAAAAAAAGGGAAAAAACCCAAGAACAAAACTAAAATAAATTGAAAAACAAACATTATGAAAAAAACAAACGCTGTTAAATAATTAAATTTTAAAAAATACCTTCGTTGTCCTTCAGTTACACACCGGACCTTAACCTGGCGGTTTATTATGCAACAAGATATATCATTTGCGAAACTCAAGAATATTCACCCTCAAAAAGATTTCATTACTGGTTAAATCAGAACGCTTTTTCAAAACTACGCCTCTTGGGTAAAAAGAACCAAACAAGAAACATAAAAACCATAAAAACAACAACTGTAAGGAATTGTGATAAGAAAAAAAGAGATTAGGCTAAGAGATAAGAGCCGATCTTAGACTTAAACATTTTAGTAACATGATGAAGGAAAGCACTCGGAAGCCAAAACGCTCCTCAAATTAGCTGTACGAGTAAAAAAAACTAAATTTATAGTAAGATTTATTGCAACGAAGGGAAAGAAATGCGTAAGGATGGCAAGTTATGAGAAAATCAGTCACACGAGATGCAACAATACTGAGCTGTTATCATCTATGAAAGCTCATTAGAACACTCCCTATGATAATAACTACAAAAAAGACTACAATTTCAAAATGAAACTTAAAAAAGGGGCCTGGACTGAGAATCCATTTATTTTCGGGTGGGTGCTTAGCGAAATACGGTATTAATTTTACATGGATAACAATACCTTAGGGCTTTTATTCACACAAAAAATTATCTTTTCTGCTTTTTTCTCAAAAATTAAGGTGCGGGTCTTCTATTGATGCAACCCCTGGTAAACAGTGGGCCTATTTTTGTCCTTCACAGATTTTCATCTATGAAAGACCCGATTGGAAGCAACAGATCAAGAACAGAAAGCAGGGAAGTCACCATAAAATGCAAGGTATACGGATCGCCCCCTCCAGGACCCTCCGTGGAAAGGCCCTTCCTCTTGGGTTGGTCTTCAGCCAAGACTCAAGCATCTCGAGACCACCTGTCCTACATGGTTGGGCCCTATAGCCAAAGCCCTGACCAAGGAGACATCAGAGCTCTACACTTGATCTTAGCCGAGAAGCGATTAAGGTAAAAAAAGACATGATACGGCGAATACCACCTATTCGACAGTGGGACAGGAAATGGCCCTGTCTCTTGAGAAATACAAAATTTGGCGGTTTGCGAAGAGATATGGGATTCTTTTACTGTCTCCCTTAATTTCATTTCAAACTGCAACAAAAGAAAATCAGCTGCGCGAGCAAATGATACATTTCAGCTGATAAATAAAAAACAGAAAATTGTCTCCTTGAAAACATCATCACGCCAAAATAACTACTAAAATGCTTTACCTTTAATATTTTGGTATTCCCCTGCCTTCCCAAACTTCCCAAGACGACTCCAAACTTTCCAGCTTGTCGGGCTTTATCAACTGCTTGTTTTCGGTTCATTTTCATCAAAGTAAAATCGTAATATTCGTTTGTAAATTCTTTTGCATATGGATCATACCTTAAGAGAAAGAAATCTTATAAGCTTTCAGTTTGAGAAAAGAGTATCATACAACTATATCTGACAAAAAAACCCCAAGGCATGGAAGTGACCGTTCAAATTCAGTCTGTATTCACCAGGCCGTACAAATATTTCCGAATACGACCCATGAAAAGTATTATTATTCACAACATAAAAGTTATAGACAGTCTAGATATTTAGTAAACAAAGATAAAAGTCGATACCTAACAATTTTGGGGATCCAAAGTGTTGATTGGAGTAAAGTATGAAAATGACAATACCATTTGAAAGCTGGAAACGACCATAATGACTGACATGATATTCTGGCAAAGGGCCCATTGGAACAAAAACTGGCTGGTCGCCCCACCGGTGGTCGCCATTGCTAGGTAACCGCCAATTTCTGATGCTCGTGAACACAGGTTTAATTGCGCATTTCAAAAAAATTCCCTTTTCAAGCTTAATATAAGTCTGTCTCACGGGGGAATTGCCACTTTAGCCTTGGCTGGCATGTCTCCTAGAGATGCCGTTTCGATAGAAACGGCGGTGCTGGTGTCATCTCATCACCACTCCTCTCTTTTGAGGCAAATGTGTGGTAAGCAGTGTCTGGTATCGCTCCATTTAATACCACCCCAGTTACCAAAGGGCTCAGCCAGTCGGTATCCGGATAGTCTGCTCAACTTCACGGTCTTGCTATCTTTGATCGACAGGGTCTTCCTCTCGTGCCGAGAAAGGCTTAACTTAAGAACGTCTCTTCTTCAGGCCACTTGTTCCCTGTTTTTTTTATCAATCTCCCTCTTCTGATTGGTGCTCAGTCATTGACGCAGTATCAGACACAACCGATAAGGCTCTGGACAAGCATCACATTGCTAATATCTTTATCTTTGGTCACTTCAATGTTTATCACATAACCTGGTTGATTCATTTTAATTAGACTGACAGGCCTTGAGAAGCTACTAACAACTTTGTCATAACTTTGTACTGCTTCAAAATTTTCCACACGATTTCCTGTTTCTGATTCTGGAGAGGTTCCTGCATATTGTACATTTTCATTATTACCTCCTTTTAGATATTCTCATCAAGTTGTTGTCACTATTGAGTTTAAGCAATTATTTCAAATCTTGTTGACAAGCCATACCATTGTAAGGCTTTTAAATTTGGCAGGCTGACTGGGATGGATTTCACCTATTTCTTGGTGATATTCATTGGGATTCAGTCCTAAGCAAATCAGCTTCTGATGCTGCAACGGAACTTACATATTCGGTATAAGCTTGTATTGAAACATTTGAACCTGGTCGTAGTTACAAAGTCATAGTTCATTCTCCTCTATGGTTCAATGCCCAATGTTCGTCTGGCATTGCCCATTGCAATCATTTCTATGTTTAGTTGCAACATGGTGGAAATGACAAATCTCGGGTTTCCTCCTGACGGGATATAAAAAGGTGACTTCTGATGCCAAACCACGCTATGTTGAGCGAGTTCGAGAATCTATTTCTACTCAATGACTTGGACGTCGAGACTTCTTAAAGTTTTGTACTAAGGTTTGGAATTCGGGCAAGTTGGTTATTCCTCCACTCTTTGATGGTGTTTGATTTTCTCAGTCCCCTAGATAAAGGACTAATATTTTTACAGGACTGTTTTCTACCAATCCTTCTATTAATGAAAATGATGATGGTTTGCCAATACAGCTAAAATGCAGCTGACGTTGTTCAATAGAAAGCTGAGCCATTACTTTCTTCAAATATTTAAGAAATACATTCTGATGTTAACCCTGACGAGGCTACTTGGCTTGTCATTAATGAAGGTGTTTAGTTTGTCATTTTCTGCAGATTTTTCTTGGAGTTCCTTTATTCAATCTATTGGCAAGTCTCCTTCTATAAAAGGTTGATTCTTTGTATCGAGCTAGAAAATACCTTACACCTGAGGTCATCTTGCATCTCTTTAAATCTATCACCTGCCCTTCATGGAGTACTGTTGCCATATCTGGAAAACTTCTCGGTCATCTCAAGTCTTGCTGCTACTTTTTAACTTTTGCCTCATCGACAGAAATTGACTTGTCTTACTCTATTTTAAAGATATTATCATTGGAAGTGGTCTGATGAGCTTTCCTCAAAGGTATCAGCTCAGTTTGTCTTCTGCGACTCGTTTCTCTTACTCTCTTCATCTTCTTGCAGTTGTTGTCTCTCATTGTAATAATTGTTCTTATTATTCTAGTATTTTCTTTCGCGGCTGCAAGATTAACTATTTGCGTTCTGAGTGCTTTCCTGTATCATACGGCTTGAATGTTTTTAAGTCTTTAACTTTTACCTCCAGGCTTAACCTGCTTCTTATTTTATTTGTTTTTGTCATTTCTTCATAGTTCTATACATTTAATGGCATTATGCCCTGTTCTTAACCATTAAAAATACTCCAGTGTTACCACTCTGTATATACAATTTTGCAGAAAGGCCCAATATTGTCCAGCCTCACCACCATGGAAATTTTAATGAAAACGTGTAGTTTCTGTTTTTCTTAAGGATGAATTTCAAAAAGTACCAAAATTCCTACAAAATTCATAAAAGCAATAAAAAAGGAGCTACAATTGTCGTGGATTTACTAAAATATAAAACTGAAAAGAATAATGAAAACACTGTACAGTCTGATATGATACAATGCTTTTGTTAAATTTGATGACGCCCGACCTCATAAACAAATTATATTTAAAACATCACTTGTTTTCCCTAAAATGACAGTTATCTACTTACTTCCCAAGAACTACCTAACAAAACGGTCTTTCCCAGCATATACGACTGTTAAATGTCGCTGAAGAATTGTTGTATCTAAAAACAATGACCTCGATAACATTCAGAGCTTAACCTTCGTCGTGGTGTCACAGCATCAGCTGTACTATATACATTTCGGCATCAAGGGGGAATACAGCTGTTAATTATTTCGAGCTAGCGCAATTTGAAATTTTAAATATATATTTACACATATTCATAGTCTCATATTAAGCTTTCCTTAATGGTACAACGCTGGGTACGGGGACTGAGTTGAATAGCAGACCATTTATTTTAAACCCTTTCATTGTGTATTAGTCACCGTGGAATCCTATATCTAATTCAAACAGTATAGAAAAAAATTGCAATCTCACGTCAGTAAAGAAACTTGGCAAATTTATTCCAAACAATTCGTCAAAATTGGTTTTGAAACACAATTGGTTCAGTAGTATGAGTTAATTGGTCAATAGTTGTCCACAAAACAGACTTATAAAATATGCTTATCCACTCTTCTTGGATTATCGAGAAATGCAGGATACAGGCTAAAATATTTTCAAAGTTACAAAAAATCAAAATTGACCAAGATTTTACTAAATTACCACACTTTTATAGGATTACTGGCACTGTGATGAAACTACTAGAGGTCTATTTTTCATTAAAAGTATCTACATGGTTTTAAATATATGATTTAGGTGAATAGGTTATTAGATTGATATATATATAGATAGACAGTCAGATAGGTAGAAAAGTGGATAGATAGATAGATAGATAGATACATACATACATACATAGCTAGCTAGATAGCTAGATCGATAGACAGACAGATAGATGAATAGGTATCACGTCACCCTCCAGAAAAATAGAAGGTAACATAGAAAATATTGACTACGAATAATAGAAAAGATCTCGTAAATTCAGCAAGTACAACTTTACAATTAGAAATGTACAAAAGAATTGAAATATTTCGGGTGTAAAGTATAGGCATTTCAACATGATACTGAAGATGAAGAACTTACTTGTAAGCTTTTATATGTGGGTTGTGGATCATGATTGATTCAAGATGAAAGCGACCATCGCCCAAATATCTGCCGAAAGATAATACAATAAAAATGATCTCATAAAAATTTCTAAAATACCAATATCAACTATATTTACCAGGCATAAAACCCAATAGCTCCCTAACCGCAGAGTGGTAGTGAAAACTGCTAAGGCAAATCATCTGAAAATTTATCGAATTTTACTGTCCTTAACACGAAGGGTAGCAGTTAATGTGGTAATCAATAGTTCGGTAGGGTCAACAAAGATGCAACGGTTATCCTCTGCCCAAAGTTGGTCTAATGTATCGCTGTGAAACCAGTCAGGGTCCAAATAGTCGACCAATAGGTTAGCATTCTCGACGATGGTTTTGTAGCAACTCCATTGCCATGGTAAAGAATCTTCTAGCAGGGCAGATCATCTACCTACCTACCTGCCTACCTACCTACCTACCTACCTACCTACCTACCTACCTATATACCTTGCAAGGGGCTATAAAATATATCTAGTGGATTCCCAGCTTAGTCGAGCAGGTTCTTTGGATCGAGATAAAATTTTGTCTGGTTTGTAAGACCTGCAAAAAGCAATGCGTGTGAAGTATGAAAACAGCCATTAGGCATAGATTTAATAACTATGAAAGTCACTTTCGTGCTTACTCGAAGAGGGAAAATACAAACTCGATCAAATAGGGGAGATCAGTTTTGCAAGCAGGGCTTTTCTCACACCTCGCTAAAAATGACCATCATGGGATGCAGGACTAGGAATTATAAATTATAGATTGTGCCAAGAATGAGGTCCAACTGAGGGAGCGTGAGGGCTTTTGGCAATTTAATACTGAGGGTTTTATCCCCCAAGGTTTCAATGAAAGATTTGTGCTTACAAAAAATTGTTTAAACTTTGACCCTTAGACCTTTAAATGTTAGAGATGGTTCCAGCTTTGTTTTCTAAATGCGTATCTGTAGTTTGTATATAACTTGGTGGGTGATTTGTCTTTAGCACATAGTATTGTCCGGGAGTGATGTTTACATGGGCTGTTTTTTTAATTCCTAAAGAAGCAATAGCTTCTCTTTATCTCCCCCCTCCATAATGAATTTGGTGATATTATCTACGTATTTTAAAACTACTTGGTGAATTGGCGTGTAAAAATTACTTTTATTCTTTTGGGGTGTTTAAACTTTAGCGCGTGGGATTGCCTGAGGTAGATATTTACATGGGCTATTTTGTTTACTTCGAACATATTCTTTTTGTCTACCACGCTGTTGGTCTAGGGATATTATTAGAGAATAAACAACTTGATAAAATGGCATAAAAATACTACTTTTTCTCTATCGGATGTCTCTAGAAGCTGAGCATATAGCATTAGGAAATTCATACAGGGTGTTTTATCTACTTCTTTAAACAATTTCTTTCCTTTAATCCCTAGTTAATTTCCCTAGGTAATCCACCCGATCCGGTAAGGTAAGGCAATTCATTTAGCTCAAATTTTAAATCTTATCTAATGTATTGTCATTGTCAGGGTTGGCACTGGTCAATATGTCTACCATTTTTGACGTGCACAAAGCCACAAATAATAATTAAAAACCCCTGTTAATTCCCTATATATCCAGCTTTTACCGCTGACAAATAATTATTTTTTTTCACAAGAATCAGTCTTTGTAAGGCCAAAGCTCATTTCAATACATAGGACAACATGTTATTGTATATTTTTTACATATTCTCTAATATCATTTCAATTTGAAGGCGTAATTACCGGATAGTTCCCGTTTCTAGTATAACAGTAGTACAGCAGTTAATTGCCAAGTCAAACGGCGAGGTTAGGTACGATTTCATGGTAGCGGGAAGGAGCTTTTCGTCTTAAAAATAATAGTTCGCAACGTTATCGATCACCTTGCATTTTTTGATGATTACCCACCTAAAATAATATTAAAGGGTCCATTCTCAAATAAGGCAACATGTTGTAGCCATTTTTATGTGATCTTTTTATCTTGTTACAAACGGTCAAAGATACATTGGACATAATTCCCTAGTCTTAATAGAAAAAGTTTAAACTTACATAATGGCATCTCCTGTCTCTAGTTTAGGAGATGTACATCCCAGAATTTCACCAGGCGAAAGTGGCTTCACCTGAGGAACTACAACATCAAAATACTCAGATAACTCTCTCTGAGTAGCCTGCAAAATATAAATACAAGAAAGGGGCGTCGTAAGCAAAAACAAACTAAAGTTACACTTTAAGGCAAGGGAGTCTAACTTGCTCACAATCCATAATGTTCCGTAAAACTATAATTAACTAAATAGTTGGTCTGCCTATATAATAATGTGAACTCTTCATTATTTTTTTCATCCGTTCAATTACAAACCTCTCTAATTAAGGTAGTTTGCATTGGCTTGCCTATTTAACAAAATTAAATATATTACTAACAAAATTAATAAAACGACTATAATTCAGGGTTTGTCCATGGTTGGTTTCTACGACAGAATATATAGTATGTGGTGCGAATGATTATATTAGGAAGTTTGGCTGAAAGAAAGCGCTCGTGTTTGTCGTCGATGTTCAAAGCGTTGCACATCTCACTGAAAGTAATACAAGACTGACCGAATATACCTAAGGAGCTAATGGAAAGATTTACGAAGCTGAGTTTCGAAAAGCATTTTTATCCATGTTTGTTTCATACCCCACCGTCAATTCAAGTATGTATAACTGTCTTTGTGGAGTAACAAACAGCAAATCAGGTCGAAAGGTACCTCCGGTTATAATACATGGCGATAAGAACCCACAAATATCAGCATATATTCTACAACCTTCAAGAGATTTAAGAGAACCTGCTAAAAACTGTAATGCTGAATTGTGTCGCCAAGTATATCGACCTTCCTGAAGTTATGTTTTGCAGCCGGCAACAACACGAAGAAGGGTTTCTGGGTCAAAGCAGGAAGAGCAAGAAAAAGATAGACTGAGGTTCCATTTGGATAGAATTTTACGAGTTGCAAGGGTGTTGTTCAAATAACAAATGGTAAAGCTGAAGATGTTTTTGGGCAGCTTTTTTTGAACTTCAGACCAAAACTTGTTATATTTTGATGTTGCGATGTCAAACAGAAATGAGAGAATAGTACCTTGAGTAGTAAGATGACTTTGTAAACGCTCCTTGTGTTCTGTCTGCACAGCTTTCAAAACTTCTTTTGTGTTTCTATAAATATCATATTGTATATTGGTACTATTGCTTGTGTTTTTCCACAATGTTCGGATATTATGATTTCGTGAGGACTTAAGAGCGTTACGGGTGACAGTTTGGCACTGTAGAAGTTTTGTGGTAGGTAGCTGCAAGTTGGGTCCAAATTGATTTTTGGAAAGAATAATAGAGCTAAGAGTGGCACTTACAGGCAGATGAAGTCACTGGCGTATGTATTTAGAGACCAGGTTGTAGAGACTTTCTGCCACCCAAGTTTTAGAAACATTTGAAACAGTAAGGTGCCAGGAAATCTTTGGCAGGGCAAATTCACTATAGAGACGCAGTTTGTGTTTTGGATGGATAGGTAAGGAATCAATTTGTTTGAGAAGATCTAGTAAAACAGACAGAAGCTTGGATTTGTGAGACTGATTGGTCATTTCAAAGTCAAAGTAACGTCCAAGATACTTAAAGGCATCCCCCATGGCTACAGGAGGTACAGTTTCATTATTAACAAAAAGTTTAGGTTGAAATTGAAGAGATCTTGTAGTGAATTTTTTAATTCCGAATGTGGCACATTTATCAACCCTTATGATCATGTTGGCCCATTGACACCATCGAGTAAAACAGTTTAAAAGAAGCTGGTTCTCTCTNAAATTCACTATAGAGGCGCAGTTTGCGTTTTGGGTGGATAGGTAAAGAATCAATTTGTTTAAGAAGGTTTAATAAATAAGACAAGCTTGGGTTTGTGAGATCGATTGGTCATTTCAAAGTCATAGTAACGTCCGAGATACTTAAAGGCATCTCCATGGCTACAGGAGTTACAGTTTCATTATTAATAAAAAGCTTCGGTTGAAATTGAAAAGATCTTGTTGTAAATTTTTTGATACCGAATGTGACACATTTATCAACCCTTATGATCATGTTGGCCCAATGACACCATCGAGTAAAACAGTTTAAAAGAAGCTGGTTCTCTCTTTCCCCACTTGTAATGACCGCAGCGTCAGCTGCGAACTGAAACCAGTGCACAGAATTGAACATGCGGTCGTGCTTATCGTGAGGTGAAAACCAAGTTGTTTGTATTTTTCAGCCCTAATATATTGAATGAATGTGTTAAAACACATATTAAAGAGTAGTGGACTAAGACAATCTCCTTGCAAAAGCCCACGACGAACTGTTATGGCTTCAGTTGTAAAATGATCAGTTATAAATGTTGTTGTAAATTCAGTGCAAAGACTGATGATTAAAAACTTAATTTTGCCAGGAATGTGATGGTGATCTAGAACAGATGTTATCAGGTTATGGTAAACTTCACCAAAAGCATTTTTAGGTCTAGAAGAGTAATGACTAGGGAGCGTTGATTAGTGCGAGCCTTCTTTATTACACGTGCCATCATTGGAGTATGTTCTAAACTACCCGAGATCTTAGAAGTGAAGCCTTTTTGAATCTGGTGTTCAATGAAGTTATTATCTTTCAGGTATTCAAATATTCAGTCACGCAAACAGGATGTAAAAACTTTTAATGGTACCGTTTCAAGAGTAAAGTGGTCGAAAGTAAGAAGGGTCATCGGTGTTACCCCTTTTATGTATTAAAATCGTACAGGCCTTTTTCCATTCAGGAGGAACTCTGCAAGAAATCCATATGATTTTAATTATTTCTGTGAGGAAAGACCGTAGATAGAGTTATCGTTTTAAGCAAATTATAGATATTTTATCTAGTGGGCATGGTGAGGCAGATGACTTCATACGACGAATAACTGTGATTTTCTGATATGATGGAGGATCAGTCTTGAAAGGGTGCTCGGGTTCGTTAAAAGACTGTAGAAGGTTGGAAGTATTGTAGAGCTCTTTTGGAGCACACGCTTTACGTAACCCCAAGAGTTTTTGGAGATGAGGTTATCGTGGTTAGATAGAGTGTGATGGGAAGAAGTCAGTTTTTGGCGACGCAAATGATAAACGTATTTGATTTCCATGACTAATGCGTTGCTTTTTTTAAAGTGATTTTAAGTCCTTTTTTAATTGGTTAACTTTATGGTCTTGATATTTTCTTTGGAACCTTTTGTCGAAGTTTTTATTTGTAGTGCCGCATGTATTTTCAAAGTGCTCATAAATCGAATTGTTCATAAATCGAATTACGTAGACAATCGTCGAAGGTTTTAACTCAGCAGATGCAAAAATGGATTGAAAATAGCTGCCAGCAACATCCTATTGTTCATTTGATCTTGGGAGACGTATTTCCTCTTTAATTTCAAACTGTTCTCCACTTGACAATACAGTTGTTGGTTTACTATTGTTTGAAATGTCTCCAGGAATTTGTTCATATGTGTTTTCCTCAAAGCCTCTAATTACTATACAGTTCATGATACAGTTGATGAATTCTTAAACCTTTTAATCCTTTACAAACTTTGCCGCATGAACATTTAACACCAGTTGTCACATTAGCGGTATTACTGTCTTTATTGTTTTTCCTAATGAATGGTAAGTTGATTTTTCCATTGCGAATGCAACTGTTTTCCTGCAACCGCCTTTCACATCTCCAGATATGCCGTCCAAGAGATTGAAATTCGTAGTACCACAGAAACTACAAACCACAAAAAATGTCATAAAATATGTGCGACGACGAGTCGATTGATATGAAATTGTACTTGGTATATTTAAAAACTGGGCAAAATTTTTGTGATTAAACGAGAGCCGTGTATAGAGACGTCAGCACGCCACCGCTAAACAGGTATGATAATAATAATAATAATAAACAAAGTTCATGTCCAGCATGACAGCCCGCACATGGAGATGGTATTCACCTGCCAGACGAGAAAACTTAACCCTGGCTACCGCTTCGTCACCACTCCTAAGCTTCCCACGACAATTGGGACAAAGCTGGTACATACACTATGTAACTTTCGGATTTGTTGGGCCAAGGGAGAATACTTAGTGACCTTTTCTTCTTCTTTAACTGTCACATTTCGATCGAACGGCAAAGCATAATCTACAACCAGCCATCTCTTCTTAGTGCGGTCAACCACCACAACATCCGGACGATTCTTCCTTCAACCCTGGCTCCATTTGCTTTTGACCAAACCAGTCCGTCCCC
>RDPX01000032.1:1263117-1273559 GCA_003991215.1 Morbakka virulenta
ATTGGACGCAGGTCGGTTAGCATGAAGTCAAGAGTTTGTCTAAAGCCTTCCCAGTCAGCTTTGCGTAGATTAAATCTACGTTTGAACGGGATGTCTAATATACTTAGGGCTGCGCATAACCTGATGGAGATTGGTCGGTGTTGGGATTTGGGAATAGGGGATAAGACCCCCTTCTGAGCGGTATGGGATAGTTGGTTGGTCACAAAGCAGAGATCGGGATTGTAGCCCCGCTTCCACCTGGCACTGAGGAAGGACTTTGGGATCTTTGAGTCATGAATTAGTGTCAGGTCAAGTGATTGTGCCCAAGATTCAACGAGATCCCCGTCTCTGTCATTTTCGGCATAGTCCCATCTTTTGCTATGGGCGTTGAAATCACCAATGATGATTCTGTGTTTTCTCAGACTGCTTGACGGTGGTTCAGTCCAGACAAATCTACACCCAGGAGGTTTATAGATAGAGGTAATCTAGAGTACATGTCCAGAGATCATCTAGTGAGTTCAAAAGAAGAGTGGTTGTCATGAATACATATCTAGAGTACATGTCTAAAATACATGTCCAGACTACATACAAAATAAAGCTAGAAATATCTCATTATACCTTTCGTCAACAACCAGACAAGCTAATTTACCAAGAAACCATTTTAAAAGAAATAGGCTAACTATTTAAATTCAAAGAACAAAATTATATATGTACCTGCAGAGCTGCGAGGAACTGAACGGTGCTAACCAAAACAAGTTTCGACCCACTTTCAAAATTGAATTTCAGCGTTTCAATGAAATGTGTAACATCTATCTGGATATCCACGAACACATAGAGCATTTTGATGTCGGACGTAGTGTCTATCGGTACTGAAAATAATGATAAACTCTTTAACATGTCATATCACGTAAGTGAAGTAGGCAACATGTGTTTAAAGAATAGAAGACATTTCTTTGATCCCAAATACAAGCAAAATATGCTCTTTACATCTGACGTTTCAATGCCTACGACAGGATGACAAATACTAAAGAACTAAAAAAATAGTCAGGAAGAAAATAGTTTTCTGATGACTGGATCCAATGAATCAAACTTGAATCGAGAACGTGAGAGAATTCAGTTACCTTGGTAGCTACATAACATCCGATAACAGAATTAATTTTAAAATAAAAATAAAAATTGGAGGGGCCAAGAGTGCAGTCCTGGGTAAGCAAGTCTCTGAAAGATCGCAAACTTTTAGTCAAAACCAAAGTATGGAAACTTCTACAACGTTACGATATTTTGGTTCATGTGCAACAACGAATATGTACAGAAACAATCAACTCAAGCACACCTCTTGACCATTATGGCTTCAATACGACGATGCATAACTCGCAGTAAACTGCCGTAAAGAGAACGACGAAGGTTCACAATGACATCCAATAAATTATTCTGTCAATTCGGTGACGACCCCACCGTTCATCCGATATATATATATATATATATATATATATGGTTAAAGCTTTGGAATTTTGCTGTTTACCTGAGAACTTATCTCTGGGGCTTTCGATGGAAGCAAGTGGTGAAAGCTAATAAAATACGAACAATGGAGTGGGTATCATTTGGCAAGATTTCGCATTCAACATATATGTACATAAGTATGTACGTTTATCATCTCTATGTATGTAGAAATGTATGTTACATAACTTTAAAAAATCTAGAGGAATAAAAATTTATTACAAACCCAACCAAGGAAATCTTTCTCAATGGGATTTAAGCCTTGACCCACAAACTCGCCACAAACTCTGTACAAATCCCGAACAATTTAAGCAAACGCTATCGAGACCACAAACGGTAGAGAAAATGAAAAAAATCCCTAGCTGAATGTATGTGTGCATAAAAGATAGATGGAAAGCCAGGTTAATGCAAACAGACATTTTCTCCTGAAACATTCCATGCAATAGATACTCCTGGATGTGGCGGATTTCCACAACGGATTTTAATAGAGCCAGGAAATTTCGATTGATTATCTCCTTTATTTAAAGCAAGAAGCAAGTCACTTGGAATACTGAAGCCTAACTACAAATGCACATAGGAACTTACCAAGACAACTGTGTCCATAATGCACTAATAAATCACATTTTAAAGCCTTTGCAGTGAAATCATCAATACAACAGGCACCATAGGTAACATCACCCATTATGACTGTTTCCACACCTGTAAACCTTAAGAGAAACGGAAAATATTGATCAATATTGACAGTCAATGCCAATTTTTACTTGTACTGACACTAATCTCATTTTTCATCTTGCCTATTGTGTTAAATAACATATTCTGCCAAAAAAAGTCCAATAATAATTCAAATCGAACATTATAGTATTTTATATGCTAAAACACTCTGTTGAATATGTCCAGCAGAAAAACACTTGGAGAGAAGTTTGGCTGCCAGTGCTATATTTGCCTGTGTGCTGTAAATAATATACAGAGGAGAAAAATTTTACAAGTTTATGTCTAAAATTATGTACATTTCAAAGAAAAATGCAACTGCTTGCCAACGCCTTTAAAAGATTGGTGTGCTCTAACAAACTGGTGGTATGGCTGGTGTATGAGACTCCTGACTGTAACCTGTAGGGTTACTTAAATACAGCTTGCAGATTTATTCTTCCTATAATTGTAAAGGATTTCAAATGTTTCAGGCCAAAATATACTATCTTGTGCATGTTTCTTTCAACGAAGAATGAATCTTACTTTAAATGGAATCAAAGCAGCTCGCTTAATTTCCTATATTTGGGGAAATCCACTCTGACCGATCTATGTTTTTAGCATTTAGAAAAAAATCTGAACTTCGTGTGCTACTCCAGAACCCTTTCATTATCTTGATAGGAAACTGGGTGAAATAGGATTTGTTCAAAGTCATTAAACTGGAGCAGCGAAGAAATGGTATATTAACTTAAAATACCAGGAAGTGACCAGTCTCAACCAATGGAGATGTTCTGTGTGAATATAAGGATTAAAGGATTTCTTAAAGGTCTTGCTGATGGCAGATTTTCTCTTGTCAAAGATATTCCTCAAAGTTCTATTTCACCCTTGGCTGACGTTTCATGGCACATGTATCTCATGATGAACAATAATCACCCTTGCTAAATTAATACAAATTTTGAAGTCACAGTTCAGTGAAAGTTTCAAATTCAAGAATTAGTATCACATATTGCAGTTTGGGAATTTTAAAAAAAATTATTACTATGAAAAATGTTGTGTTAACAATTTTGGGTAAAGGGTTTCATACCTATTAATAATGTTTCAACATTTTTCATGTTGGAACACAACTAACATACAAACAAAATTTTGAAAATGAAAACCCTTGTTAGACACAATATTGCTGTATTCCAGGATGAAAAATATCAACAGAAAGCCAAGACTATTTCATCAACCAAAAGCATTAAACTCAGACTTGTATACATGTTTGCTGCCCTGGCCAATGTGCCAAACATGGTCAACATCTTAACATCTTTGGCAACCCCTGGTGTAGTGGTATAAGTAAACCATACTTAATATACCTCGGCTTTCTGCTTGCTACTCCTCTCTCTGAAAAGCCATAGAGTGAAACAGAAAAATGTTTGCTACCCCTCCCACATATCTTGAGGTTTGGGTAAAAAATGATTGCTACTGATGCCAGAGTAAGCAATACTGGTATTCAGAGTCCCATGGTTAGGGGTTGCAATAAATATGCAGCAAATATCTGAAATAATGAATAAATGCACACAGGTTACATTATATGACATTTTATTCAAATATCAGAGACTAAAACATATCAGGTGGTGTCAATGGCTTAAAAAGACCAATTGAATTTTAATGGAAAGTATGGAAAGAAGTGGGAAGGACATTATGTGAACAGCATCCATGGCTGAGGGGAACTAACTAGCTCAGTGGTCAGTGGAAATTTTGTTTGCTTTGGTTCCCTATCACTTATGAATAAAAAGGATGTTAGTTGGCACTCAAAAACAATATGGAGCAGGGTATACACAAATACCAATCTATTTTTGTTAAATGTACCTAACTATTTTGGGAAATACAAGAAGACACTTATGGAATAGCCAATGGGAATTATTTGCAGGTCTGGTTTACTTCCTTTCTATCATTTCCTTTTCCTCCTATTAATATGCTAAGGAGTGCACATTTTGTGATATAATATCAGTTACTGGTTCTTTCTTAAGTTGCCTTTCTATGTTTGCAAACAATATTTGAAAATTTAATGTGACTGAGTGTATTGTGCTGTTGATAATGAAGCATTAAGTTTTAAAAATCAAAAATCACATTACATATATTGCAAGTGACAAAATAGCTGTTTCATTCAACATCTTGAAGACAGGAAGTCCTTTTCATTCAGTAAAAAGTAAGGTCTAAAGCATGCCTCTGCATCAAATAGACCAACTTCATAAAGAGAGTACTTTTATTATGAGTGGTTGATTTAGTTCTAGTAAGTTCTGTAAAGAAAGAAATAGTGTGCCTAAAAGATGTACTTAAAGTATATACATAACAGTAACAAATGGTGGCTATCCTATTTCCATGATGGAACCTCATATGGTCCTTGATACTCACAATAGGCCTGAGTGGTAGCTCTTTAAAAATTGTACATGAAAGAGTACTTTGTGTGGGCCTATTGTGAAGTTTTGATAATACAGTGATATTTCAAAGAATAACTACTTACTTCAGTTAAGTTTTTTAACTTATGGAGTTCATTAAATAACAATGGATAAATTTACATTTCATAATAATAAATAAAAATAATCTGATTGCATATCCATAATATATGTAGTTTATCCTAGACATGAAAATGATTAAAAAATGCTACTAACAGCAAGAGCAAGAGCAGAAGAGGAAGCAAGAGTAGAAAACTTTACCCAAGAAAACCCTGTGCATTAATTGGGTCTTATTTTACAAATAAAATGTTGTAGTTTCCCAAACACAATTACTCTTTACAAATTTTTGGCAGTATTTTAAGATCTCATAGTTGTGCCTAACAAGACAACTTCAAAATGATCTACTTTATCTTTA
This sequence comes from Morbakka virulenta, assembly GCA_003991215.1. Classification (NCBI taxonomy): domain Eukaryota; kingdom Metazoa; phylum Cnidaria; class Cubozoa; order Carybdeida; family Carukiidae; genus Morbakka; species Morbakka virulenta. The sequence goes on from RDPX01000032.1 coordinate 1,268,128, forward strand.
ACCCACCTTTCAATTATATCTGCAATAGTACATGCAAATAAAAGAAGACCTTCTGGAAACTGCAATGCAACTGTATAAATACAAACAAAAAAATGTGACAAAAATTTGCATGGTCTTTTGTGTATAGGTGGGTAACAGCAGTACCCTATCTTTCATGACAAAGACTGAATTGCTGCTAGTTTTGGGGATATAACCTCCCTCCATTAAAATACTGATCTTAAAACACAAAAGTAATAACATATATCCAATTACAAAACTTTAGAATAGCCAGAAAAATATGTCTGCCAATAATTAATTAATTATTGACTTAAGCAAATAAGGAGCTCAAATATGTAGGGGTGTGGGTGTGGGTGGGGGTGTTAATAAACAGTGCAAACATTGCACTTTGACCATAGAGTATATCAATGCAATTTCGTCCAAAGGGAGATCAAAATTCATAAAGTTGGCAGTAAGGAGAGGAGTCACTAGTTGTGCCCAATAATGGAGAAAAGACATTTTTAAGAACAAACTTTAACAGAAGCAGGTGGCTTTGTAGCTTTTGTTTTAGCCCTTTACTTATAATTGTCAACTTTTCTGCTAGTGTTCATCAGCATCTTTATTTGCCATCTTTAAAAAGTCATGCTTAACAAAAAACAATTTTTACATAGACTTGTTATACTTCATGGTGTGGAGTTGTTAAGTAGTTCACAACTTTTAAAGCAATGCCTAATCTCTTTGGCAGTAAAATCAAAAGTAAGTACATTTTGCAACATGTCATTTATTGTGTATATAAAAGTAAGCCTATATCAGGATTTAAAAAGTAACATGGGAGAAACATAAAACAGACATTAACAGACTGGTATAATGCCACTGACTTAAGGGGTCACTAACATTTCTGTTTTTTGAGCTCAACTATTGTTTCTGCACTTTATAAAAAGTGCTTTCACACCATTCCTATGGCATTGCATGTCATAACACTTTATATAGAATACATTAGAACAAAAATTTATCTGGAGAGCCAATACTGGAAACTATATGGCAGTGAATACTTTTGTTTAAATATTTTCTGTTATACACGTGTATAACGTATTATAATGTATTATACAAAGTGTATAACAGATAATGTACACCCATCTCAAACAGCAGAAGATCAAAATGGAGGTAGTTGAGGTGAAGATGCTCCAATATTCAGTGGGAGTCACAAGGCTAGGTAGAATTTGGAATGAATGCAAATTAGGTATAGCACACATTAGAAAGCTTGTGGGTAAAAAAATGGTATGGCCACATAAGCAGGAGATAGGCAAATTTTGGGAAAATATGATGTAAATACCAGAATAAAGGAAAAAAGGAAGACCCCAAAGAAGATTAATAAGGGCAGTACACGAGGCTATGGAAACAGCTGGTGTATAAAGAAAGGATTGTATGGCATGAGGGAGGTAGAGATAAGCAATCCAATGTGACAACCCCTAAAAAAGAGTAGCCAAAAGGTAAAGAAGATGATATATGAAAATGTGGAATTCTTTATGGGTAGTCACATAAACACTCATCTATTTCAAAGTAAGTGCAGTGTAGATATCTATCCTTCTTCTCAGAGGTAGTTTTTTCAGCAGCTACCCTCTTTGTGATGGCAAATAAAAAAATGCTTCTGTTGATAAGTTTAATAAAATGGTTATATTCAAGCTTTTCATCACATACCAATTTTTGCTTTTAGCTGCTTGATTTTCCAAATGGTTTTAGGTACTTCAAAGTTATAATTGCTTGGGAGCTAAAAAGATAAATATAAATTCTACATTAAAATTGCACCAATTTTTGTATACACAAATAAATTTTCTAATAAACATTGATGGAAAAAAGGTTGATCAACTAATTTTTACAAAAACTAATAAGAAAACCAAATAAATAGACCCTAAATGGATACAATTATAACAAAAAACCCCCAACAAAGTAGGGATGTTGACCAGTTGTCAGTGGTTCTTCTTTAGTTGGTAGTTCTATCACATTCACTGTTGTCATACATAGTGTTGTGATAGTTTTCCTTGAGTTTGCTTTCAATGGGGCATTAAGGTATCACTGTGATCTGGAGCCACTGTTATCACTTAACAAAGTTTTAAAAAGAAGACTTCTTGAGATCTTCCTCAACATTAAAATGAGAGACTAATTGGAACACTCAGTTTAACATTTTTTTGTATAAAGATTTTGAATAGAGTGTGCCAAACCATATTTGTGACCCTTCTTTTCTGTGTATCTATCTTTAATGAATGCAACAGCCATTGGTGACAATGCTGGTCAAATAAAAAAAATCTCAAAACAATGTGCTTTATGGAGTATGAATTGATAATCCACAATTTTTTCCCATTTCTTTTAAAGCATATACACAGGACTATGTCCTGCATCGTGGCATTGTTATTGAAAAGAAAAATGAAGAAAATTGTGATGCTTATGTGACATACTGATCTCATCCAGTTTTTCTTGCTTTAAATACCACACAGCACAGTACAGGAGGTCATCAAGGTGAAAAAGACGGCCTTTAAGAGGTGGCAATGAGCTGGTGAAGAGCATGACAGAGAGGAATACAGGAGAATTAAAAGAGAAGCAAAGGCAAGACTGGGTAGAGCAAAGAAAGAAGCTTGGAGACAATGGAGTGACAACCTGAATATGAGAGAAGGAAGAAATAAGCTCTTCAGAGCGAACTCACAAATGAAAAAAGATAGGAAGGATATTCAGGGAAAATGCTTTATTAAAGATAAAACTTGTAACATTCTGGTGGAACAGACCTTAGTGGCAAAAAGATGGAAGAGATATTTTGAGGAAATACTGAATGAGGAATACCAGAATCAGATAGGGAGCTGTGATCTTTGTGGTCAAATAATAAATTCAATAAAGTTTGCTGTACTTCTGTGAACAACAAATAACAATGGTGTGGTCAAATAACAAAGTTAATTCCTATAAAGTTCACTCTACTTCCGTGAACAACAAATAACAATGGAGTTGTCAAATCCTGATTCCAACGATCAACTCCTCGACCATAAAGTGTACATCAAAATAAAACCGTGACTCCTACGAAAAAATCATGATTGCCCAACAACAAAAAATTCCCTCCCATGGCGATTTCTCACCACGTGTCTGCCCAAAAGCCTGCCACCCAGAACAAAGGAATCAGAAACTCACATTCAATAACAATACCAATAACAATACAATCATACAATATCACACGCCCCCTTGATCTCAAGATCACAACATCAATAGATTAAAAGAATTTAGTAGTCCTCTTCCATCTCATAATCCATTATCCATGTAGGAGGTTTTCTTTCTCTTCTTGGGTATCGGTGCTGTTCCGCTCCTTCTGCATTTTCATTGTTCACTACATTAACTCTACCATTGTTCCCTTCATCAGTCTGACATTGATTTTTACCTTGTAATTGGTCTGAGTCACTTGATTGATGAATGATCTTATGAATATCCAGGACATGGCGAGGCATCCCATCAACTGACACATTGTTCTTTGAATTTATGTCTGTAATCTTCCCAGTCTTCCATTTGGTAGTACACCGTGCATCTGGAAGCTTTACCCACACCTCCTCCCCCAGCTTTACCGGTGCTGATTCAACATTGGTCTTAGTCCTTACCACAGATGGATGTCTCCATTCATACTTAAACACTGCTTGTTGAGGCACTGAGGCCTCTGAATGACCAGACCTAGGCGTCATATTGTACCAAAACACTGCCTCAGTCAGGGAGATATTACCTCTTTCAGCCAAAGCTTTAATTGTTCTATGGTTTCTCTCAACTATCCGATTTCCTTCGGGTCGATATGCTGCTCTAAAAAACTGGTGTATGTTCCACTTGTCGAGCATCTCTTTCACCACCTTAGAATGAAAAGCTGTACTATTATCCATGAGGACCTCATTTACAGGACCTCTTTCCCAAAAGACAGCATTCAGCACTTTAGCGATTTCCTCAGCACCCTCTCCCCTCAATTCTCTCCATATTGCCAGCCGGCCTGGTCCACAATCAACCAGTGATAAGTACGGCAGATGCCTATAATGGGTCACATCAACAGCTAATCTCCTCCAATTATCAGTTACACTAACCTGTCCTACCTCATGGTTCCCTGGAGCTGGATCAATGGACTGGCACCTCTCACAACTACTCACCACTTGCTTCACTGCTTGTCTAGAAACGTCTGGAGCCACCTTCCTTGCCAAATACAAACTTCTTTCCACTCCCATATGATGCATGTTATGCAAATCAGTCAAATTGACTGCATCAACGCAACAGACATAATCACCTTCCATCTCTCTTCCTCCTGTGTCCTGAACCAGCCATGCCTTTTTTACCCTTGTCAGCACATCAGCCTTGTTTTTTCAGTTGGTACAAGCACCACACTTATTATCAGACCATATTCATTTATCAGATCCTTTATGTTGCCCAATCTTCGCTTCACTAGCATTTCAGCTGCTCCCTTTGTTCGAACCCTTCTCTCTCCACTAATAATAGATTTCATCCAGCCATTCACTGTAGCAGAGTCTGTCCTCAGTTCAATCTCTTGTAACCCCCACTTCAATGTCAAATTTATACCCTTCAGTATAGCTTCTAATTCAGCCACATTGATGTGGCTGTAATCCTCCTTCTTTCGAAGCCATGCAACATTCTCCACCACAGAGTCATTTATCTCAAGGACTACTCCCAGAGCTACACTGCTTGCATCACACCAAACAACACCCTTTCCTTTTCCTTGTACATACCAACAGCCTTTCACTGGATCCTCCCTTTTTATCATTTCATGCACCTCCTTCATCCTGGAGACTGTGGTATCTCCTACTTGGTCATCCCACCTTGATCCTTCAGCATGTCTTTTGATGAAGCTACATGCAATCCTCAGCCACCCAGGAATGGGATAATGACCCACCATTTTTCCACACAGAGAAAACAACTCCCTTTTAGTCAACACATCTGGTATATCTGTGATCTCATTACCTCTCTGAAATTGCAGCTCCCCCCTCCAAGGGTTCTGGTGGTTTGGTAACTAGACCAAACTTTTCCAAATAGCATGCTACCTCTCCTGCTGACACATCCGTTTCATCAACAAGAATGTCATCAATGTAAGAATTTGTGGCCACTTTAATTTTCTCACTCGCTTCTAAGACTGTTTTCAAAATCTTTGTCATTATACATGGTGCAGCATTCAGTCCAAACCCCAGCCTTGTCAGGCAGTAAGTCTTTCCTTTGTATTTAACTAGCTGGTACTGCCACAGCTTCTTAGCCACCCGAATTTGTAGATAAGCAGACTTCAAATCAATGATAGTTACTCCCCCATCCATCTGCCTCCACTTTCTCAGTGTTTCACCACAGACATCAGCCACATCATCACCCATATGACACTCCACATACTTGTTTAACTCACGGAAGTCCAGAACCGGTCTCACCTTGCCTTTTGTTAATTGTTCCACTGC
>RDPX01000032.1:1273605-1294102 GCA_003991215.1 Morbakka virulenta
CAATTTCCTTAATGATGCTATTTGTTACAACTGCATTCACATTCAGAGAAACTCCTCCTACCTCTAACTCCACCCACCTAGTTCCTCCACACTCGACCTCCCTTCCATCAAAAGCGGTAATCCAACTTTTACCTTTGCAACCCTCAACAAGCCCCAAGCTTACAACAGTGGTGGTACATCCCGTGTCCACCAGTCCATGTACTTCAGCTCCATTCACCTTAATTCCGATAACTGGCAAGATCTTTGACAGCGCCCTTACTTTTGAAAGGGGGTAGCTGCTGGCACAACAGTCCCCCTTTTCTCATTTCCCTGATTACTAGCATCATCAGTGCATTGGTTTGCTACGTGTCCTGGTTTGTTGCACCTACAACAGACTTTTGGCTGCCTACAGAATCTTACCATATGGGGGCCACCACATTGAAAACACTGACCCCTGACATCCCTCCTGGCATTTGTATACATCTCGTTCTCTGGCCTATGGTCATCTTGTTTAACCATCACTGCAGTGATACCCAATGACGAATTTGATGTCAATACCCTGGCTCAGCTTACAACTTCACTCATGTGCAGTGTTAATATATTTGGGACCTGCTGTAGAGCTACACTTATCTTTTCAGGGAACCCATTTACAAATGTTAACTTAACAACATTTTCGAAATCATTTACAAATCCGGCCAATCCTGCCAAACGTCTAATTTCAGTGGCGAATACATCCACCTGCTCCCCAGTCCATTTCATCTGTATCAACTTTCCATAAGCAGTAAATGCTCCATCTACATATGCTTCTTTCAGTCTAGTTTCTATTTTTTTGACATCTAACTGTGCCTTCTTGTCCATTTCCAAAAAAGGGGCTAGTGCATCTCCTTCTAAATACAGTGGTATGAGACTCACCAAATCCGTCACATGCTGTAACTTTGCGACCAATTTTACCTTTTTCAACCATGCAATGAGATCGCCCTGGCCAGTAAATGGCTTAATCATATCTGTCGTTATTTTAGTAGACATTTCAGCGTCGCAGCAATAGCTTGTGGTCAAATAATAAATTCAATAAAGTTTGCTGTACTTCTGTGAACAACAAATAACAATGGTGTGGTCAAATAACAAAGTTAATTCCTATAAAGTTCACTCTACTTCCGTGAACAACAAATAACAATGGAGTTGTCAAATCCTGATTCCAACGATCAACTCCTCAACCATAAAGTGTACATCAAAATAAAACCGTGACTCCTACGAAAAAATCATGATTGCCCAACAACACAAAATTCCCTCCTGTGGTGATCTCTCACCATGTGCCCGCCCAAAAGCCCACCACCCAAAACAAAGGAATCAGAAACTCACATTCAATAACAATACCAATAACAATACAATCATACAATATCACAATCTTGTAGAAGGTTTGATAGAGGATTTTACAGTGGAGGAAGTAAAGAGTGTCATCAGTAAAATGAAGAACAAGAGATCCACCGGACCATTGGGTATGAGTGTAGAGTTGTTTAAGGCAGTGGAAGATGCAGGAGTTAAGGAAATGACAATGGCTCTTAGAGAAATTGCCCAGGAGAGAACAATGCTGGAGGGTTGGAAAGACAGTAATACAATTGTCCTGTACAAAGGAAAAGGAGTTGCACTAGTTTGTAAAAAATATAGAGGCCTCAGATTACTGGAACATGGTATGAAGATTATAGAGAAGGTCCTTGATGCCAAGCTGTGCAGAATTGTTAATATTACAAGTACCCAATTTGGTTTCAGTCCGGAGAAATCAACAGAGGATGCCATCTTCATAGCAAGACAGTTACAGGAGAGGTATCTTGGGAAGAAGAGGAAGCTCTATCAGGTTTTTATGGATTTGGAGAAGGTCTTTGACCAGATTCCTACAGAACAAGAAGAGGGATGAAGGTCAACATTGGAAAGATAAAGATTATGGTGACAGGAAAGAAAAATGAAGTTATCAGGCTAGGAAGATTTTCATGTGGAGTATGTGGAAGGGGAGTTGGTCAAAACTCGATTCTGTGTATCTCTTGCCAGCACTGGTACCACAAGTGATGCTCAGGATTACAAAGAGTACATGGTAATTTGAACTTCCGATGTCCTACCTGCAGTGCTCAGAATCAATGTCAGGAGGAAGAAGACAATGATGACATCCACATAGATGAAGAGTTTTTCAAAGAGGTGGAGGAGTTTTGTTACCTTGGTGACCTACTGGATACTCAGGCAGGAGTTGAATGAACTGTAAGGATGAGAGTCTCTGCAGCATGGCAGAAGTGGAGAGAGATTGCCAGCCTTCCAGTGAACAAGAGCCTACCATTGAAAAACAGAGGGCAAACTTTTGATGCATGCATCAGGTCGGTGTTAGTGTATGGTTCAGAGGGCTGGCCAGTGATAGATAGATTGAAGACAGTGCTGACAAGCTGTGACAGAAGAATGCTCTGGTACACAGCAAACAGATGTGAAGTAGAACCATTAGAAACAATGCTGAGAAGAAGACTGTGATGGTATGGTTACATCAGGAGAAGAAATCTGGTGGACCCCTTTGGAAGAATTTTGAACCTAAATGTAGAAGGAAGGTGACCACCTGGGCAGCTGAAGAAAAGCTGGAGGAAAACAGTTGAGGAGGATATGAGACAAGTGGGTGCCAGAGAGGAATATGTAATGGATAGAGACAGGTTGAAGTGTCTCATACACCATCAAACCCCACAGCTATGGGAAAAGAAGACCATAAATGGAGAAAGTAAAGTAAAGTAAGTAAATACTACACTAGCCTTACTTGCTAATTGAGCATCAGATCCATACAATATCAACTGCAACTTAACACTTACTTACTAGGAACTTAAATATATAACCATGTAAACAATAACTGTCTAAGAAATGAAACAGAAGAATCATACTGAGCTATTTAAAGCCTCTGTTAACAATGCATCTTGATCCATTTCCCATGGTGCAATATTTCCTTTGTTACCTAGAGTATGAATAAATAATCAGAAATTAATTTGTTGTTTATTTTTTAAGTGATATTTCATGCTCTATGATGAATAAAATTTTCCTTGTCTCAAAAACTAAAAAGGTCAATAAATGATAAACTGATTTAACAATATACTATTGCACATGAACAAATACTTTAACCAAAATCATACAAAATACTGTTACTTGATTACATTTTCCTTTGGATTCCTTTCACCATCCACACATGGATTACACTGCCATACCATTCTTTCTTTAGCCCTCTTTATTGCTTTATGTTATCTACCAATGGTTTACAGTCTTCCACATGATTTGGTTTCTCCTAGACATAGCTGCTATAAGGTGTTTCTGTAAACTATTGTGCTATGTAAGATAACCACAGCATTTTAATTTACTTGTTTTATTACTTGTGTAGTTATGGTGTACTTTACTTAGTAATATGTATTTGACAATGCCACTACATAGAATGAACTACATAAATATAATTAATACAAACATGAAGAAAATTTAAACTAACATCAATGAATTAACTTTCAACCATGACACCAATTGACTAAAAATTCATGCTATGGTAATTGTATCGGGGGAATTGGGAGGGAGGACTCTTTCAGTAGCTAGGCTAACCAAGAAGTGATAATCCCCTCTTTTTAAAAGTGACTAATAAATTTTTCATTTCCCAGTCTAGTCAGCACTTACCTATTTGTGGCCTAAGAAATTCTTAACATTCTTTGTTGAGTCAAAATCTTAAAAGCCTTAAGTTTTATTATTACTGTTCTATGGAGCATCAAAGTTCACAAGCCAATTGTATCAATGCTGTGATTCACCTATTTTTAGATCTATATCACCTATTTTTTTTAAATCACCATAAAAGACCCAGATAAGCCTTATACAGCATTTCAGAGAGGAAATGCTCTTTACCAGCTTACAAGAATCATATTTGGCATTGTAAATGGTGTTTCATCTTTTCAGTGGGCTATTGATGATATTATTAAAGTGGATGGTCTTGAAGGAACTTTTGCTTACCTAGATAATAACTATGTTCAAGGTAATGATAAAGCTGACCATGATGCCAAATTACTCAAATTTAATGAGTCTCCCAGGAAACGTTCACTGACTTATATTGAGAAGAAATATGATTTTGGAGTTACAAAGCTTTATGCACTGGGTGCAGTGATTGAAAATGGAGACATCAGACCTGACCCTATTTGCCTTAAGGTGTAAAGTATTATAATGTATTTTGCATTGCACGATATGTGTCATCAGCGGTATTGACCAGCAGAATAATAAAGATGGAGGACAGCAAGTGCAAGGGCTGTTTTTAATATAGTTAAATCTGTTTGTATTGAGCTACCAATGCTACATCTGGTGACGAGGATGGCCAAATTAGAATTAGGTGGAATTGCTCCATTTGATGCAAGTAGTGATTTGACAAGTATAAGCCAGAAATGGAAGAGATGGCTTCGTGGATTTCAGTTATATGTTAATGACAAAGGTTTAATTATTGTCGACGATAAAGATGATAACAAAGTACAAATTAAAGTGCTACTTTTACACAGTGCAGGACCAGAAGTTCAGGATATATTCGATGTGGTACCAGACACAGGAGGTCCAAAGGATTACGATAAAGCAGTGAAAGCATTAAACAATTACTTTATGACTCAAGTGAATGTTCCTTACAAAAGACACCAGTTTAGAGGAATGCGACAAGAGGATGAAGAAACCATCAATCAGTACGTGGTTCGTCTGAAGAGGAAAGCCAAATCATGTGATTATGGAGACCAAACAAGTAGCCAAATACGAGATCAAATTATTTCAACATGCAAATCGCAGGAATTATGCAGAAAATTTTTGGAAAAAGGCCAACAGTTGACTTTGAACAAGTTACAAAACACAGCATGTACTTTTGAAGCTGTGCGACGACAGTCTAACAGTATGGCAGCTCCTGAAGCTAATGTGAACAGAATTAATATTAAATCAGGCCATCACAAAGATAAAGGAAAGGGAGAACAGAAGGCAATTAATGTGACGTGCTACAGATGTGGAAAGCAGGGACATTTTGCAAGAAATCCCAATTGTCCAGCAAAGAATAAAACATGCAACAAATGTAAACAAACTGGACATTTTGCATCTGTATGTAAAACAAAGAGAAGTCACCCTGCTGATAGAAGTAAGGTCAGTTTTGTTGATGATCAGGATGAATATGCATTTAGTATACACAATAAAGATCATTTTGAAAGAGTTGAAGTGACTGTTGGTGGCCAGAAGGTCCAAATGATTGTTGACTCTGGTGCTAGTGTGAATATTATTGACAGACAACTGTGAAAGAAAGCTAGAAGAAGCTGAAAGAAAAGAAGATAAAGTGTCACTCCCGGAAATCTCAAAAGAAGTTGTTTGCTTATGGTAGTTCTAAGCCACTTGACATAATTGAAAGTTTTACTGCACAAACCAGTGTAGGTGAATGGTCAGCCAAAGCAGAATTTGTAGTCATTGAGGGTCATGGTGAGCCATTGTTAGGGAGGATGACTGCGATGGAACTTGGAACTCTGAAAATTGGTGCCAATGTGATGAATGTAAGAGATGCATCACATATAATGAGAGAATACAAAGAAGTATTTGAAGGCATTGGAAAGTTGAAAGATTACCAACTAAAACTTCACATTGACCCAAATGTTACACCTGTGGCCTAGCCTGCAAGGCATATTCCCTTCAGTTTGAGAGACAAAGTAAAAGACAAGATTGATGAACTGATAAAGATGGATATAATCGAGCCTGTGGAGGGGCCCACACCATGGGTCAGCCCGGTCGTTGTTGTACTAAAGTCAAATGGAGAAGTTCGATTATGTGTTGACATGAGGCATGCAAATGAGGCAATCGTTAGAGAAAGACATCCAATTCCAACAGTCGAAGCAGTGTTACACAGTCTCAACAAAAGTACAGTCTTAAGCAAATTAGATCTGAAGTAGGAATATCATCAGGTTGAATTGGATCCCGATTCGAGGAACATTACCACATTTGTGACTCACTGTGGACTGTATAGATACAAAAGGTTGATGTTCGGCATCAATGCTGCACCTGAGATTTACCAACATGTGATTCAGCAAACTTTGCAGAACTGTGTGAATGCTGCTAACATTTCAGATGATATTATTATTCATGCAAAAGCTGTTGACGAATCATGATCAAGTTTTGGAAGAAGTGGTCAAAACCTTGAAAGCAAAGAATTTGACTTTGAATGGATGGAAGTGCAAGTTTCACATCACACAACTAGAATTCGTGGGATTTGTCCTGTCAAAAAATGGCATTGGCCCCATAGAGGAGAAAATCAAAGCAGTTGCCAATGCAAGAGAGCCAGAAAATGTATCTGAAGTGAAGAGTTTTATGGGACTTGTTAACTACAACTCGCACTTTATACCAGACTATGCTACTATTGCAGAACCACTACATCGGTTAACTAAAAGTGACATGCCCTTTGATTTTGGAGAGGAACAGTGGAGGGCATTCAATACACTGAAAGCAAAGTTGAGCGAAGCAAAAACTCTTGCGTACTTCAACAAAGATGCAAAAACCAGGGTCATCACTGATGCGAGTCCGGTTGGTCTGTGTACTGTTTTGACTCAAGAAAGGAATGGAGAATACAGAGTTGTCAGTTATGCCAGTCGAAGCTTGACAGAGGTTAAAAGGCGCTACTCCCAGATGGAGAAGGAGGTTCTTGCCATCGAATGGGCTTGTGGGCATTTTCATGTGTATTTGTATGGTATCAAATTCGAACTGTGCACTGATCATAAACCATTGGAGACAATATATTCACCAAAGTCTAAACCATGCGCTAGGATTGAGCAATGGGTTCTTCGCCTTCAAGCCTATAAATTCAAAGTGAAGTACATTCCTGGAAAAGCAAACCTTGCAGATGTGTTGTCCAGAGTGACGCAAATGGATTCTGATGTTGTTTCATCACCACAGGAAATTGCTAAGCAATATGTGTGATTTGTTGCTGTAAATGCAACACCTAAAGCTCTGATGACCAAAGAAGTTGAGCATGCTTCTGCATGTAGTTGAGCAGGAACTCTGTAAACTACATGAAGTTTTGAAAACTGGGAAGTGAAATAAAGATGAATGCAAAGAGTATATTTCTGCAAGTGGAGAGCTTTGTGTTGTCAGAAAGTTGATTCTGAGAGGAACTAGAATTGTAGTACCACGAGAGCTGAGGAACCAAGTGCTAATCTTAGCACATGAGGGTCATCCGGGAATTGTGAGCATGAAGCAAAGGTTAAGAACCAAAGTATGGTGGCCTGGTATAACCAATGATGTTTTGAAGTACTGTAGAACTTGTCATGGTTGCCAACTGGTAAGCCAACCAAGTCACCCGGAACCAATCAAATCAACAGAGATGCCTAGCAGTCCTTGGCAAGACCTTGCATTAGATTTCCTAGGTCCTCTACCATCGGGACATTACATTCTAGCTGTTATTGATTACTACAGCAGATATTATGAAGTATGCATAATGAAGATGACAACTATTGATAAAGTGATCAAGACATGGACTGCCACTTTCTATAACTAGTGATAATGGTCCACAATTTGTTTCTAAAGCATTTGATGATTATTTAAAGAACATTGGAATCCAGCATAGGAAAGTTACACCTTTGTGGCCTCAAGCCAATGGTGAAATAGAAAGGCAAAACAGGTCTATGCTAAAGAGGATGCAAATTGCTCAAGCAGAAGGTAAAGATTGGATGAAGGAATTACAGGTATATCTCACAGGGTATAGAGTTACACCACATGCTACAACAGGTATGAGCCCTGCAGAGCTAATGTTCAGAAGAAAGATTAGAACAAAGCTTCCTGATATTCAAGAGCCAGAGAAAAATGATGATTTCAGAGATAGGGATGCTGAAATGAAAATGAAGTCAAAGTTGTATGCTGATAAGCAGAGAGATGCTGAGATTACAGACTTATCACCAGGAGATGATGTGCTTCTGAGACAATGCAAGGAAAATAAACTGTCAACAAAGTTCGAATCTGTGTCATATCAGGTGGTAAGTAAGCAAGGGAACAGTGTTGTTGTTGAGTCACCTCAAGGAACTCAATATCAAAGAAATGTAACTCACGTAAAGAAGTATCTTACTCGGGAAAAACAAATGCCTAATCCAGTGATTTGTGATGGATTGGAAAAGGTACCTGAAACTACACCCGAGGTGCAAGTTGTGCCACACCCAACAGTTGAGCCACACCCAACAGTTGAGACCAACTGTCTACCCAGAGGACTATATGAACACTTGTTGTTTTAAGAGACTTTTATTTGGACATTAATTTTTCACATTGTTGTTTACTTTTGTATTGGCTTATGTGGCCATTTATTTTAAAAGGAGGAGGGATGTAATGTATTATAATGTATTCTGCATTGCACAATATGTGTGGTCAGCGGCATTGACCAGGAGAATAATAAAGATGGAAGACAGCAAGCATGAGGGCTGCTTTTAATATAGTTAAATCTATTTGTATTGAGCTACCAATGCTACATAAGGCATTGAGAGAACTTGAACCACCAACTAATCATAAAAGCTTACAGTGCTGCTGTGGACTGTTCACACATTATTCAAGATGGATATCACATTTCTCCTATAAAATTCATCCACTCAATAAAGCTTCTGAGTTTCCTTTAAATGAAGATGTGCTTAATGCTTTTAGAAGTTTGAAGAAAGAAGTTCAGGACTCTGTACTTAAGGCCATTGATGAAAACTCTTTTTTCACCATTGAGTCAGATGCTTCCAATTTTGCCATTGCAGCTACCTTGGTTCAAAATGATAGACCTGTTGCTTTCTACTCTTGATCCTTGAATAATACTGAAATCAAACATGCCTCAGTCAAAAAGGAAATGCAAGCAACAATAGAAGCAATCAGGCATTGGTGGCATTATCTCACTAATAGACATTTCAGATTAATTATAGATCAGACAGCTCTCAGGTGTATTTTTGACTCTGAAAGTAAGACCAAGGTTAAGAATGATACTATCCTAAGGTGGAAGATGGAGTTCTCTGCATATAATTATATAGATCTGGTGTAGAAATTGTATCACCATTATTTTCAATGATGGGTATACCCTCATATGTTCTCTCAGATAGGGTTATCTCAATGGAAAAGGAGTTGCAACAAGTAAAACTTCCCATTACAAAAAATCTACACATTAGTCATTGGCTAAGTGTTTTACCTGATGTTTTGCACTCTCTCAGATCTCTGTTGTGCACAACAACTAACTGTACCCCACATGAACATTTTTTCCAGTTTTCACGAAGCTCATATGTAGGCCCTTCAATTCCTAGCTTTCTATGTGATGGTAATAAAGTTCTTCTGAAGAAAGTTCTATGTTCTAGTAAAGCAGATCCCTTTGTTAAGGAAGTAGAACTTATTCACATGAATCTAGGTTAGGCTTTTGTGAAGAATGGGGCTGGAAAGGAGCTTACGGATTCAACTAGGCATTTTGCTTCTATGTGAGATTCAAAATACTATACTTCTATCCCCATTAGAGATTCTACCAATTTGAATACTTATGATACCACTTTTGACCTGAACATCTTACAACCTTCTGGATCAGACCTGGATGAAACTCTGTCATATGGTGTTGACAACAATTCTGACATTCAACCCTGTATACCACCAGATATCACTCAACATTTGAGATGCTCTAGTCATGTCTCTAAAGAAGTAGATTGATTAGATCTATAGTTTGTTTTATTGTTAAGTTTCAAAAAGGGCACTTCAATAACCTTGTAAACTGGTACCAGCCAGAATAATCTCTGGTTGTAGCATTTACATATTTTTATTGCAGGTTAGCTCATGAACATAGATATATATTATTTTTATAGACATTTCATGTGTCACTTTAAGGTTATGCTTGCTGTTGACGGTGGGGTGAATGTTGTGACTCACCTATTTTTAGAATCCTGTGTTGTGATTGGCCAATTTTAAAACCCTGCTCTTAGATTAGGATTCTCCCTTGCTGACTTAACATTGTTTGTTATAACACTCATGCCATATTTATTTTAATGTTTTAACTTCTGTAGTGGTTTGTTGTTTTATTCTTACAACAAGCAATAAGCACAATTGCAGCTTACTCTGGGCCTCCCCCTTCATTTACTTTCATATTACATACCTGACCTCTTATGTCCATACACAAAAAAGCAGTCACATGATGGTAACAACAGTACTGCCTTTGCGGCTGTGATCACATAACAAGGAGCAAGGGCAGATGAAATCATGGTGACCTTTGATGTCATTTTGCCAGGAACAAGTATTCCCATAGGTGACAACTTAAGAATTGTTTAAGACCCACTTGAACATGATGAGTAATCATCATCAAGAGCTGCACTAAACCCTCTAGATGTCCTTAACCTACTAGAAGCATTTCTAATCAGCAAATGCTGCCTCTTCAACAATGGCATCTACACTCACACCAAACTATAGGAGCCCACTGGGGCTCCTATATCCTTTGTAACTACTGAAATATTGGTGAAATATACCACTGTAAAAAGTGAACTAAGGGCTATTGATTTGGGAAACATATGTTGACTATTCATTTGTAATTATTGAGGAAAATCACCTACATGGCTCCTCTGAATACATCAACAGTCTTCACTAAACCATCATATTCATCATGGAAAATATTAAGAATAACAACTACCCTTCCTTGACAATCCAGTAAAATGACAAGCAGAATGCACCATTTCTGTTACCATCTACATTAAAAAAACTCATACTGACCAGTACCACAAAAATGCACCATTCTATCCAGCCTGAGGTAATAAAAGTTTCATTGCCACTCTGTTTGGAAGAGCAAGAACTATCATTTCAAACCCATGTGATTTTATACACATAGAAAGACCAGTCCACAAAATTGGCTCATCAAATGGATATTGTGCTAAGGACATCTAGAAAGGCCTAAGCAGAAGTACCTGTTTCAATAATGAAAGAAAGGGAACCTGTATAAGGGAATGTCCACTCTATGTCAAAAACATCTGAAAACAGCTAAGACAAATTGTCACACTAGACAATATCCAATCCTCCTTCTTGACAACATCCATCTTACTAGCAGGAATAATATACTTTATAGATTACATTGTGAGGATTACCTTGCTTCTTTAATTGGTGCCTCAAAGCAGTGAAGAGGAAGAGGAGCACAGGCAGTTGTTCAAAAACGTCACACTAAGAGCCACAAAAGAGTTTGTGGTGGACACATTATCACACCTTTGCATAAAGAATAAAGATATTATCACAAGGAAACCAACACAACAACATGAAAAAAACATAAAACTGTTCATTCCCTACAGCAAACGAATCACAGCAACAGCTATCCTACACTTTTCTTGAAAGATTACCCCCAGCACTTTAGAAAAAAAATATAACAAAAACACAAAACACCACTCCCCAAAGCAACTTGATCTGTGCCACCATATAGGTCCACATTATTGTCACATAAAAAGAGCTGCACACAACCAATTTGGAAGCCTGATGATGGGAGAAATATCTCTCAAAACATAAACAAGAAAAAGCTTACAAATCATGCCATGATAAAGCTCTTATGACTTATGACTTCTGGTCAGTACTGGTTAACTTTTCTTATTACCATCTGTTTACTGTATTCTCTGCATACACCAGTCAGCTAAGATTTAAGACAAGCATTGAAAGTAAGCAGGGTCCTGGTTATATGGGCCTACCACAGCACAAGCAACACATTCTTTTGCTTTTGTGGTTTTCCCTTCAAGTTTAACTATTACATCTGCATTCCTGATCCCATTTCCCTTGCCATCCCTGACATGGTTCCATTCAATTAAATATTTCATGTAAAAAAACTTTCAATATTTTTAAAGGTAATTAAAGAAAAATTATTTGTGGGTACAGCCTCTTGAATTACATATTTTTATTGACATCCTTGCAAAATTAAAGAACAATCAGCAAAGCAGTAACTTTATGATCAGTAAAAAGAATGCCATCCTTACTTATTTCTTCTCATTGAATGTTCATAACAAAAATATTCCACTAGCTTTGAAAACCCCAAGTATTTGTGTAATATATGGAGTAAAACTCTAGCAAGCCAACATGGTTTATGATATTAAGCAACTGGTGAAATCACTACTGTAAGGAAAATTTCTTTAAAGTAAAAGTTACCGTAAATGTATTTGATACGATTATTCAGTAAATTTATCAAATTTATGAAATCTTGCCAAATAGGCTGCCAAAATATCTTGTATACCTCATACGACCTAACAGCATGTGGTATTAGCCTAAATTTGAAAATTAAATAATATACAACATTAGTTAGTTTCCACAAGCTACTGTTTGATTTCACAGAAAGAAAGTTTTGAGAAAAATATCCAGCTCTCCAGCCTTAGTATAATTTACATGTGAGTTAACTTCACTGCAAGGTTAGAATTTTTTTTGCATTCGTTAGTGCCACACATAATGATACTAAAATAGACTTGAGTCTACTATACCTTTGATAACTGTAACCCTTTTTCTGTTAGCTTTTGCTGTGAAAACCTGAACCTCCTGTCCAATTTCCGTAGTTTGGCTCATGGCTCTATACCTTAAATAAGAAATAATTTAAAAAATTGGGTTTAAGTGCATGTTCAAGGCTGAAGGTGAAATGCTTTATTAAATGAGTTGAATTAAATAGCTATTGTAACCATTTAAAGTGATTTCAATAAGACAGAATAACGATGTAACTTATCTTGACATACTTCGATGTATTTGGCTTTCTTGACTCCCTTTGAGTATATTTGAAACCTAGTTTCCTGTGGCTCTGAAATGGTACTGAGTTGTCAATTTTTGTCATTTTTAGCGTGTCTGAACCTTAAAATGTAAACAACGTGTTTATTGTGTAGCAGGATTAGCATAAATGTAGTTTGCTTTCTTTACAAGGCTTGGATTTAATGCAAGGATAATAAGTCGATAATCAGATACAATCACCGTAAAGGTCAAGTGAAGTTTTTGCTGCCCAGTGCCCTTTGATGGAGTACAAGTTAGAATTTACGTTGACTTTCCTTTCCTTGGCTGTGTGAGTGTGCCTGAGACAATGAACTTCCATACTAATGCTGTAGCGTACAGTGGAACAACAGTTGGTGCATCCATGATGAATACAATCTTCCAGTTTTACTACGTGAAGCTGTTTCTTGATGTTTACAAGTAAGTAGTGGCCTTAGTATTTTTTTGTAATAATTTTTTAAAAATAATAATAATAATAATAATAATAATAATAATAATAATAATAATAATAATGCTTGCCTCAGGTCACTGGGTGTGACCCGGTAAGTAATTGTTAATAAACAGCATTCATAAGAAAACCGTACATAATAATAATAATAATAATAATAAATAATTATAAATTAATAAATAAAATAATAATAATAAATAGTAATAAATAATAATAATAATAATGATGATGATAATGATGGTGGTACATTTAGTGGAGACAAATTCATAGAAGGTATCGAGAGGATTGGCCCAAGATAAACAATGCCAATGCAGAGTTTGTCACAAGAGGGATGAAATCGTTGAACATATTGTTGCTGGGTGTAAGGCCCTTGTACAAAGTGAATACCTAGCACGACACAACAGAGCGTTAATGATTGTGGCAGTAAACTGGGCCAAGGAGTACGAACTGATAGGCAATAATGTGGTATGGTACAAAGAGCGATGGGAACGAGGAAGGGTGTTGGAGAATGAGCGAGGAAAACTTGTTTGGGATTCCGAATTCAATTAGCGAAAAACCACAACGGCAAGGAGATCCGGTCTGATATTAGAAGACGAAGAAAAGAAGAATTTCTGGATTTGCAATATGGCTTGTCCACGGCAACAAAATATCGGAACAAAACGATTGGAAAAACTGACAAAGTACAGGCAACTGGCCTTCGAAACAAGAAAGAAGACGTCCAGGATACAATGTTATGGTTGTGCCCTTGATAATTGGTGCTCTCGATGGGGGAATGCGTCAAATCGCGAAAGACATGAGAATGATTTTCGAGAGTAGGAACACAATAGTGACACCACAGTCAGAAAAGTACTGTCTGGTCTCATTCAAGACACAGATGAATGATTTTATTTTATAGCTTTTCTTTTGTGCAATAGCGACTGTTCAAAGTGCGAAACTTGTTTTCAATTGTAACCAGCAAATTTTGGTGGTTATATTCTAGACTATTTTCGTGTGGTAGCTTTATCAAAAGAGATAATAATAATAATAATAATAATAATAATAATAACAATAATAATAAATTGTCCTGGGTATTGACAATAAACTGCATCCGGTTGTGGAGTTTCGACGTGGGAGAATGAGGTTACCCTTTGCCACAACTACCTCCTGGTCACCCTTGAGCAAGGTGTAGTACCTGTTAGCTCTCCCTGAGACCAAGAAATTCCGGGTTGGCATCCGGCAGGGGCTAGTCTGCCTTATGGGTAGGGGGGACTCTTTAGCTTTGGCTGGCAACCCCCCTAGTGATGGTGTCACGATAAAAACACCGGTGGTTGTGCACCTTAAAACACAACCTCGCTTGAGTGGAATGATAAAACAAATAGTTAAAAACAACGGCGTGAATGGGGCTGGAGCTTCAGGTGAAGGTCTCTCGCCCGGCAGGTGTCCCCCGGTTCGACAGCGGGGGCCCGGTCGTCGTCCTATGACTGTCAGAACAAAGTGGTCTAAAGAAGTGAACAAGGTTGTGATGGAATGTTTTTTTAGAAGCAAACCTTTTGATATGGACGGTAATCCAATTCGAGGATACCGCCAAAGATTGATGCATGAATGGAGGGAACGTGGAATTTTTCATGTTACTGAACAACGATTGTGTGACCAAGCTAGAGCTATCAGGAAAAATGGATGGTTATCGAAGTTGGAATTGGAAAGTATTCAGAGGATGATTGATGCAGATAACAAGGAGGAGAATGAGACTGTTGTAGAAGCTGAGGTGGAACAATCAGAAAATGTCGAAAGTGGACCTGATGAGGGAACTGATCATATCTTGCGTGAAGCATACGAGGATATTGAAAATCCGATTCCGAATGTTGAAACATTTGATGAGGAAGCACAACTGATCTTCATTCAGCTACAGAAAATAATGATTGAAGGCAGGGGTACTAGTGGTATTTCTTTTAAGAAAGTTGATACAAAGAGTCTGAATAGTCTTACAGCTAAAGTAAACAGGGTTATTGAGCTCATTGAAACAACAAATATAACCCAAACAAACAATCTAATCAAAGCTGCGGGTGTGTGGGTAGCAGACCAGCTAGGTCTCAAAGCGTACAAAAGAGGGAAAAAACAAGAACCTTGGTGGAAGAGACGCGTTGAAAGTGATATAAAACAGCTGAAAAAGGATGTTAGCTTTCTAGAAAGATTGAAAAGGGGAGAGATTCGAGATCACCGAGAAGGCAAAGCTAAATTTGTGAAGGAAAAATACCGAGTAGAACGGAAAGGGTTAACAACTGTGATTGAAGAAATAAAGCAAAGAATCCTTGCCAAAGCTGCTAAAATCACAAGATACGAGCAAAGAATAGAGCAGTATAGGCTAAATAGATTGTTTGATATTGATCAAAAGAAAGTCTACAATCAGTTAAATGGTCAGACTGGAAACAGTGATGGTCATATCCCAAATGCCGAGGAAAGTAAGACGTTCTGGAGTAAGATATGGAGTGTAAAGAAAGAGCATAATAGGGAAGCTGATTGGTTGAAGGTAATGAAAAGAGAGATGGGGAAGGTGAAGCAGAGAAATATATTGATTGACGAGAACAAAGTCAATAAGCAATCCAAAAAGATGCCCAACTGGAAAGCACCGGGACACGATGGGGTGCAAGGTTTTTGGATAAAGAAACTCAATAAGTTGCATAGCAGAATAGCGTTTCAATTGAATGAAATGCTAGAAGGAAAGAAGGATACACCAACTTGGATGACATATGGTAGAACTGTGCTGTGTCAAAAAGATGCAGCCAAGGGAAATGCAGTTGATAATTTTAGACCAATTACTTGCTTACCAATCATGTGGAAGCTAATGACTGGTATAATATCAGAGGAGATGTACTGCTTTCTAGAAAGTGAGAAATTGCTCCCAGAGGAACAAAAAGGGTGCAAGAGAAAAAGTAGAGGGACTAAAGATCAACTATTGATTGATAAGGCGATACTTAAAGATTGTAAGAAAAGAAAGACAAATCTAGCTATGGCGTGGATTGATTATAAGAAAGCTTACGATTTTGTCCCCCATAGCTGGATCTTAGAGTGTCTTGAGATATGTGGTATTGCTGGAAACATCAGGAGTTTTATTGAATTAAGTATGAAGGGATGGAAACTTCTCTTGACTTCCAATGGATCCGATCTATGTGAGTTGGATGTCAATAGAGGCATATTCCAAGGAGATAGCCTTTCTCCATTGATTTTTGTCTTGTGTATGATCCCACTCTCCCTACTCTTACGAAAAGTAAAGGCATCCTACGAATGGGGTCAAAGTAAATACAAAATAAACCATTTACTTTATATGGATGACCTAAAACTCTTTGGGAAGAACGAAAACCAAATAGATAGCCTGGTGCAAACAGTGTATCTATTTAGTGAGGACATCGGAATGGAATTCGGTTTAAAGAAGTGCGCAGTGGTTGTTCTGAAGAGAGGGAAAATGATTACGTTTGAAGGAATCCACCTACCGAATGAAGAGGTAATGAGAGAAGTAGATAAAAAGGGGTATACTTACCTTGGTATCCTTGAACTGAATGAGATAAAAGAACAGGAAATGAAGGACAAAGTGATTGCTGAATATAAGAGAAGGTTAAGACTAGTGCTGAAATCCAAACTTAATGGCAAAAATAAGATAAAAGCAATCAACACGTGGGCCGTTGCACTTCTGAGATATGGAGCCGGAATTATTGGGTGGAAAGTAGAGGAATTGAAAAAAATCGACAGAACAACGCGAAAGACTTTAACTATGTACGGTGCTTTCCATCCAAAAAGTGATGTTGATCGACTGTATGTGAAACGAAGAGATGGTGGAAGAGGTTTGATTAGCATTGAAAATTGTGTGCGAAGTGAGGAGAACAATTTGGGATTGTATGTGCGGGATTCAAAAGAAGAGCTTCTAAAAGGTGTAAAGGAAGTTGGCATCATTGAGATTGGAAACCTGATGGGGAAGGAAGAATTTAAAAGGAGAAACCAAAACAAGGCCAAAATGAAATGGCACGATAAAAGAATGTATGGGCAGTTCGACCGTGAAATGAATGATAAAATAGATAAAGTATTATCTTGGAAATGGGTTGTGCAAAGTGATCTAAAGGTGCAAACAGAGGCACTAATATTCGCTGCCCAAGAACAAGCGTTAAGAACAAACTATGTCAAGCACAAGATCGACAAAACTAGTGAAAATCCACTTTGTAGGATGTGCTTGGAAAAGGGGGAGACCGTACAACATCTAATATGCGAGTGTAAAAAACTAGCCCAGCGGGAGTACAAAAGAAGGCATGACAATATTGCTAAGCTAATTCATTGGAAGTTGTGCGAAAAGTATGGACTTGACAAGAAGGAAAAATGGTACGAACATTGCCCAGAGGGAGTAGTAGAAAACGATAAAGTGAAATTATTGTGGGACATGAATATCCAGTGCGACAACGTAATTGAGGCTAGGAGACCTGATTTGGTATTGGTAGAGAAAAAGACGAAGTCATGCATAATCATTGATGTTGCGGTTCCAGGAGATAATAGGGTGCATGACAAAGAAAATGAAAAAGTTGAAAAATACCAAAACCTAAAGAGGGAATTGATAAGACTCTGGTCGTTGAGAAAAGCGCTAGTTGTACCAGTGGTAATAGGTGCTATGGGATGCGTAAGCAAAGATTTCAATGGATGGATGGAAAAACTAGATATTGAAGTAGGTGTTGGGGTGGTACAAAAAACAGCCTTGTTGGGAACAGCCAGGATACTTCGAAAAGTATTGGAGATGTAAGGTGAAAGAAACCTCTTGGCCATTGGCTGCTAGTTGTGGCTAGCCCAAGAGATGTTATTCGGCAAAAAGAACAGCCTGTGCAAAATGAGAAAATAATAATAACAACAAAACTAATAATAATAACAATAACAATAATAATAACAATAAGAAATAATAATAATAATAATAACAAAGCTTTTCACCCTAAAAGTGATGTAGACAGATTATACCTAGATAGGAATGCCGGTGGAAGGGGACTTTTGAATTGCGAAGATACAGTTAGAAGTGAAGAGAATAATCTAGGATGGTACCTAAAAAATTCCATTGATTCATTACTGCAAGCAGTGAAACATATTGGTGTAATTGAATACCAATCAACGGTTAAAAATGAAGATCTTAAAAACAGAAATAAGGAGAAAAGAAAACAAAAATGGCTGGGAAAGCAGATGTATGGGCAAATTATCAGGAATAAAAGTGGAAATACTGACAAGGAGAAATCGTGGATCTGGATAACACAATCAGATTTGAAAGTGACCACTGAAGCTTTCATATTTGCTGGCCAGGAGCAAGCAATATGGACAAATTATATAAAGTTTAACATTCACAAAACCACTGGTTCACCTAATTGTAGATTGTGTGGAGAAAGGGGAGAAACAGTAAACCACATCCAGAACGAGTGTACAAAGCTTGCTCAGAAAGAGTACAAAAGACGACATGACAAGGTCGCTAAAATTGTCCATTGGAAGCTGTGTGGAAAACTAAATCTTGAAAGAGCCGAGAAATGGTATGAGCATAAGCCACAAACAGTATTAGAGAATGGAAGCCACAAACTATTATGGGACATGAACATCCAGTGTGACAATGTCATTCAGGCACAAAGACCAGACCTCATAATTATTGATAAAGTTGACAAATCTGCAATCATCATCGATGTTGCCAGCCCTGGCAACACCAGGATAAGTGAAAAAGAACAGGAAGAAATTGACAAGTATCAGGAAATTAAAAGAGAAATCCAAAGACTTTGGAATCTGAAAAAAGTTAGCATTATACCTGTTGGAGGTTCTTGGGAGTGTGACGAAAAATGTTACCAAATACATGGAAAATATTGGGATTGAGATCAACATTGCCGAAGTCCAGAAAACAACACTATTAAGAACAGCTAGAATTTTGCAAAAGGTATTAGAGCACTGAAAGGGAAAGACTATGATGAGGACTTTCGTTACTGGTTGTAACTGGCTGTCTCGCACATAGAACAGCTTAAGATCAGCTTGTGCATTAGTTGCAAATTATAGATAATAACAAAGTTCTTGTCCAGCATGACAGCCTGAACAGGGAGACGGTATTCACCTGCCAGTCAAGAAAACTTAACCCCGGCTACCAACCAGTAGCTTTAAAGGTTAAGCACCTTCCTTGATATGTTGGTGGTTCCAATGATGGTAGATGTTTGGAGTCCAACCAAGACACCAGGGATGCCCAGCTCTTTCAAACTGCACTCCAACCGCTTCGTCACCACTCCTAAGCTTCCCACGATTATTGGGAGCATAGCATCATATCCGATGTAATATACAAATATCTTGAAGAAAATAGTGTTCTGCCAAATGAGCAAAAGGGATGTAGACGTAACTCCAGTGGTACAAAGGACCAACTCCTTATTGACAGAGCCATCTTAGCAGACAGCAAGAGAAAACAGAAGAATCTGGCCATGGCATGGGTCAATTACAAGAAGGTTTATGACATGGTCTCACACTCCTGGATTCTGGAGTGCATGAAACTTGTTAAGATCTCAGACAATATAGTACAATTTTTTGAGGGAACAATGAAGAATTGGAAGACTGAACTGACTGCATGCGGAGAGTCACTTGGAGAAGTTGATATCAGAAGGGGAATATTCCAGGGAGACAGCCTATCGCCTCTGTTATTTGTCATCTGCATGATACCTTTGTCATCAGTCCTTAGAAAGATGTCCACTGGATATACACTAGGGAATGTGAAGATAAATAACCTGCTTTTTATGGATGACCTAAAATTATTCGCAAGAAGTGAAAAGGAAGTTAATAGTCTTGTCTCTACAGTACATGCTATCAGCAAGGATATAAAGATGGAGTTTGGAATTCAAAAGTGCGGTGTGTTGATTTTGAAGAGAAGAAAGTTGAGTAAGACTGGAGGCATTAGATTGTGTGATGGTGAGGTTATTAAGGAGGTCATGGAGGAAGGGTATAAGTACCTAGGAATAATTGAGGCCGACAAAGTGAAAGAAACTAAGATGAAGGACATGTTTATAAAGGAATACTTTCAACGTACCAGATTGGTTCTAAAGTCGAAACTAAATGGCCAAAATAAAATCAAGGCAATAAACAGTTGGGCAGTATCTCTTATGAGATATGGAGCTGGGGTGATCATCTGGGGAAAGGACGAGTTAAATTGACTCGACAGGAGAACTAGGAAATTATTGATGATGAACAAAGGTATGAACCCGAACAGCAATGTAGACAGACTCTACATCAAATGAAAAGATTGTGGAAGAGGTTTGAAAGGAATTGCAAACACTATTAAGTGTGAAGAGAACAATCTTGCTTGGTATTTAAAAGGGAGTACGGAGG
>RDPX01000032.1:1303507-1350981 GCA_003991215.1 Morbakka virulenta
TGGGTTCAAAAATTGAATATTGAACCTAACATAGTGGACATGCAGAAGACCGATTTATTAGGAACAGCTAGGATACTAAGAAAAGTTCTTGAGATGTGAAAGATAGGAGAAAGTACCTTATTAGCCCTAGGTCATTAGTTGTGACTCACCTAATAAGGAGAATTACGGTATAAACATCAGCCAGTTAAAAATTTTTCAAAATAATAATGAATAATAATGAATGAGGTTACCCTTTGCCACAACTACCTCCAGGTCACCCTTGGACAAGGTGTAGCACCTGTCAGCCTACTCTGAGACCTTGAAATACCGGGTTGACATCCGGCAGATTTAAGTCTGTTCATATGGACATACTGTGTGGTTATATAAACCCCTTGGCAGAGAGGCTAAAATGCATCTGTTATCAATTGAAATGTAAACTAGAAATAAATCATACTGCATCGACCATCGCGTGGGTCAACAAGGGTTGCATCTCTCAGTGAGAAATGAGGCTGAGATCGAAAAGTTTGCTACTGGAATAAACTCCTCAGAGAATGACCTACCAGGTAATCAGAACCAGGATGTCCCTAACCATGATCCTGTAGCAACACAGCCCACAAAGCCTATTAAATAAAATTGAATAAGATGGACAAATAAGGAGTATAAACAAGTTTTGAGAGCGTTTTTCAATGCACAGTTAGACTGACAGCTAATATAACTGAAGAAACATTCCGAGAATGGAGGAAAATCATGGGAAATGAAATTAGACCATATATGGACCCCAACAAACTAGGAAATGTACATATAGATATAATGCATAACCATAGGCTGACAGATGCTGAAATTGACCAAATTTATAGGGATTATGTACCTGTAATTTTATACTTTTCTGTTATATGAATGTTTAAATTAAAATTTTTTAATACTATTTTAACATATACTTCTATACTGATTTTGTAATGAATTTGGCATTTTGCTAATTTTGACTATTGTGTTTTGTATTCTTACATGTGCGTAGCTTGTATTATTTAGTATTTATTGTTTGTAAAAACATCTCTTAAAGCCTCTGTTTGCCCCAGATCACTGGGAGTGACTTGGTGAACAATTGTATCAAATAGCTAATTTTATGAAAATGCATAATAATAATATCCTGGGTATGACAATAAACTGCATCCAGCTGTGGAGTTTTGACATGGGTGAATGAGGTTACCCTTTGGCACAACTACTTCCAGGTCACCCTTAGGCAAGATGTAGCACCTGTCAGCCTACTCTGAGACCTTGGTCTGTCCCTCTCCTCTTTCTGGCCAGTACAAGGTCATAAGCTTTCGTTGGCAATCATTCTATGAGAAGGAAAACTCAGAACAATAAACAACCACAATTGTAAATTCTAAGTGTGATGGGATGTAACTGTGTCTCATGGTCAGGTGTGGATCTTTAGCTTTGGTTAGCAGCTTTCCTAGAGATGGTATCTCGATAAAAATACTGGTGGTTATGACACCTAATCACCACTGCCCTCCATATGAGTGTTAAAATGTCAAATAGAACTAATGAGAATAATGGCATAAATGGGACTGGAACTTTATGTGAAGGTCCCTTCCCCTACAGGTGTCCATTGGTGCAGCAGCAGAGGGCTGGTTGATATCCTGTGACTGCAAGAATGAAATGTAATAAAGATGTGAATAAACTTGTGATGGAGTGTTTTTACAGGAGTAAACCAGTTGATGATGAAGGGAGAACAATCAGAGGTTATAGACAGAGGATATTTAGAGAATGGAGGGATAGAGGAAGTTTTGAATCAACAGAGAAGAGAGGATGTAATTAAGCTAGAGTAATTAGGAAGAGTGAATGATTGTTGAAAATGGAACTGGAAATGATTAAAAGGGAAATTGAACAAGAAGAGTGCAGAGAAAATCTTGAAACAGGATTGAAGAGCCTGATAACAAAAAGAAGTGAGGAAGTTGGCGAGTTAGGAGAAGATGAGGAATTGGCTATGGAAAATGATGAAGCAAGAGAACAAGAAACTGCAGGTGTGCCTGAAGTGGTTGAAAGTGATGACTATGAAGAACATAGACAGACTATTGAAGAGATTAAGATAATCATGGTTGAAGGGAAAAGAAGCAATAGCCTTATGTTCAAGAAAGTGAACAATAAAACCCTTAAATTAAAAACTAATAAAGGAAGCAATGAACACCCTCAATAAGAGCTGCATCTGTGTGGGTTGCAGAGCAAATAGTACTAAAGGAGAGAGATTATAATAAAACTAGAAATGAACCCAGGTGGAAAAGAAGAATAGAGGAAGAAATAAAGAGATTGAAAAAGGTTGTAAGCATTCCAGAAAGAGATTTGAAAGGGGAATGTGGATTGACTCAAAAACCGAAGTTGAAAAGAATCAAGGGAAAGTATATGGTAAAGAGAAAGGGGATAAAACTGTTACTGAAGAGCTAAACCAGAGAATGATTGCAAAATGGAGAAAGCTTAAAAGTTATGAGGAAAGAATCAACCAATTAAGGCAGAACCTTATCTTCAATGTAGATTAAAAGAAGATATATAATGAGTTAAATAGCAATGATTTTAATTGAAATGAAGTGCATAATGCAGAAAAAAGTAGAGAATTTTGGGGTGGTATATGATTAATTGAAAAGGAGCATCATAGGGAAACAAAATTGGTGGAGGATTTTAGAGAAGAAAGAAGGAATGATCCAATTGAACAAGAAAGAATGGTTTAGAAGTGTAGAGAAAGTAACAAAGAAATGTAGAATGATACCTAATGGGAAAGCCCCAGGTAGGGATGGTGTTCAAGGATACTGGGTCAAAAATTTCTGGTCAAGGAAGCCAAGGTTATCAAGTACTTTCTTCTTTACACATGTTTATGGTCTGGTAAAATAGCATCACCCCCTTTTTATCATTTCTTGTGGGGGTGGGGTGGGAGTACTATAATTCATTCCCAATTAAGAAGCTTCTGCTCTGCATTATTATGTTATTATTATTATATGAAATTTAGCTATTGCTCTGACTGGTGGAATTGCTGATATTTTCCTGTTGGCAAGCTATAACAAATAGCAGGGGCCAACAGGTTTCTTTCACATTTCACATGTCAAGTACCTTTTGGAGGATTCTAGCTATTCCCAACAAGGCAGGTTTTCAAACTAGTGTAATATTTACATGTATCCCAAGTTTCACTTTGCAATCTTCAAATTTCTTAGAAATACTTCCCAGTGAACCAATGACTACAGGGATTCGAACTCAAACCTTTTTCATATCCCAAATTCTTTCAAGCTCTAATTTCAAATCTGATATCCCTTTATTTTATCCTTTTCTTTTTCAAAGACTACTATTTAATGGGCATGTGATATCAATGAGAGTGCAGTGTATTACAACAACAATATCCAGCCACCTTGCCTTTATTTTGTTATCACATTGGATATTCATATCCCAAAGAATTTTCCATGCATTGTTCTCAACAGATCCTTCTGGACAGTGATCATACCACTTTTCTTGTCTGTCTAAACCATATTTTTCACAAAGTTTCCAGTGTATCAATTTTGCCACATTGTCATGATGTCTCTTATATTCTCCCTGGGCTAAGGTGGTGCACTTACTAATTATATGTTCGACTCCTTCTCCCTTGTTACCACACATCCTGCAAAAAGAAGTATCAGAACACTTTTCAATGTTGTATTTGACATAGTTCATCCTTATTATTTGTTCTTGTGCAGAGCACAACAGCACTTCAATTTGAACCTTCAAGTCTCCATGTATTAGCCATTTCCAGCTATTTGTTTGGCCAACTACATCCAATAATTGCCCCAGAAACTGACTATACATCACTGTTTCACTCCACTTAGCTTTTAACTGTTCTCTCTGTTCTCTTTTAAATTCACTCTTTCATTTAGACTCTTTCTTCTTGATTGCCCCAGCTCTTTTCACACCTTTTAACAGTTTTTCAGTAGACTAATTTACATATAGGCCAAGGCAATTTTCTTCCCCTTCAACATGCATTTGCACACCCATAAACTCCAACCTCCTGCACTTCTCTTCAGATACAACCTGTCTATATCACTTTTATGGTGGCATCATACATAGTCATGGTTTTCCTTGTTTTTCCGTCTACGTTTTTCAATTCCAATCAATAATACTAGCTGCATATTAATTCTCCACATTAAAAATAGCTCCACATTAATTTTATTCTTCCCATTCACTTAAGATTTAAGGATCAATCTGAGTCTTCTCATGTATTCATTGGTAATTTTCTTTTTCATTTCACTTTCCTTGAACTTATCCAGTTCTAGTATTCCAAGATATGTATAGCCTTTATCATCTACTTCTTTCATCACCTCTTTATTTTGAAGCTGAATTCCATCAAATTTAAAAAGTTTTCCTTGTTTGAGAATCACAACTCCACATTTTTTAAAACCAAACTCCATTGCAATATCTTGGCTAAAATCAAAAACCTTGTTTACAAGAGAATCAATTTGACTTTAAGTTTTTCCATAGAGTTTAAGATCATCCTTAAAGAGAAGGTGATTCAACTTGAATTCCTTTTCCCCTCACTCATAAAATGTACTAGCCTTTCTAAGCAGAAAAGAAAGAGGTATCATGCTTATAATAAATAATAAGGGTGAAAGACTATCTCCTTGAAAGATCACTCTATTTACATCTACATCACAAAAATACTTTCATTATCTAAGTACATGTAAATATCTGTAACTATCATTCTTGTCAACAACTTCCACATTTTGGGAAGGCATGAAATAGGATAAAAGTTGTAAGCAGCTTTTCCCTTTGCAGAATCTTTTTGGCACAAAACAGTCCTTTTGTATGTCATTCAGGTAGGTATTTCAGTTGTTTATCTATTGTTTCATACAGATTGTTGATATTTTTTATCCAGTAGCCCTGCACTCCTTTCTTTCCTGGTGCCTTCCAGTTTGGCATTGCTTTACATTGATTGTTCACTTTATCTTTATTAATCATCATCTTATCTTGCTCATGCCTGATATTGATCTCCTCCTTCATCTTAGTAAGCCATTTAGCCTGTTTGTTGTGATTCTTTTCAAGACTCCATATATGGAGTCTTAAAAAGAATATATATGCCACTTCAGAATTCCTTACTTTCTTCTGCATCAGGAGTTTCATCTCTGCTTCCTACCTTTCCATTGAGTTCATTAATGACCCTTTTTTTATCAACTGAGTACAATCTGTTGATCCTGTACTGATCTATTCTTTGTTCATAATGGGCAATTTTGGTACTTTTAGCCAAAATTCTTTGTTTGAACTCTTCAAGCACCATTGTTAATCCTTTCCTTTAAACTCTATACTATTTTACTAAAAAGTTAAGTTTTTCCTTGCTTTTTTCACTCAACTGCCCTTTGCATTCTCTCTCCAAGACATTTGCATCCTTTCTCAGTCCTTTAATATAATTTTCTATTCGCCTTTTCCACCATGGTTCTCATATTTTACTCTTAACAGATTTCTTCAGCCCCATTTTGTCTGCAATGGAAATGCTCAGAGCTCCAATAAGATTATTCATTTGTGTAATATTGTTTGTGTGGATATATTTTACCACTGCATTAGCTTTAACTGTTAACCTTTGCTCTTATCAACCTTTTTGGATGAAATACCAACAGTATTTCTACTTTTAGCAATTATTTCTCAATCATCAATTATGGTTTGTACTTCTTTATAGAGTACAAACTTGTCAATCTCAAAATGGTTTTCATCTATAATCTTAGTAGTTTGATTTGTCAAATTGTTCTTTGGTGTATGGTCAACAATATTTCATTTATTGTAGGATCCATAATAGCTTCCTCTCTGTTGATTACCTCTACTTCCTTAATTTTCTTTTGGATATTTTCAAGTTCAGAGAGCTGGCCATTCTTCCTTATGGCTCTACCCTGATCACATAGTCATTGTTCAGTTACTTCAATTTCTAAAACACTGTGTTCTCTCCATTCCCTGAACATCCTATGTCTGTAGCCTCTAACAGGTTGACCACTATCATCAAAAGGTTTGCTTTGATAAAAACATTCCATTACTATCTCATTCATGTCTTTTGAGCAACTTGTTCAAGCAGCAGTATGATGACAACCAGGCCCACACTGCCCAACCCTGGGATGCCTGCCAGACGAGGCACTTCCACATGTTGTTCCAGTGCCAGCTACATCATTATTTGAAACATATTGTTAAGACATTTTCACTCATAGTAGGGTTAGTATTGGTGAGGTGCCACTACCACAAGTATTTTTTTCAAGTCACCGTCTCTAGGAAGATTGCTGATCAGAGCTGAAGACCTCCACCTGGCCATAAGACATAGGATAAACCAACCAGACGTCAACTTGATATTTCAAATCTCATTATTTGTTTTTTTATTCAGAGCTTTCCTTCTCTTAAGTGGACTGCCAACCAAGGCTAATGAGCTCCACCTACCTAGGGCTAACAGGTACTACACCTTGCCCAGGGGTGACCACTTTAATGTCATACCCAGGATGGATTTTTATTATTATTATTGTTATTATTATTTTATTATTATTATTATTATTATTATTATTATTATTATTATTATAAACACTTTCATTTATTATTTCATACTTCTGCTTTAGGTAATGGCAGCCAATTTTACATTCATAGGCAGCAATTCAAACCCAAGGGTCTATTGGGATCATTGTCTTTTAGTGCTCAAGTACTTTTCTCAATATAGTTGCTGTTTATAATAGTGTCATCTCCTGTAGAGTACTTTTGAGTGGATCAGCGATCACAGGTACAACTTTCACACTAATCATGTTCCCAACCCTCTTGATATCCCTTTTCAAATCTTCATATTTCTCCACTTTCTCTTTTGCCTTGTCACTTGTGCTACTAGCTACTACACAATGCCACAATATCAATGATGATGCATTTTCTTTCATCTCCACTGACAAAAACTATGTCTGGTCTCCTTGCCTCAGTTAAATGATCACACTGAATATTCACATCCTATAGTAGCTTTACCTTGTCAGCTTCAACCACTCCCTCAGGGGAATACCATTTTTCATTCCTTTCTAGATGATATTTCTTGTATGAATGTCAATCTACAATCTTTGGAACATTGTGATGTCTTCTTTTTTATTCTTTCTATTTCTAACTGACAATGTGAAATACTGTTTTTCCATACTCTTCACACATCCTAGAAGGTGGTGACTGAAGATTTGTCAATATGGTGTTTAACATAGTTTGTTTGGGGAGCCTGTTTTTGCCCTGCACACAAAAATGACTCTGTATCTTTGGATCAGTTTTTCTCAGCCATTGCCATGTCTCCTTTACATTGATTGATTCTGAAATCCATCTAACAAACTGACCAGGAAGCCTAATGTCTTGAATCAATGACTCAACAGAATTCCTGACACACCACCCCAAATTATTCTCCCCACCTCAAACATAACCCTCACAGCTAATCAGTCCATGTCTTTCTTTCTCTCTAGTCAAATATAACCTGTCTGTATCAATCTTGAGGTGAAGTACACCATGAATTGTCACAATCTTCCTCAATTTCCTGCCCATGATTTTTAATTTATGTGATGCTTATTTCAAGATACCTGCTCCATACCTCAAGACTGATATAGCCCATGTGTTAATTGCCAATATCTTATTTCTACCATTCAATCTCAATTTCAGAACCAACTTTAACCCTCATTTGTATTCATTTGCAAACTTGTCTTTCATATCTGTTTCTTTGATCTCACTCATTTGTACAATTCCCAGTATTTATACCAACTTTGGTCAATTTATGTTATCATTTGCACATTTGAAAGTGCAATAACACTTTGGTTCATAACTTTCCTTCTCTTCAATATCAACACTCCACACTTGTTTAATCCTTTTGTTTAAGACCAGATATCTTCAACCACATCTACAATGCATTAAAAATATTTCTGATTGAGGAGCAGTCTTAAGAATTTTGCCTTCAATATGAACTGATTTTTTATTATTTTTACATTTTGCAACAACTTTTGTTATTTCCTCAGTTATCAGTTTCCTATTGTTAGTGTAACAGTGTAATTTCTGGAGATGGGGTATATATGGAGGAGGTTGTGTATGGCTCAGAGGGGTGACCAATGATACATAGATTAGAGACAGTGCTGACAAGCTGTGACAGAAGAATGCTCCGGTACATGGCAGGAGTAACTTGGCAAGACAGGGTCAGTAGTGAAGAGGTGGCAAACAGATATAGAGTGGAGCCATTGGAGAAAATGTTGAGAAGGAGAAGACTACAATGGTATGGTCATGTCAGGAGGAGAGATCTGGAGGACCCCCTTGGAAGAATTTTGAACCTAAGTGTAGAAGGAAGGTGACCACCTGGGCAGCTGAAGAAAAGCTGGAGGAAAACAGTTGAGGAGGATATGGGACAAGTGGGTGCCAGAGAGGAAGATGTAATGAATAGAGACAGGTGGAAGAATCTCATACACTGCCAAACCCCGTAGCTATGGGAAAAGAAGATGCTAAATGGAGAAAGTAAAGTAAGTAAGAGGTTGTGAGATTTCTATTAGCATTTTCATATCTGAATCTTGAAGGTTACAACGGCTCAGGAAACGTTCCTTTAAACCAGGACATTTTATCAGTTAGGTTTTCTATTGATGACATTATTGTTGTTTGTCTTTTCTCCTCATGTCCACATATTGCCTGTCTTGTTGTCCTTCATTTGTTTTAAAAACAATATTTGTCTGGGTTATGCCATGTGTATCAGTATTTTAGATGATGATCAAACCAGGTATTAAATATGGAAAGCACATGTATTCTACAAAAATTAAGGGCAAGTTATCCATTTTCATTTGTTTTTTCTGTGACTTTGTATCTCCATTCACCAAGGCATGAGTGGTGAGTTGTGACCCTTTGAGTTGCATGATAGTCACCTTATGGTAGGAGTTTGGTATTTTTGGTAATTTGCATAGTTTTTTCAAATCCTTTTAGATGGCTTCTTTAGTTGAAAGAGGTTTATCTCATGTAAGGGTATATGCAGTTATGATAATTAGTTTTGTAAAAAAAGTGAAAATATGTTTGCACAGAACTGTATCCTGTAAGGTATGAACATAATTTTCAGTTTTCTGCATTTCCAAATCCTCCCCATCTATATGTTATTATTTTCACACTTCTTAATCTGTATATATTAACCATATCTAGTCAACCAGGTGTTGATTTTGCTCTCTACTTTTTGAATAATTGATGATCTTATAGCAATATCTACACCTTGTTCACTGACCAATGGAAGTCTTTTCCTTGATATCAAATTGAGCAAGTGTTTAATCCCTTAACTTTCTAATATATCTTTTATTTTTAAATCATCAGCATTGGATATTTATTTGATCACATTTCTATCTGCTTGAGTCTTTTTTGTTTTTAGTTTTAACTGGTTGTGAACTGTTTGTCAGTTTTGAATTTTTCTGGCTAAGTGATTGACAGTACCTAATTTTTCAATCTCAGTCTGGTGGACCACAGAGGGAAGCAACTTTTGGTGATGGCCGATGCAATATGTATCATTGTAAGCTAATTTTTTCATTTTCTGTTGAGATGAAAGATAATGGTTTGAGCACATCAAAAAGCAGTATTTTTACTATGACACCATTACAAGTGGGTTGCCAACCCAAGGTAAAGAGGCACTCCAACCCATGAGACAGACTGGCTCCCACTGGATTCCTGCCCAGTAGTTTACAGTCTTGGGGAGAGCAAACAGCTACTACACCATCAAAACTTCACAGATAGATACATTTTAGAGTTATGCTTAGGTATGAGGTATGTCATGGGCTTGCAAGAGACATTTTATTGAAATATTAAGGATTTGTTTACCTGGTTGCTCTTGCTGATAACAATAAACAACCTTTTCTCTGCTGGTTCACTTGTTACTAAGCCTTAGGATCTACAAAGCCTGCATATATGTTTATTTTCAAAATTTATTGCCTATGGATTGTGTACTCTAATTTTGAGTAAAATAACATTCAATTCTTTTTCACAACAGGATATCTGAATGGTGGTTTAATGCAGCTCAAATTGTTTACCTTATCTGGAATGCTATTAATGATCCTCTTTTTGGATATATACAGGTATGCTTTTCATTTCTTGTAGCTTCCCTGCTTTATATGTTCATTTACTAATGATCTGCCAGCCCATGTGATTTGCATTCAGTTTTATACCATAATGATAAGGGACTTGGTGTGTAGTATGTATCTAGTATGTATCTGGTATGTACACTGAATGACCTGTCATTTGCTCTTCTTGGTATTTGTAATAAACACCCTTTTTACATATGGATTTTGCCAAATTGCCAGGTATTTAAACCTGTAGTAAATATGAACTTAGGCCTGTGTGTATCAATGAAACAATTTATTGAGGTAGGTTGTTGTGATTTGCACACATGCAAAGCCTGGATGACAACCGAAAGAAGAAATGCTAAGCTGCCGACCCAATTTGACGTTGGAAGAAGATTGAAGGAAAAGAAGAAGTAGAAGAAGAAGGAAAAAAAGAAGAAGAAAGCCTGGATGACAACAGGAAACCATTAAAATCCTACACCTTACAATGGATAACACCTACCCTAGTGGTCAACAAGCAACAAGAAATGATTGCTTGACAACATCAATATGGGTAGGAGGCACTGACACATCAATAGTGGCCAAACACAAAACTGAAAAAATGAATATTAGCAGCTACATGCAACCTTGAAAATTTTCACTTTCTTGGTATGGGAAATAGTTTTCAGAAAATTCAGAGTAGTGCCAGCTGTTAATAAGTATTTTAGTACACTGCAACTTGTACTCACTACATGGAATTCCTGCCTACCTCAAGATGTTGTTGTAGAATCACTGTCTATTCATATATATTTATCCAAGTGAATGAATTATATTTATGGAAATAAGCTCATTGGGGGAAATGGAAAAGGTAATAAAGTGTTAATTTATAGCTTCCCCTGCTATGAGAAGACATAATTTAATGGATGAGAGCAAATGGACTGGGATTTACCTCCTGTTCTACAAATTCTATAGGATCAAGGTATTTTATTCTACCTATGAATTGTGTTGTTTTAAATTGCAGAAAATGTGTATCATAACCGGGAATACACATATCTAAATCCAAGGCATAAAAATTTGTAATAAATAATTAAAATAAAAAAAACCAGTGTAAGACTTGCCAACATGAAGGGGATTGTATACTGATACTCAGATAGTTAACTTGATCATTTTAAATGTACCATTTATTAGTTTTACTGCTCGTAGTGTAAATATATTGGTGTTGGTTTCAGGACTCATTTGGACACAGAGGTTATTGACTACTTTATTTCCTTCAACTTGATTTTAATGGGGATGGCTGCTTGACATTACCCTAAATCACCACAGTTTATTCCAGTTTGATGGCAGCAGTTTCTTTTTATTGTTTTCTTCCAGTCAAAGCATAGCATCCTTGTACCAGTGATCAAACCAATCACTCAGTTGGTCAGTTGAATCTTGCCAATTACAGTTCTTCACCATATCTTCCTACCTGCTATCAGTGAAGCTAGCTCCACAGTGTCACTTGCCCCCAAGCTCCTCTTCAGTGGGTTGGTCAAGGTTGTCTTCAGTCTGCCTCACCCCCAGTGTCCATGTTTGGGCTCCCATAAAACAAGTCATTGAGCATTGAGTTGTGGATGGTGATAGCAGTGGTCATCAAGTTGCATTTTTTTGGATGTGATCTTATCATAGACGTCTGGCTCTATAGTTCATTTTTTATTTTATGGGTACTGCACTGTGTGTTTTGGGTTCTATGAAGCATTCTGGTGTGCATTCCATTCAGTGATTTCTCTTTTGCTTCTGTCAAGGTCTAGCACTCACATCCGTAGAGTAGGATTGGTTCAGTGGTTGCTATTGACAATCTAATTTTTAACCCTCTACTTACATTTTGATTTTTGCTGAGGCAATTTGGAATGATGCAGTTGTACATCTTTACAATTATACTGATTAGGCTGATTTCTCTGTAGTTGTCAGTGTAAGACAAGTCCCCAACTTTTGGAACAGGAATAATATTCATGAATGACTGCAGATCAGGTTTATCATTGTAGACTGGGGCTTAATTACAGAAATCAAGAGTTATGTCATCAAAGCCATGTAACTTGATAACTTTAGGAGGGATGTCATCAGGACCAGCTGCTTTTTCAATCTTTATTGAAGACGTTGTCCTTTTAATTTGAGAACAAGTTATCTTTGATGCTGGAAATAAGAGAACCATGTGCTCAATTGCTTTTCTGGGTGTGATCAGGCTACTTGATCTTCGTTAGTTCTTATTCTACCAGTTATTTCGTTCACTGTCTTCCATGCCTTGCTGTACTTTTAAGCACTGCTTCAGTGCTCTATATTTGTGGCTAAAGTTCTTCTTCCCACACTTGATGGTACATTTAATACAAGTTTCTTAGTGCTTGACACCAGACTTCTTTATCCACTGAAGTGGTGGTAACTTCATACTGGCACTGCACCACATAAGCATTCTGGCAGGCTGTTACCATTCTAGTGATTGATGATCTGAGACGTTTCTTCATTCTTGTGATTATGGAGAGGCATTCTTCCATAGCTTGACTGTTGACTTCTAGAGACATTTCTTATTTCACCCCATTTCAGTCTTCTGCCAATATTTGTTATCTGTTTTTGACAGTGATTGTGTATTTCTCAGTTTGATTCTGGCACAAGCTACTCGATGGTCAGGTCATACTATGCTGAAAATGCCTTGTTTCAGCATTCTGCACTACTATTCTGCACTGCCAGTATTCCACTGCCTTTATGTATGTTGCATTGTACTAGTTAGATGTCTCTGCCTTCATATATTAAGGTGTTAATGTTGTACATTTTTACTGAGATTGATGTCTTGTTATTAAAAAGTGCCATCAAACTTCTACTGTTATCATATGCTCCCCACAGTTGGTCCAAGGAATGAATAGCTTCAGCATTGTTGGCTGAGTTCCTGCTCACTCCCTGAGCTGGAAGTATAGGATTTGTTTGATGTGGCATATTCATAGAAGTTGACTAACATACAAAATTAACAGGGGTCACCATTTCTCAAGTGAATATTGTAGGTCAAGTTGGAATGAGACCCTTCCTTTGCCCCTATTTTATGACACAAGCACCATCAATACTTTCTTTCTTAAACAAAAGCATATCATAGGAAACACTATGCCAATCTTAAGTGATAGGTCACCAGGTATATTGTATCACTCAGGTTTTCCTTCCAGGCTGTTGTTGTTGTTTTTTTGGTGTTTTTTTGTTTATATATTTTTGTATGTGAGACCAACTCCAGGAAGGTTGCTAACCAAGGCTGAAGAGTCCTCCTGCCCAAAAGACCGACTTAATTAGGGAAACAAAGCTTCTGGTCAGAGTGTATGTGATGTTACCAGCGATTTTAGCTATTACTAATTTGATGGAACCTTGCAGCGTAGGTGTAAGATACCATCAAAGCTGCTGGATTAACGATTAGTTTGACACAGTGAAGTCACCATGGAAGCAGCAGCCAACGCAAAGTGAAGCTGCACATAAGTCATGGTCAAGCAGTAGTTTACCATCTCCATTTGCAGCCTTGTTTCCTTTTTGGCAGTGTGCCTAATTGCCCATATCATCCACTTCCTTACTCTTAATGCCTTGGAACCAGGTGATGAATGAAGATGGTCTTTTTTCCTTAGGAAAGAGAAGCCACATAGATTTACTTACCTTGATACAAGTTGATTTTATTGACTTAACATTCATTCGCACTCTTGTATATTGTTATTTGGGCCAATTTGAGGTTTGGCTAATGGTCGCCTTTTAATTTTGAGCTTATGCATTGTGCTGAGTGAAGGTCTACTTTGTGTAGAGGCCACCTTTGTCACATCATGACCATCTTGAATCAATGAAAGCTTCATTGCTTTCTGGTTACTCCAAAATGGCGATTTTTATATCACTAATATTGAAATGAAAAATTATTTTGCGCTTGACTTACTTTTTTCATAAATTTACTTATTCAATCGCAACCTGAAGTTTCCAAAAAATTTTATCATTAAAAGCTTTTTCGTTTCCCGGCAACACTTTAAAATTCTGAAATGAACGTTTGGCTGAACCGTATCAGTAGTGGTGAGTGAATAAGAAAGTTGAAATACCAGCGAGTTTAGCAAGCCCCACATTAT
The DNA here is from genome assembly GCA_003991215.1 of Morbakka virulenta. Lineage (NCBI taxonomy): Eukaryota > Metazoa > Cnidaria > Cubozoa > Carybdeida > Carukiidae > Morbakka > Morbakka virulenta. The sequence goes on from RDPX01000032.1 coordinate 1,317,621, forward strand.
ACCCCAGTTACATTTATTTTTCTGTAGTTTCAGGTCTGATATCATTTCTTTTGTACAGGATACCTCAAGTGTAAAAGCACTAAAGCATAGAAGACTTAATATTTTGTATGGTGCACCCATCTATGCAGCAAGGTAGGTAAATGCTTCATAGCCAAACATATTTATACACTTTGGTGGAATGTTGTTTTCCCCACTTTTAATTGTACAAAGTTGGCTTGATCCATCTACGCAGGGCATCAGATCCACTAAGTTTTCACTGGTTATCATTATCAGTATCATCATCACTGGATGGCGTATTTTGGCTATTTTGAACCTGTCAGTGTGTTTTGCCAACCCCACAACCGATACTGGACTCTAAGCCATGCTTGTACTAAAGTTTAAAATGTAGCTGTTGATTAAATATACTTTTTTTCTTAAGATCTTTGGTGACGTGGTTATCGCCCTACGTTTAACAATGCAAGAACGTTTGTTGATATGTCAACTGCAGCAATGAATTTTTTTATGACATCACAAGAAATACTGCTAACATACAGTGCCACAGTGCCTAATTTTGTTTCATTATTGTGTTATTCTTCATGCGATATATTAGATTAGAACTGAACAAATTGGAAGAAACTTTTTAGTACAATCCTTCCTATTTGAGCATTTTTTTAAGACTGGGTCATTTACATGGACTCCTAAATAATAACATGTTATTATTTAGGAGTCCATGGTCATTTAGTTAGAGACCTTAAAAATCTGTACTTGGTGAAATCAGAAATTATTTCTTACAGATGAAGAAATTTGTTGGCTTTAAATTACCAGTGTTTTTATTTCTGAAAAGGATGTGAAAGTAAAGGTTTTGAAATATATATATATATATATATATACTCACGCTACATACAGTACTGTTTCGCCCTTTGTGGGTTCATCAGTGCAGCACAGAGTTTCTGAGACATAACTCTCAGGCCATGTNGCCTTGGTGGGCAATCGCCCTATGAGAAGAAAAACTCAGAACAAGAACCCAACCCCAGTTGTAAATACCAGGGTGACGTCTGGCAGAATGTAGATGTGTCACATGGCTAGGGTTGGATCTTCAGCTTTGGCTAGCGGCTTACCTAGAGATGGTTTCTCGATAAAAATACCGGTGGCTGTGATACCTCACCACCACTACCCTTTTGATGAGTGAAATGAATTATTCAAGTAATGAAAACAACGGCGTTAATGGGCTGGAACTTATCGTGAAAGCTCCTCGCCCGGCAGGTCGTCATCCTGATACTGCTTCTGGAAGGACCCGTAGGAAATGGTCACAAGAAGAAAATAGAACAGTTGTGGAATGTTTCTATCTGAGTAGTCCTAAATGGAGAGGATTTAGAAAGAATGCACGAGACCTGAAAGAGTAAAGGCACGTTTGATGTTACGGAACAGAGGTTGATAGACCAAAAATCCAATGTCATAAAAAAGAATTAGCTGTCAGAGATAGAACTAGAGGAAATTGGAAGGAACCTGGAAGATTCTCTCTATGGTGAGTTGCATTAGAAGAAGATATAGACCTTATTGTTACAAGCTGAGCTTGAAAATAACGAGGAAATTGTTAATAACATTGCTAACGATTTTGGCATGTCGAATGAGATAGATCGTAATACTGAGTTCCCCCAAGAAATCCCCCAGGAATTTGGGGCACGAAGAAGTACATAACAGTAATGCCGATAGGCTAAATGACTTTAATAATACTTTTGAAGATGGTGACAAGGAAAGCGGCATCGTAATATCTGCAGATAAGTTTTCTAAAGTCTTGAAGGTATTGCCAAACTGGAAAGCCCCAGGCCCAGAAGTAGTGCAAGATTTCTGGACGTAAAATTTCACTAATTTTTACCTAAAGTTCTATAGATATCTCCAACAATGTGTAGAATTGCTATTCTGGAGCCGCTAGTCTGGAAAATACTGACCGGAATAATTCCTGAAGAAATATATTCTTTTCTTGATGATAAAAAAGTATCTAGTCAACATACAAAAAGGGTGTAGGAAAAGCACCAAAGGTACACATTATCTGTTTATCGACAGAATGATTCTGAAAGAGGTGAAAAGGACCTTTTCTTCAGAGGGATAGACTAAGAAGGCTTACGACATGATCCCACATATGTGGATCAGGGAGTGTCTGAAGTCACTAGGAATCAATGATAATATATGCAACTTGATTGAAAAGAGCATGGACTCATGGAGGGTGGAGTTGCTATGGGGTAATGAGAGCTTGGGTGAAGTATTTATTTAAAGAGGCATCTACCAAGGTGATTCCTTACCGCCATTAAGTTTTCTAATTTGCTTGATACCTCGTAGCCATATCCTCAGAAATGTGGAGCAGAAATAATCAGCAAAAGATTAATCACCTATTGTTCATGGACGAACTAAAGCTGTATGCTAGTAGTCAAAAGGCCTTAGATTCGTTTGTACAGACGGTCAGAATCTTCAGTAATAATATTGGAATGGAATTTGGCATTGAGAAATGTACTGTCTTGAGAATACACAGAGGAGTGATGGAGGATATCTGTGGTATGAAACTCCCTGATAATTGCGAAATCAAAGGCTTGGAATTAGGAGAGGGTTATAAATACCTTGGAATCCTCAAAGCTGATGTAGTCAAGAGTAAGGAAATGAAAGATAACATATCCAAAGAATAGAAAAGACTAGTTAGAAAAATTCTTGAAGCAAACTGAATGAGGGAAATCTTATCCAGGCTATCAAAACATATGCTGTTTCATTGATTAGATACTCTGCTGCTTTCGTTGACTGGACTATAGAAGAAATGAAAGAACTTGACGGAAGAACTGGGAAATTGTTAAAGATGCACAAGGCCCTCCATCCAAAAAGTGATGCTGACCGGCTTTACCTATCAAGGAAGGTATGTGGAAGACTATTGAGTGTCGAGGACTCAATACTGCAAGCAAGGGTTAGTCTAAACAGCTTTGTAAAAGTGAAGAAGATATGATTATTGCAGGAGTGTGAGAGGGGCGACGGATGTCAATGAAAATGCTGGTATGGTTAGGAACAGAATGAGGAGCGAAAGAACTAGGAAATAGACAGAAAAACTGTTACACAGACAATTTGTAAGACAAACAGATGAGATTTCTAATGAGAAAAGGTGGCTAGTGTTGAAAGATGGATGTCTGAAACGTGAAACTGAATCTTTGATAATTGCAGCGCAAAATCAATCCATTAGAACAAACCAAATAAATCAAAGCAACAATTGACAAAAGCCAAAGAAACAGCAAGTGTAGAATGTGCAATCAAAGTGGTGAGATGATCAGTCATATACATTGCGAATGCCCTAAGCTTGTACAGAGAAAAAAGCAGGCATCATTGGGTTGTTAAAAGAATCCACTGGGAAGTGTGTCAAGTTAATGGAATAACAGTCTCTCTTAAACGGTATGCCCAGAATCCTCAGGCATAAATTGAAAAAGATAAATACAGAATATTATGGGACTTAAATGTCCAAACTGATCACATCATTGAGGTACGTAGACCTCATATGATTGTTGTTTATAAAGACACTAATAGAAATCCTTGGACCTCCGTAACAAACGAAACAAACTTACCTCCAAATGCCCACACAGAAATATTTATGTCCACGATGTAAAATAGGTGTTGTATTTTCTCCAGGGAAATATCTTTCCTATTACCTTTATAAGAATTACGTTTAATCAGTATTCAAAACAGTTTGAAAATTGTGAAAACATTCAACTTTAAGCAACTGCAAACTTAAGTTTTGATTTCGTGATAATCTGTATATATTTATTTGATATATTTATTTATGTTCATTACAAAAAGTCTTAAAATCTTTCCACATTTGGTGTTAAACATTTTATAGGTTATCACAAAGTGGACACAAATTAATGTTAAGATGTCGACATTTTGTCTTCATCATACTACTTTTTCTGTACGTATTACAATCGATGTAATAATAGAAGATTACAACAGAATGACGTATGATTGTCCGCTAAAAATCATACCATGTCATAATTTTGCTTCTTTCAGAAATCCCGATTTATTGAAAATTTAACATAACGCGAGTATTGCCTCAACAAATCAAATTACCTTCTTCACACTGTGTGAGAGAGTTTTAAAAGTTCTTATCCAAAAGCCTTCTCTCTCTAAGTATGAGTGTTTTTCTGACTTACCTATAAGCACAGAGACACAATGCTGCTCAAGGTCATGGTGGTTTTGGGTGAGAAAATGTTGATGAAAAATGAATTGTGGCACATTCTCACCCTTGAGTGTTTTTTATGGCAGTTTTAGTTGTTCCATCTTAACCTATTTTTGTTGGTCGTTTGCCCCACGTATTTCAAATCGCACTCAACATGTATATTATATTGCTACTGTTACAGTCAAGTTGGTAGTTAATCTTAAATGTTTTATTGCCAGATCCTTCAAATTTGCCGGTGTTTTCTATGTTTTTGCAGGTCTTACATCTAGTTTGACTACACTTAACTGAACCTTGTGTTTTTTGTTTTTTGGGGTATAGCTTAGCCCTAACATGGTAACTTTTAAGATTGCGTGCGCCATAGAATGAAGCAAAAGGAGCCTTTGAGAATACTTTTTTTGCCTCTATAGCCAGTTCAAGGATAGACGACAAAGATTACAAGAGCTTAGGTAGAGACTTAAGAGCAGGGCAACAATCAACTAAAGAGGGAACAGCATTCTTATTTTTTTTTGGTTTGGTTTTCAAAAGGTCATTTTTATATGCCTTTTGACCTTTTAAAGTTCATTTTCAACCTCAAACTCAGAATTTCCTCCAACTCAAAGCTTTTGAGGAACCAGTCTTTAAGATTAGAAAGATTTTCTACAAACTCATGATCTTGAGAACAGGTCGTACCTAGCCTTAATCCATGGCTATACACTTTAAATGACTTAGTGTGTTGTGGTTGACATATTTTTGTTGCAAACGAGCACTTGCAATAACACTAATTATCTTCTTTATCATGCGTCTTTTCACCCGGGAGATTTTAAGCCAAACCATCGACTAGATTAATTGAGCTCGTCAGTCCAGCTGATATTACACTAAGTACCTGAGGTCTAAACGTCCTTTATAATTTGTACATTACACTCAATTTACCTTGTTTCAATACTTGAAACATTTCCTAGCTTTCATTAAGAATAATGGAGAAGTCTGGTTTTGACAACGTCAAGTAAATAGTGAAGCTCGACCTTCCAATCTCAAGAACACTTAGTTGCTACAGATGTCGTCAGGAGAGCCCAACTGGAAGAGCATCGCAGTGATAAAAGCCAGAGTTACAGCATCGGGTTCTGTCAATGTTGATGATGTTCAGCTGGACAAGCTTACACCAGTTGGATCCTGAACCGGCGCAAGATATATGATTTACCGGTGTCTACTAACTGTTTCTGCATCTACTTTAGTCTCTAAACTACTCTTGAATCGATACTTCTGATACCCATCAGAGAGAAGTTACAACTGAATCTGCTTTTTCTTCCACAACTGTTTGAGTTCTGAGCTTGGCAGTAAATCGTCCAGTACAGCTTCTCGACTCAACCGATACGGTAAGCTTGTTAGCTAGAAGCTGCAGGCTCCAGGCACTGTTACTATATTTTGTGTATGAGGAAAGGTGACGGACATGTGTTATATAGTAGAGCAGCGCCGGTAAAATTAACTTATGAAGATCAAAGTAACTTGGATATAGTACATGGTTGTTTTTCATCAGTCTTCTCCATAATTCCAGCTGCTAATTGAGTATTCATTGGTACGCGCAACACCCCGTAATCATTACATTTCGGTTTTGATAAGGCCTTGCATCGTCGTTGAGAAGTTGTGACCCACAGATGACATACATGCTTGTCATAAATGCATTAACGCAAGACAATAGTCATAGACCTTATGACCTGGTGTAAATGTCCAGCATCAATATTGATTAATAACCATTATTAACCCACACCCTCATCCAAACTGATATAGACAACTACTTTTTCACAACACTAGGTATATCTATGCCATTCAAATCAAGTTTATTTTTAAAGGTTAGGAATACAGGCAGGAAAAGCCCTTGTTGGCCCGACATGCACCGTTTTTAGAATAGGCTAAGAATTGGCTAATGTGATATTCATCTGGAAGAACATGAGTTTTTATTTGTATTTCCCAACAGCAGATTTGTATTTAAATATTTATTCTTGAATAAATGTAAGCAGATTAGAAATACAATGTGTTGTTGATATAAGTGTATGAACCGAAGTTCATTTGTAAGGCTTATCTTAAGTTATCTCGGCGGTCCGCATGTTTAGTTTAATGTTTGACCTATTTTATTTTATCTATTTTATAAGGTAAGTAGGTAATTTAATTCAAATCGTTAAGTTAAGTCACCAAGTTGACTAATAAATCTGAGAAAAATATTTACTAAAATGATTGAGTATGTTGGGCTGAAATATGAAATATGTGGCTTTGACGTAGAATAGCCCTGAGTCTTTCTGCTGTGGTAGTCACTTTTGGTTTGTTTCCAGTTGGTCTAGGCGAAGATTGAACCATGATACAACTTAATTTTTTGTTTTTTCTTAGCATTGCTTTTTCCTTTGCAACTCAACATGTAATTAGGAAATAAGGGTCAGCTGTCTAGATATCTTGTGGATTTAAACAGGGTTTAAGCAAGAAAATATGAATTTTGAATCCACCAACACTATCACTTATTTTTACTAATAAAATTTTCCTTGTTTTCTATTCAGTTTTCTTCTCCCATGGTTCCCCTGGTCACAGAATGGAGAGCCAGGATGGCTTACAGGTCTACATCTAATTACAACACTTTGCTTCTTTGATGCAATGCTTACATTTGGTGAGTCACAGTTTACATTGACCACGAAGTGTGCACATCTTAAATTTGTTATTACGTTATTAACATTTGCTGCAATCCATTTAATTGAACCTAGTTACAAAAGTATATATTTTATATCTTGGTTAAGCCATTTTGTTTGTTTTAATACAGTCTGACATTCGTTATATTGATTTTTCTGCCAATACATGCATACTCGTATGAGGAATTACAGAATTACACATCAAGCAGTTAATTTTCTTTAATTAAGGCAAGATTAAAGATTATCACCCACAGCTGTTATTTCATATATTACCCGTATCGTTTGGCAGCTGAGAGTGTGTTGGGTATTCGACATCACCAGACACAGTTTGGATTATTTGAAATACCAATTTATTGCGTATAGTTGCCATATCGACCAAAATCTGGATCGAATACGAACCCAGAAGAACCCAGTGTTTTCATTTTACGTCGTAACCAGCTGGTTTTGATAATTCCTCTGAGATAAAATGACGCAGTTGGTCATTTGTTTTGCTCCAGCGCAGTGACTAAGCAGATTCTGTCCATAGACGAGAAAATCTAGAATCGATGTTTTTATTGGTTAAAGCACTACCTTTTTATACAAAAGCAGTTTGACTTTTAACTATTCATTTGTTGGAGTTCTAAATGCTATATACAGTATACACAAATTCATTTTTCTATGAATGTTAGCTGGTTCAATACCGAGAAGAGTTGACCGTAGTTCTATTGGAACTGCTTTGATATACCCACAAATGAGCTGCAGTTACGCGTAGAATAAAATTTACTGCAGTTGCTTCTATGATACAATTATTTTATTCAATGATACAATAACGGCTAGCAATATTCAGTTTCAGGAAAACAATGCTAGTGCTGCCAGTGCCCTATGTAGACATACCATTAACATGTTGAGTGCTTTATGGATTTTTATTACAGTATTTCATGTGAATATTGCGTTTTTGTATGTATATGTTATTTATATGTTTTAAAATATTTGTGAAGAATAAATTTTGAAAATATTTTCCATGTGTGATTCAGTCAGTGATAACTTGAAGATGCTTTGACAAAATTTTGTACTGGAATTTAATGCCGTTTGGCATACTCACTTTGACTCTTGGCTAGAATATCACTTGTCATCTAGTCATCTTTAGTTGGATTATAAACTTACCATATGGAAAACTGAGTTTCAACTTCATCACAACCAGGCAATATGGTGCCTATGGGTAGGCACAATATATCAAAAGTATTGAAGGAACTTTGGAACAATTTAACGTGATGGTATTTTTATCCATCCTCTTGCAACAGTATTTTGGATGCATTTTGTGTTTGAGGGTTATTGTTCATTCTGTTTATTTCATTAATGTCTTTATCAAAGTAGGTTTTCTTGGCCTTTCTTTAATGTAGATTTTTGTTGTAGTTTTACTTGCACAGTGTAGTTTATTCGCTGAAATCTCAAGAGAGGAAAAAGAGAGACAGATAACCGTGAAATACAGGTAAAATAAAATTTTCTTGTCAGAGAGCACAATATTGCTTTTATATTCCATTTACCTACATATGCATATTTTTCTCTAATACATATACATTATGGATATTAAATACTTGCTTCTACACTAATACATGCATTTAAATGTAAGTGTGTATACATATATTTATATATGTATATACTCAATCTGCAGACAGTACTGTTTCGCCCTTTGTGGGCTCATCAGTGCAGCACAGAGCTTCTGAGACATAACTCTCTGGCCATGATGCAGGAGCAGACACAGCTTAAAGATTTATTGTGGGATCCTCCCAGAGTGCTCAAACTACGCATGCGCGGTGAGCATTGCATATATATATATATATATATATACATAATTGTAGTTGTAGTCTTGAATTTATGTTTCTTCCCAAATTCCTTGTTTTATGCATTTTCAAATTAATTTAAACAGTACCATTGTACTGTGTCATTGTGTTTTCACTTCCGCTCATGCTGCATTTTGTTGTCGTGCGGGATGATCCAAAAGAGTTTTTGATATCTCGTTACTGGCATTTCTTCATATGTAATAATTTCTTTTTTTAACCTTTTTTAACCTTTTAACATATATACATTTATTTTGAGAAGACTGCTGGCACAGGCCAAGGTCTAATAAAAGAGAAAAAAAAAAGAAAAAAAAGTTACTGGCAACTGGTATATACTGTACCTCTAGCCTACTGCTTTGTAAATTATTTTTATACTAGGCAATAGAAGTACAGTCAAAATTTGTTGCTACCAATTACCCCAACTAAACCAGATTGATGTGTGTTGACACTATTTTATTTAGATTATTGTACACTGATTTTTTTGATAGATCAACCTATAGTTAAATCCTCTGCCCTGGAGTGTTTCTTCACAGGGGTGGAAAGGATCAGTAATATAAATATGAAAGCACACTTGTTTATCGCAACGATAAAATTTTGAAGAAAAGGAGGGAGGTGATTAAATGTCGTCTGGTTTGTAGTAAGGTAAAAATTTATTGCCCTTTTGAAAATGACATTAGGTATTTTGAGTTTTGTAGTATACATTTCAAATATAGCACAAAAAGTCAAAACAGATTTAGAGAAAGTAACAAAACTAAACTTAACCTTCAAATGTTCTGAAGTTGACTGGTACTATGTAGCGGGCATTTCTTGCATTCTCTCGTAGGATATAATTTCCATAAAGTTGGCAATCACCTCAGTTTAGTACATTAGGTATTTTGAGTTTTGTAGTATACATTTCAAATAAAGCACAAAAAGTCAAAACAGATTTAGAGAAATTAACATAACTAAACTTAACCCTCAGCTGTTCTGAAATTGACTGGTACTATGTAGCGGGCATTTCTTGCATTCTTTCGTAGGATATAATTTCCATGAAGTTGGCAATCGCCGCAGTTTAGTATGAGATATCATAAATATACAGTACAATCTTGTTATGTTTCATCATCTCTTGCTATGCTATAATAGAATATCATATATCTTGTAACATCATACTGTATCACTTCATATCCTGTCAGAAATAATGCATGGATTGAAACGAAAGTACATAAAAAGGAGTATTGATTCCTTTGCTAGATGGAAAGTGATTTAGTTGGTTATATTTACTGCAAATGAAGCGCGCAGACAAATAAAAAGACATCTTGTCATCTAATATATATTGCTTGTACAATACGTCCCTCTAATTCTTCATGGAAATGAAAGCAAACCATATAAGTTAAACAGACGGAATAAATATCAGCAACTAACAAGCTAACAAAGACTAATAGCAATGCATAACCAAGCGCCACTGGAGCGTATGTTGGGACAAAATGTGAGCCATTGGGAAGCACCCAAAGAGTTCATAAGAACTAGACTGATAATAATAATGCTAGTGATGATCAGTTTATCATAGAACTGGTATTCCTCTATTCAAATTTGGAATACGTCTGTAATACATTTCTTTTTATGACCTTCAAGGAGCCTCTCATTTTACTCCTTGGCCGTTCTAGAGGGAGCAAATTGATTTGTCTATTTACTTTATGGCATTCGATTATTCAATAAACAGTGATATATTATAGGTTTCGACTCTCTCGAAAAGAAAGCTTGGGTCAAATGCAAGCAGATTTTACACATACCAACTTGTACGAATATATTAAAACGGCTACTGTAATAAACTGTCTTTTACTTTTAATTAAAATAACTCCAGTTATTAAAAACACATGTACGTTCGTTTTCTTTGGGAAGTTTGCTTCCAAGTATATTTGTGAGGAAATTAGAACACTAGACGAAAGTAAAGCAATTGTTGCTATTCGATTTGATTAGTACTCTTTTACTTTAGAGTCCTATAACGTTAGAATGGGCAATGTATAAAATGTTGACAGGTAACGTTACATTTGTTGATCAGTATGTAAATTAGACCTAAGGATCTGACTTTAGGATTAGGAGGGTTGTATTTTTGTGAATGTAATTTTGTGAATGGCCCTTTTCCTGCAAAACTCGCCACAAGGTTGTACATAGTCGTCTGATTTAGTCAAGGAAAAACTTGTTTATACCAAATTTACTTAACTTTGTTTTTTGCCATACTAATGGAAAGGCTGCCTTAATAGGATTACAGGTTGTCATTTATTACTTGAATACATGTGTGGCTGTTTGTTTCAACACCACGTATGATGTGTTTTTCAGTGATATTTGTTTCAGTTTTTACTGCATTAATAACGTACATTATTTTTATCATTCATTCTTTACCCATAGTTCTGTTGCTTCTGTCATCGGATCATGTTCCATATTTATCTGCGAGCTTGTCGTGACTGATGTAAGCATTGAAATATTAGCTTGTAAGATTTAAAGTTGTGATCCATTTGGATTCTTGTTCGACATGTTGATATGTTTTGTAATCATAGAACCATGGTTTTATGACCTTCCGGGTAGAAACTCATTTTATAGGCACAATGTTAACCATTAAACCAAATGGGACATGAAGTAGGTGGCGCATTAAAGTTGTTTGAATTTCGTTCCCCATACATTATGTAAGAAAGACCATCTGGTTTCATTAATCGTAACGATAAAGCAATTTTTCAAAGTCAACATATGCACCAAGAGGCAATTTTCTCCATCCCAAATTATGTATTTTTTTTTGCATCTGCATTTTTAATCCTTTTCTATTTTGGTATATTTCCTTGACACTCCGTACCTCTTTCGCGTTGTGATGGACTTATCGTTTATTCTGAGGTGTAGTTTGTTGGCAGTAATTTCTTTATTTTCCAATTCTCACTTACTTACCTAAAACATTATCAGCAGACTTAACCCAATTTGATCATTTACCATAATTAACTTTTATGCCGATGCATTAATTTCAATGTAGCTTCTGTTGGCATTTTCACCTTATCCATTGGATATGTCTTCAATCAAAGTCTATTGTTATCCCTACAATGCATTGCAATATTCCATCCATCTTCTTGCCAAGCAGTTTTTCATTACCGACAGTTGCTTTGCCCGTTTACTCATCTATTCCTTTCTGTAATATTTTCAAATGCAGTCTGCCAATCAGGGTTTAGACGTGCTACGTCGTCGTTTACGGTAGATAGTTTCAAATGTAGTTATTTTCTAGCTCATCATTACCAGGTCTATATTTATACCCAAAACACTTTCAAGTTTTTTATGAATTTTGTTTATTATAATTACAAGATTTTAAACTCTAGTTAAAGATGTCGATGTGCGTGGCTCTCGTAGTCGGAGGAAATACTAGGGTTTATTCACAGGTAGATGCTCAAACCCATTCCATTTTTACCTGGTTTACCACTACCCAAGCCATTATAAGGCCAGATTAGCAATTTTTACTCAATAATCCACAAGAAATAGCCTTGCTGTACAGTGGTGTTAAGATGTGAATATACTGGTTTACTCACGTGATAGTTTATTATTCAGAATATTCAGAAATATTTTGATTATTTTTCATTAGTTGAAGCAACTAAGGGGACTTCAGATGGTTTGTGTAATTGTTGCTGGATTGGCCTGGTTTTTAATGGCTTGTAGTGCAAAATATGTTACAACTGTGGTGGATCGTGATACTCCAAAGGATCATATACTAAAAGGTTTGTAAGAATAAATATTTTCCATCTGTTTCCACTTTTGTAAAACTGCATATTAGTTGTTTATGTTTTCAGCATATTTCTAACTAAAGCTGCAGTGTCAAAGAAGCATACTGGGCAGATACCCATAGCACCTGAATTAAGAGTGCAAATAACAGTTTTATTTATTCCATAGCACGAAATTATTATTTTTTGTTTGTTACAGACCACTCAAACGGCCCCCTCCATGTTTGTTGCATTCTACATCCTATATTTTCTTATACGGTGTTTGTTATGGCCTTCGGCCTTGTAAAGCTCGCAGTCCATTATGTCGTCAAGCTGTTGGGCCTGTATATAAATAACATGGAAAATGAAAGACATGGGGGAGGTTGATACCCAAACCAATCACCAGTTTGTTTATGAAATTTCTTCTGGGTTTCAGTCCCATTTATTCATTTTATATTTACTTTGATTATCGTGTTTTTCAGGGTTGGAATTAAACCCTTAATGAAATACTACCTTTCAGGCAAAAGGTGTTAAAATATGCTGTTAATTTTCTTTCTTTCCAATAGTTATTTCTTTGATAATTTTCAAACTACATTTCATTGGCCCGACAAAGAGGAGCCTTGAAATATATGCCGTAGAATTTTTAATCTCGAGTAATTTACAGTAAAATCTATTTTGGATCAACCATGTTGACATGTAAGAAAGCAATATCTTGAAGCTTAAAGGTTTTTGTCCATAATGATCAGAAGCACTGAAATAATTTGAACATTGCATTGACATGTGTATTTCGAATAGCGATGTCTTTTAAACAAGCCAATTTTATTACAGTAAAGATCGCCCTATTCGAACCGTATTTTTCAACAGAAGTGAAATGTTTAAACGAGCTGACCCCATGACTGATATACAATCTAGGCAAAATTCTATCTTAATCACAACCTGTGAACAGGCATCTAATTACTGTAGGAATATATGATCCATGTCATGGACCTTAAAATCGCAATTCCTATCACGTTTTGGTCCATGAGCAAAAGCCGAGAATTAACTGACATAAATTGAACGCTAAATAATTAACGATGGAAACAGAGGAAGATGCTCTGCTCACTCAACTGTTAATATAGCAGCTTCCGGCAGCTGACGTTACAAGCTATTTTAGCTGTTGTAAGTAATTTGATGGATTCTTACAGGGTAACTATATTTATAACTTAGTGACAGAGGAAAAAATGCTGGGACACTGATAAAAAAGTAGAGCATCTACGTGCAATAGACAATTGTTGGAGTCAGTTTTTAAAAGAATATCAGATACTTTTGGGAGTTTTTTGGTGCTTTTCTACCAAATTTAGGGGTCACTATATACCAATTTCATAAGTACATGAGTTTTATAAGTGAGTAGATTACAGAAATTAAGAAGTTATGATGGTTTGTTTTTTTATAAAACGTTTATTTGAGAAAATTTCAGTGTTAAAAATTGAAAGTAGGCATTTCAAAAAACACATTTCAGATTATTTGTGGTCATTCTACTAGTACTCAAGTTATGCTAAGAATTCCGTTCAGAGTGACGTCATCTTTATCAAGTGTTCAGAGACCACTTTTTAAGACGGTCATCTGCTGTTTTGGAAATTTTCTGAGCGTTAAGGTAAAGTAGATGATGTGTCAGAGTATGGTGACAGAGGACTACATTTGAAAGGGAATGTGATAGGTGAAGCATTTGTGCAAGTTATAAAGGGAATGCAGCCATTTTAGGATGGAAAAGAAAAAGATGTGTGCAAAACTAGTCTCCGGAGCCATCAACCTTCTTGTCAAAATTTCATCAGAGCTGACAGCAAACCAGAAATTGCTTACCCTTCCTTTGTTCTATTTTTGGACATTCTTTTGTTTTCAGTTATTGTTCTTCTTGACCTTCCAGACAAAATTAAAGCTTTCCGTTATTTACTGCTGCTGTTTTTACCAAATACTATTATCCTGTAACATGTTTTGTTAAGAAATATTGCTTCTGTATTTTCAAGAATCAGTATAAATTAATGGCTGCCAGGAAATGAATGTGAAATGGAAGGTGTCAATTTGAGAAGAAAATAATGCAAAAATACAAGAGAATAAGTTGCAACAGGTTTGCCATTGGGGATATTGCATTTAATTGGTATTTTCATAGTCTGCATAGCTGTGAACATTATTTAGAAGCCATATAAGAGCAACATTCATTTTTATGACTTTTCAAGTTTCAAACTTTTGTCTTATGTTTTAAGAGGAGAATAAAGACAGAATCTCAATGATGACATTAATAATACAAATACTCTTGGAGCGGAAATTTGGTAAGTCTTCTTCATTCTCAGTAAACACAGAGAGCATTTTTGGTGTTTGCCTGATAAATAGCTCCATTTTTGCTTTGTATCCTCATTTAGTTAGTTATAGAATACAATTCACGTAGCTGACAAGAGGTAATGGGTATGCTCCGAACAGTTGCCAAGCTTTCCAGCCACGCGTCAGCCTTACCTCATTGCTATAGAAACAGAAATGGGGCCTGTTAATGTAAATTCTTTCTTTACATAACTTTTACTATTTAGTAATTACAGATATGCAAAAGCGATATTGCATTTTTTACATAAGGTATATTTCACCAACTGGAACAAGTTGTCATAAAATGTATTTGATAAAAAGAGATTGCCTCAGAAAATTCCAAATATTTTGTGCTTCCCTTCTTATTTCGTATGGAACATGATCGTACTTTATTGGAACTGTTTGTTTTGGCTTTTGAATAGTTACGAGATCTAGCCAAGCTTAAGTAAACCTTTGGAAATTCTATGGTCATACAAGGCTACAAAGATTTATGAATTCTCGATGTAAGTTGTCAAATTGCCTCGCAGGATATAGACTCTCAATTCATTGTTTTTTCTGTCATCAGATTCACTGAAACGTTTTTTAATCAAGCCTTTGTATTGCATTCTTAACTCTTTCCCATGGTGCATGTGCCAGCTGAAGATACCACGATCTTCAAGGGATTGCTGTATTTAATTCAATTATGTTTATTTGTTGTTTCAATCAGTTGCTGAATAGAATATCTGAAAGAATAGCAGAAATATTTCGAAATATTAGAAGCAGTACTGGTCCAGGATAACGAAAGGAGTTGTGTTTTTAGAGCAGACATTCTCGTTTTATTGGACAATTAACCTTTTTCCCAATAGCTTGTGTTAATCAAGAAGCCACTCTGTAGTTTCTTTTGGGGTTTCAGAATGGAAGTCTTGAAATATGATTCCATCAGAATTCTATCCTCTGAGGACCGGAATCTGCCCCGTAATTAAATCTGTTCAAGTGGGCTATATTGCTAGTTAACCCGGTATCTCCCGAGACAGAACAATTTTGAAAACATTCTAAAGTGTACCGTCTTGTACGTAGATAATAGCGTTACACATGTTCATCATGCACCAGTCGTAGTAATAAGAAAGAGACCTGGGTCGTGCTGTACAGGACGTTTTGATGGAGCATCAAATTATTAAACATGGTGTTCTCAGAAACGTATAATCAGATTCTGACAATAAATTATCTGATATAAATGTTATATTTTACTGAGACAGAGCCTAATATAAGGTGTGCTTTTCGCATTGCCAAGTTTAGACAAAGTCTGTTACAGTCCCTGTAGGCTGCAGTTTTGGAGGTTGGCTGATTTTGTAATGACTGTTTCATACCTACTCTACTGCAGTGTAACAGAAAAACATCTTGCAATCCAGTGAACAGTGCTTCAGTCAAATTTATTTGATATGCGTATGTATATGTATTTATTTGTGTGTTTTAGTATGTGGTTGTACATATACATATTTACACATATATGTATGTGTGAGTGTATTTATGTATATTTGTATTTGTTTATATATCTGTGTATTCGCATGCGTGCTTTTATTTGTATATGTACATGAGTATAGCCATTAGTTTCTGTTACTGTGCATGTATATATTAATATTTCAACCTTAACCTATATTTCTATACCTCCATGTTTATAGTGAATAGTTGAATGAATAATATTTGTACATTTGTGTTCATTTATTCCCTTCGAAGTGTCAGGATTACTACACCTGTCGCTAGATTTCAATATCGAATTTTCTCTATACCACCATTGTTACATCTTCGCTGCTCTTGTTATTTTCTTTTGATCAATTTCAATACGTTAGATTGTTTCCGAACTTTCCAAGTTCACAAAATTTGTTAGCAGATGAAGTTATATTTGGCTTTGTTTGCAAAATTGTGCCATTTTGTGGTCTGAAACAAATTATTTGTTTTAGTCCAGAATTAAAATGATGCGTCTCGTGGCTTATCTGTCGGGATTAGACAATGTATCACCAAGTGTGTGCTATTCCTCACATACCACGAAATTTTGTAAAAAGTGCTGATTGATTTTCCTTTACTTTGTAGTTTGCTTCGTGATCATTAATTTCTTTCAGGTATGTTTTGCGATTTGGTACAAACGTCTTCCGTTGTTTTGTTCACTTAATTTTATTCTAAGTAAAAAAAATGTGGGTTTGTATTGGTATGGTACAGAGCGTGTTTCCTTTGTAATACTGTAGATAACCTAAAACATTAATCTTTCTGACCTAAGTTTTGGGCTTTCATTAAAAACTACAGAATATAATTTCCTGGCAGTTAAATGAGTACCTGTTCTATCTCTGCATACAAGAAATATTGTTAAATAGAAACTTATTTTTAAGAGTAGTAGTCTTGTTGTCTTTCTTGTTCACTAATGTCGCCACAGATGTGAATTAGTGATCAAGGTAAGGGCAGTGCGGAAATGAGAGTATTTGAAACCCCGCCTCCTTTTTCATTAGTTAGTAAGGTGTGCTTGTTTATGTGCTATCTTCCACAAAATTATTGACCACTGAGAGTACTAAAAGCCATTCGGTTAGCAGCCTTAAAATTAGTTAAGTAAAAAGAGATAAAGTAAAACTAAAGTTTCTAAGGACGTTTCTAAGGACCATACCTGACAGGGTAATACATTTGTGGGCTGAGAAAAAAGTAAAAGTTTTAGAGAGGAAACGAATATCATAGGAGCTATAGCGATTAGCGCGGTTGAAAAGTATCCGAGATGTTCCTTGTTCGATTTCCCGAGCAAGAGACACCAGAAGTTTGGGTAACTAGAAGTGTTTACCATGAATACTTTCCAAGGTCAAGCCCTGGCACTTCCTGTATCTGCACTGAGAGAGTAGTTATATTTGAGTATTTCGAGTTTTAGATAGACATTGCACACTGTCACGGAGATTGACTGGGTTTATTGAGAGTTTTTAGGTTCATTTCAATCGACGCTAAAGTATAAACCATAAATCACAATTAATTACCACTTCATTGAGCTTGTATTTTTAGTTCCTTAGTAGTAAGGTGATGATGATCCTTACTATTAGCTTATTACTTGTCATACTTGCTCATATTTTGTATCCTGTCAAGAGTTATTCAGGTGTAATTAGGAGCGTTGTAAATGTCTCCGTTTTGCTACATTTTAAAAGCAAATTAAACCAAATGCAGCGAAATTTAGCCGTTGCTTTTATATGTTTTCTTGAAGTTTTCTGGCTATTTAAAAGCAATATTTCAACAGATTTTTATAGATTTTCCTTTTAGTTAAGTCATTTTAGTGTATGAAAACAGTATCAAGGATTTCAAGGCTGGAAAAAATTGTTCGCTGGAGGTATTAATATTATCCGTTGGTGCTTACATGAATTTTCACGAAAAGATTGATGAGAATGACGATTGAATTGGAAGGAGAATTGCGTTTAGAGGCTTGGGTTGTGAAAAGAATTGAGTCATTTGTGCTGGCTGCAACCACCATCGTCCTTGCGACAAGGCTTGTATTAATAGCTTAACTGGCGTTCCATTCTAACGGATTGTCTATAGTAAACATAATTTTAGGAACTTTTTTACATACAAATTCAAAGGTTTGGCAACATTTCTCCCGCTGTATGGAATGTGTAAAGTCTAAACTTAAAAAAACTCGATGATTAACGGATTGAACTTCGTGGATGAGATTGTGCGATTGTTAAAGCTCATGCCTCAAAGAATATAATTTCTGGGTATGATTCTGAACATGACCTTAAGTCTGAATGTGTCTCTTAACAGATTAAGACTCCAATCCATTTTGGAATTTTTTGAGGAGGGTAAAATTTGACAGATACAGATTAAATTTGAGCTAATCGGCAAACTGATACCAACACAGATGCTATCATATAGCAAAGGAGAAATAAAGAATTTTACTATTTTTCCAATGGAAAAATAAAAATATTTATGAGATCATCGATGCTGATTGCTGTTGTCAGCTAACGTTTGATTATTTTTCTATATCTAGGAAGGGCAAAGACCCTCTTATAAAGATCCTAATAAAACCCGTCGCTATTTTCAGTATGGGAACAAATTTATTTTGTTTATAGACAGTTTATTTATAGAAATATTTTTCACCTGTTTGACAGTGAAAATTTCCCCCTTATTTTACTATGGAATGTGTATTTGTGTCACTTATGATTTCCGGAAGGGGTTGACCTCGGAATAAATTTTTTTGTTACCCACTAGTGGGGGTTATATACTCAGATACATTGCTCTACCCTCAACTTTCACTGCCACATTTGTTTGGATTTACAAAAAAAATTTGTCATCGTCGTGGTCATCATCCTCACCACCACCATCACCATCTCCACCACCACCATCACCACCACCATCATCACCACCACCACCACCATCATCATCTTCTTCTTCGCCATCATCAGCATTACATCTCTACTGACTATTTTAACTACGTGCAGTGGTCTTGTCTTCAATCGATTTTGAGTCTCATGATTGAAATGTCTTTGTTTTTATTACATTCAGATCTTTTAAGTGGTGCATGTTTTACTTTTAGTTCGGAACAGTACTTTTTTGTATGCATTTATTTTCAAACGTACTTACATGTAGACTATCATAAATCGTAGCATTTTACAATTTAGATAGAAAACATGTTTTTATTTTCATAAAAACAACCTTTAAAATAGCATGACTCACATAAAGTTGAGCCGCTTTCCATGCACCTTCAGTAAAGGCAATGCCAACGTTTGACATTGTTTCTTAACATTTGATGGTTTGGTTAAAGATTATTTGTGCCCTCGTGTTCATTACAAAAGTCGAACAAAAGCAAAAGTATCTCTACAATCGTATTCGAATTCGCAGTAAGAATGTTCTACTAGCAATAGCAAGCTGCTATCGCCACCTATGGACACCTCTGTGAAATCTCACTTACCTTTGTATCAATACCAAAGGTATTTTAATTTGACGCTGTTCTATTTACCAAGATAATCAAGAATATGAGAAGTTGTAGTAAGGTTGACTGATGTAGTTAACCCTAAGCGATAATAAACTGGTATTCAAGCAGGTCAGAGCATTTTGATAAGAGTAGCTATAACATTCTGCCNGGTTAAAGATTATTTGTGCCCTCGGTTAAAGATTATTTGTGCCCTCGTGTTCATTACAAAAGTCGAACAAAAGCAAAAGTATCTCTACAATCGTATTCGAATTCGCAGTAAGAATGTTCTACTAGCAATAGCAAGCTGCTATCGCCACCTATGGACACCTCTGTGAAATCTCACTTACCTTTGTATCAATACCAAAGGTATTTTAATTTGACGCTGTTCTATTTACCAAGATAATCAAGAATATGAGAAGTTGTAGTAAGGTTGACTGATGTAGTTAACCCTAAGCGATAATAAACTGGTATTCAAGCAGGTCAGAGCATTTTGATAAGAGTAGCTATAACATTCTGCCGTTAAAGAAATATGTAATCAATGTCAAGATAAGTATCGACTATAACATCCATCATTTACTGTATGCCAATGCTTGATGGTTGATTTTGAAGGGAAAGGAGGGAGAGACTTCCAGAAGGAAGAAGAAAAAGAAGAAGGAAAGGTAAATCATTAGCTATTAACACCCAGAGTCATTAGCCCTGAACACCTCTATGAAAATAACTTTCCTCGATATAACACCACCAACTCGAATATTTGAACTCAGTTTAAGTAGGTGAACCTTGGTTCACCACATCATTGTAACTTCTTGTCGTCGTAGAAGTTTATGTGAACAAAAAAAAATGTTTTTGTTATTTGTAGCTTTTTCTCTCCTTGTAGATTTTCCATATGACGTTCTGTGCCAACTTCTTTGGAATATTTCGCGATAATTTGATAGGACCCGGTGTATTTTCACCAGTGAGTTTAATATTAACTTTCGAACTCAATTTTATTATCAGTGAGTTTATTTGCCTTCTTTTTTGGTTAAGTAAGCATATTTTGTTTCTTGTGGTTTAATTGGTAAGTGGTGTCGCATCAGTTCATCAAGTTGGAAGATATTGTTAATTTCGTGTATTGAGACAGTATTTCTTGGTAGTTGGCGCAATAACACAGTTACCAAGAGGCTCGGCGTTTTAATAACAAGTGCTTTCGAGTTCAATGTGATTTTCAAGTTTCAAGATGATCAATGGTCCGAAAAACTGTTCTTAAAAATAGTGGTAAAAAATGACCAGGGAAAATACAGAAAACAATAGATGTATGATTATATTCTAGTTAAACTAGATTCACTTTTTTATTTGCCTTTTATTTGCAGTATTGATAGAAGAAATTCTTAGACTTTATTGTTTGTTACGATTTTTAACTCCAATTTTCTGCACACATTTACTTTTGATGAGTACTGCTAATAGATGTGTACATATAGGAGATTAATGTATTCTGGTCGTTTTTTGTTTTATCTTGCAATTTTTACGTAAATTTAGGGCCATAGATTATGTGGGACCTAACACTCGTTTACACTGTACATTTTGGGTGTCAAAATAACTAACAAGTTGTCAGAAAACTTTACTGCAGGTCAGCCGATACTGGTTAATGTGAAGAATAAGGTCTGTACTGTTGAATGTGAAGCCAGGGTCCCTGTCGTTTATGTCTACTTTGAAAATTAGCCTTTTATTTTGAAAGTACCTTTCTTCATTGGTTGCAGATAAAGTGAATAGAAACATTTTAATTCATTTAGCATTTGACGCCATAATTTTGCCAGGAGCTTTTCCCTGATAGGCTGTCAGCTCTTGCACGGCAATGACTGTCAGTATAAGTCTTAAAGATGATCAGGAGGCGAGCGGAGGCTGAAGTAATAGTTATCTTTTGTACAATTTTGAAATTTGTTTTTGTTTTATTCCATATCCTAGAAAGTGCTAAGCCTTATTGCTGGTTCGGCTTTTGTACTGCCACAGGTTAGTAGTAACGGACATTAGTCTTGAAATTAGTGCATTAGTTTACACAATATTATCAGGCCGACGTTCGTCAGTTTGTAAGTGTATATGTAATAATTACACCTCAAGAGAGTTCTTAAAAGTTATTTATCTGCTATATCCTTATAGGAAAGATATCACAAGGTTTGTAAGGATTTAAATTGTTGAGATTGTTTTCAGGAAAGGCATTCTTTTAACCTGTGATAAATCTCAATTGTGAATAAACGAACCAATACGAATTGGTTTAAAAAAATTGCACTTGGTCTTTGCTAATATTTTTACTTACTTACTTTCTTACTTACATATGTATTTGCTTACTGACTACAACAAAACCATAGCATACAACACCTACAACACTCAATGACCGGCAACTTTCACCCCAACTGTGATGTCGATGAGTTAGTTATATATCAGTAGAACAAAAGAACAAGAAAAGGTAAATCATTAGCCCTGAACACCCAGAGTCATTAGCCCTGAACACCTGTATGAAAATAACTTACGACATCCCTATTTGATTCCATGAATGTGTCTGAGACAATGATGGTGAAATCTCTCAAGCAGCTTTCAAACAGACTGATATTGAGGTTTGAAGGAACATCTGTACAATCTTTTTATAGTGGCAAAACCTTGTATAACGACAGAGCCACTCGATATCAATTGCCTGGTTCCAGAAACAAGCAAGGTTAGATAGCTGGCGACATTTGAACTGCAGGTTATTGATGAGAGTATACCTTCTCAAACCAACCAAGGCTAACGAGCTTTACCAGCCCCGGGGCAAGCTTGTTTTGAGGCGCCAGTAACTCGCCATTTTTTCCTTCTCGTATTAGTTAGAAACAGTTCCGCCACAAGAAGTCCAGGAGCTGGATTTGGTAGTCAGAGGCTATTTGAAACACTGTCATTGGGTCATTTTATAGACTACAGATTGCTCACATCTAAAGTCATCCCGGCGACAAGAACCTTGGAAACACTTACATACCTACGTACCTACCTACATACACACATACATATATACATACATACATACATACATACATACATACATACATACATACATGCATACATGTTGATTGCTTCATCTTCACAGATGATCGCCGTCTTGTACATCAAAACTTTATGTTTCCATCATTACTGTATCTTCTCATATGACTGCAGA
This sequence comes from Morbakka virulenta, assembly GCA_003991215.1. Taxonomy (NCBI): domain Eukaryota; kingdom Metazoa; phylum Cnidaria; class Cubozoa; order Carybdeida; family Carukiidae; genus Morbakka; species Morbakka virulenta. The sequence continues at coordinate 1,340,364 of RDPX01000032.1, forward strand.
GATGGGACTTTAGGCCAGCAGCTGTTTTACAAGGTCTGGAGCAAAGATGGCAAACGTACTCTAGTGTCCTCACAGGGTTGACTGGATCTTGCCGTGGAATATTTGCTTTGTGAACGACCATGTGTCTCTTCAGTCCAGTAGTTGACTTGCAAACTTTGGCACAGATAACACAAGTAGTAGTACCAGGCTGTGGTAATAGCAGAGTGTGTGAATGTGTCTCATGTGATTTCCTATGGTTAACATAACCGGCTTTGGATAATAGAATTCGATCACATAACTCACACTTCCAATTTACTATGTTACCATCCAAGCATCTATCAATGCCTTTCTCAAGTCACGTTTCAAAGCAGCGCGTGCAAGATTCTTTTCCTCTGTGTTTACGCACCCGTCAATAACAGCATTACGCCACTTAGTAGGATCACCAGCTAGCTTCTCCCAGTTTCCAACATCCAACTGTAACTCCTTAAGATTTTTCTTCACACAATCTTTAAAACGTTTTTTAAGTTTGTGCCTGGGGCGTTTACCGTGAGACAATTCTCCGTAAAATAGTTGCTTTGATAATCTACTGTTGTCCATGCAGACTAAGTGTCCAACCCAGCGCATCTGGTTTTTGATCACCATGTTTTCAATGATTTTACAGCCACTTCTCGGCAGAACAGTGGTATTAGGTATAAATGAATGCCAAATGATATAAAGAATCCTCCTTAGGCAATTCTGATGAAAACGCTTAAGCCACTTTTTGTGGCGACGGTACGAAGTCCAAACTTCTGAGGAATATAGCAGGGTAGTCAGAACACATGTCTGATAAACTTTCACTTTTGTTTGAAAAGTAATCCCTCTGTCCATCCATAGCCTCTTCTCTAATTTTCCAAATGCGACAGAGGCTTTTTGAATCCGATTGTAAATTTCCGAGTCAAGGGAGCCATCTCGCGATAATGTACTGCCAAGATACACAAAGGTATCTACAATACTGAATCGAATTCTTCTTACAAAAATATCAGGTTCCATATAGGGTGCTCCATGCGGAGGGGTGAACATTACTTTCGTTTTCTTGAGGTTCATTGTAAGACCAAAGGCAGTAAATGCAGTTGAAAATCTTTCCACCAAGTTTGGATATTGTTTTGTAAGTACGCAACAAAATCTGTATCATCAGCATATAGTAACTCGCGTACTAAAGTCTGAAAAACTTTGTAAGTTGTATTGAGCCTTCAAAGATTAAATACTCTGCCTGAGGTTCTAAAACGAAGGACAATTCCAATGTTCCAGTCACTAAATGCGTATGAGGGTACAACAGCAAAATAGATTGAAAATAGTGTAGGGGCGAGAATGCCACCCTGTTTCACACCGTTGAAAGTTCCCCAGTGAGTGCTACACGCACTTTCATATTACGATGCAGTTCCTTAGACATATTCATGAAAATGGGTGGGCAACCAAGTTTACTCAAAATCTTCCAAAGGGCATCACGATTAACAGCTCGAAGGCCTTGGTTAGATCAACGAAGACTTGATATAGAGGCTTATTCTGCTTTAAGCACTTTTCTTGAAGTTGCCTTGCTGAGAAATAATGTCAGTTGTACCTCTTCCAGACCGAAAACCACACTGTGACTCAGATATAACTAGTGGGAAAACATACAGTATCAACCTGTTGAGTAACACTTTTGCCAAGACTTTTCCAACAGAGTCCAGGAGTGTTATTCCTCTGTGATTGTCACACTCTGACTTTATGCCCTTGCCCTTGAACAGAGAAACAAGGATAGCATCAATCCAATCTTGGGGGATTGGTATTCCTTTCCAGCTGTCACAAATGAGCCTATATACAGCAGATCGAACGTTTTCACCTCCATTTTGGATCAATTCTACTGGTATATCATCTGCACCAGGTGGTTTACCAGCATTTATCAGTTTGATGGCAAGGTCACATTCCCCTCTCGATGGGAGGGCGTCTAACTCTGTGATCATTTCGTTTTGTGGAATGCTCTCTATAGCAGCGGCATCAGCAAAAGAAGGGTTGAAAAACAAATCTGTAAAATGTTCTTGCCAGCGCTTCATGATCCCCAGACAGTCTTTAATTAATACAGAACTATCTTTTGATTTTACTGGAGCAACAGAGACTGAATTTGGACCAAAAACAGATCTTAAGAGGCAATAAAGACGCTTTAGATTGTGCTGATTAGCTGTTTCCTGGACATCAGCTGATAGGTTAGACCACCACTGCACTTTCATATCTCTTAAAGCCCGCTGCAAGGTTGCTTTATGCAAATTCAATGATGCTACAACCTGCGACCTGCAGGGAAGATTTGGATCTAGAAGCGAATGGTACAGTAAGTTTTTTGTTTTAAGCAAATGGGTGATAGCAGTGTCATTCTCGTCAAACCAGTCTTTGTGTTTTTTCTCAACCAGTCCAAAAGTATTTACTCCTGTAAAATGGACTTCCTCTTTGAAATTTTCCCAAGAACCATCAAATTCAACATTGTCAAAGGCATCTATGAGTTCTTGATGGACCCCAGGCAGCTTACATTTTTCCACATTTATGCGTTTTGGAATCTTGGTACCATGCATGCGTATTTTCTTCCTAATTTGCAGCTTAAACTTGCCTCTGATTAGTTTGTGGTCGGTATCACACTCAGCACTACGTAGTACACGCACACTACAGACATCTTTTAGATCCTGGCTTCTGGTAATAATAAAATCAAATATGTGACCATGTTTAAATCTTGTGTGGAACCATGTCACCTTATGCTTCAATTTTTGATGAAAGAAAGTGTTACATATGACCAAACTAAATTCAGAACAGAAGTTAAGGCGACTCAATCCATTGTTGTTAATTTTTCCAATGCCATGACGGCCTATTACACTCCATATATGGTGTTGTCTTCCAACACGTCCATTAAAGTCCCCAAGTATAATTAATTTTTCCTCTTTTGGAATGCCCATGATGGTATCACGAAGGGCTCCATAGAAATGCATTATGGACACATGAGAAGCTTGAAGAGTTGGAGCATACACAGAAAGAATGGAAAGATGGCGTCCACATGACAGTGGAACTCGCAGTTTCATTATTCGATTGTTAATACTTGAGGGGCATTCAAGTTTATCAGCAATAGATGAGCGAATGGCAAAGCCGACATCCTCTCGCTTCTCGCCTTTTGGATTCCCGACCCAGAAGATGATGTATCCTGACGTTACTTCTTTAAGATTATCCTCGCCAGAAAGACGTTGTCTGAGAGTGCAGCAATATCAATGTTTAGTCGCTGTAACTTTTTAGTGACCAATGCAGTTCTTCGCTCAGGTCTGGAAGCGATCAAGATCAAGATCAAGTAATGTCCTTACATTCCAACATCCAATGTTAAGTGATATGCGCTCTTTGGCGTAACGTTTCATATTATTTTTGCATTTGTTCCTGCTACAATGAAAGCCGTCAGCCGCAGTAAACTGACCAGCTTGATGATGACAGGCAATGTTTAATGCACCTTTTCTAGCATTTCCCCAATTACTCTGGGTGAGCAGTACTATCCTGAAGAGGGCTGCTCAGATACAGGAGTTCCCACCGAAATCACCTTCTGTCATCTAATTTGGCCACATAGCGATGTTAAGGGATAGAACTCCTACCCCCTTTGTGCAGATTCATGACTATAGGCTACCAACCCATTAGGTCTGCCTACGACGCCATTCCTCCATCGCCAAAAGAATTTTTAAAGCAGTAATGATGTGATAACAAGATGAGATGATAAGACATCTGTACATCAGTGGATTTAGGTGATGTATGCTTGTACAACACAAACACCACCCTCTGAATGTTAGTGACCAAGATGCAGTGACAAGCTGGCGCAAGATGACTGGTAGCCACTTCAACTGCAGGCTTCTCTGAGTTTCCTTCTCACAAAAGGAAGCAGTGACATGTCGAAAGTTCCTTTCAGTCACAAATGTCACGCTACCATAAGCCGCCAGATTCTGGGCAGACGCATTACTAGATTTAAATGAACTTGGTTTTTATATCAGAGTGTACCTTCTACTTGAAATGCCAACCAAGGCTACGAGCTTCACCCACCCTGAGCAGACTGATTTTAAGGCACCAGTCACTCGCCCTTGGCCCCTTTTCCTGCTAGTTTTAAACATTTCTGCCGCGAGAAGGCCAGGAGCTGGACTTGGTTGTCAGAGGCTATGAGAGACGCTGCCAGATGGGGCATTTTATAGACCACAGAATGCGCAAAACTGAGATCACCCCGGCATTGACAACCTTGGAAACACATAACACACATACATACATACATACATACATACATACATACATACATACATACACACATACATTTATACATTCATACATACATACATACATACATATATCACCCTGTACCGGTGATTGTATTGTTACAGAGGACTCACATATTAATGAAAAGATAACTTTTCTGATCCGTTATTCCACGATGTTCTGTATTGTTTATATAGAAGGTTACAGGAAGGTGTTTTAAAATTCCAGTATTACTACACGTTTTTTCTACCTCAGATTGTTATCTGCTTAAGTGGTAACATGCTGGCGAAGTTTGGATCCTATACCTTAGTAATGTGGTCATTCTATGCAAAGGTCAGTGCCGGCCGGTCTTTGATCTTAATCGTATTGTTTTTTTTAGACAAATCTGTAGTTTATATGAATTTTACCCAACCACTACTTTAAGGAAATTAGCCTTGCATTATTTGTTCAAAGGTTTATATATTGAAAAATTTCCCATTAAAGCTCAAATTTTTGCGGATATATGACCTTTGATGTATAATCTGACATTGTCTATCAGTAGACCCACTCTACTATTTACTCTAAACGTTTATTTTGCTTGTATCACTTTAGCAGATCCATTGTGTTCTTCCAAGTAACAATGGATGTAACCCTTTAAGTGTCTGTTATTTTTCATTTTGCACTGAAATGCAGATGGAAACTATAACGCATACATGTAAGATATATATATATATATATATATAGTATACATATATAATATATATAATGTATATTGAAGGAATTTCATCACCGCAACGCTATCCTTTATAGCTGACAGTTCACTTGTATTGGCAAAGTGATGATTTTCAAGGAACATAGGCAGTGGCCCAGCATTGCATGGCAATAGTACATGATATTTATTGCAGGCAAATCATGGCAGGTGACCGATATTTTTAAAGAAATATACTGAGATGTATATTTAGTCCCATTAACACAATCCCATTTACTCCCCTTCCACCCTCTCTTGAAATGAGTTGTTTAAATCTTGTGTATGACAGTGCGCAGAGCGAATGCTTTTATCTAAACTTTGAAAATGCTCATACCACCAAACATGAACATTCTTAGGAAACGTTAGTATTTCCTACCCTCCTCATGATGTATCTGTATACATGATAATTGCTATGTAGTTTCAAACCAATTTCTTTTGCTTAGCTTAAACCACATTGTGTTGAGCCAGTTGTAATAATGCTAAAATGTTTGGTCGTGTAAGAGATTTAGGGTTCAGTCCCTGAGCAGCCCTTGAAGTACTGCGCCATTATTTTTTTTTTTGTAATTAGACTTTCGGTTGAGTTTGTACATGGTTTTGGAGAGAGAATTAAGAACAGGATCGAAACAATAGTTTTTAAATGGTAAAAATATACCTGAAAACTGTGTTTCCTTTTGTATTAAAGTAGTTTGTGACATTTCTAAAAACGGACATCAAACTCATTTTTTGGAAGTCACTGGTGTTATATGATATCATTATTTTCCCACTTTTCATCAGGTTGGAATGGCCTTTATTATGTACGGATTTGGAAGCTCCCATTTTTGGTTATTGGCGCTCTTTATGATAGCTGACAAGTATGTTGATCAATGACCTCTGTCCAAAAATTTTGTATGTAGAAAGTTTACTTTTTTGGAAGCATAGAAACAAAAGATGAAAAATATGCACTGTGATTAAGAAACGAATTGGCATATCAGGAATCCCATTTATAAAATACTGAGTATACTTTTGAAAGCTGAAGGGTGAGCGTAGAAAGCAATAACAGGGTTCAAGTATTGTGTAGATACCTTCACTGGTTATGGAAGTAAAAGCTAAATTATTTTTCCATTTGCGGACAAAAATTGTTTTCCTAAAGATATGGTTTTGTCTTGAAATGTTGTGAAAACCTAGAGTTTTTCTTGTGTAATTTTTCTTGTATAATAACCATAGGAACCCAGTGCCTATGGTTATTATGATCACATGGTCTACCATTTGAGCTATCGGCGCTTGCCCTTAATCAGGTCGTTTTTGCAACCATATCTTTTTCTTAAGTGTGCTGTTCTTTTCCCAGGCCCCTATCGTTTGAAATCTTACCTCAATCACGCATATAGGGCCGAGTGACGACATTTCTCTCCGAAAATCTGTGTCACATATTTTTCATTTTTTTACAATGCCAAATCCTATTCAACTACATTATATTATTTTGACAGTTTCTGTCCCCTCCATGTATGTTGGGATTATTTGATCTGACCAAGGAAGAGAAGTCATCGATCTTTGGGGGGCACAGCCCTATATGCATGATGGAAGACATAGTCACGCGTTTTCCCATAGCCAAAATAATGGAGTTGGAATTTTGCTGGAAAATGAATTGAAGATTTCGTTGAAGAAATTCCACTTTCTAAATCTGCCATCACAAAATTGCGCAGTAACCCGTCAAATGTCAAAGTTTATCTTGTGGTATTTGAGAAAACATTGGCGTAAACCAAGTTTTTCCCGCTTTAGACGGCTCTCAAAAGGTTTTACTTTTTTTGGGTCTTATTTCAACTTTCGAAATGTTATATTCAAGAGTTGTTGAAATGTTTTGCCTCAACATCAAGTGAGCTTTAAAACGGTATTTCGTAGAGTGATTTTTGAGATTGATTTCATTTTTATCAGGTCAGTAGGTCTACTATTCACTGTCTGCCTTCCTGTTTATTTATTTGTACATTTTCACCCCCAGTTTCTATATTATATTTAATTAGCATCAAATATACTACAAAATAATAAGGGATATAGTTACTTTTGCAAAGTTTTATTCTAAATTAGCAAAACTCTCCTTGTCAATTGCATGATATGTGTGAACTACAACTGGCTTATAAGCAATTCAGATTTTTTGTTCCAACAAGTATACATTCCTTGCTGCAAGATAATGTGCCAAGACCGAAAAATGAACTGTCAAAGAAATATTATTCATGCAAGAGTTTTCTGTTGTATAACTGGAGAGTATTGTTTAGGAGATCCACCTTTTGCATCTCGTAACAAACATCTCTTTCTTTCGAATGGAATATGGAAAATCAATATGAACGGACGGTAAGATACAGCGGTTTGATTCTTTATTTTTCAGCAGAAATGCTCTCCAAAATTTTTAATTTTACTATAAACCACGATCGTAGAAAGCGGACTGTAGAGTGGATCATAATAATTTTGATGGAATTGGGATCCTTTGTAGCTCTTTTGTATCTGCTTATTATCTCTTGACAAAGGCATGAACACACCAGGAATAAAAGGTCTAATGGTCTTTCTAAGGGCTATAATGCCCTCAAATATGTTTTTAACAATTTCTTGTAATGTCCAAGGTATGACATTGGTAATATTTGCACAAAAGAAAGGCTTAAAGTCAAGTTTGAACTGTTCTTGCAAAGAATGTTATATGTGAAAATCACATCAGTTTTTCAACAGACCAATGGAAGTCGTTCATTTGGGTCATTATTACCCGGCTTTGACCAGTACATAACTACAGATTTCTTTGTTTGGAAACATTAAGGTAGTTTTACCAGAGTATTCCCATCCAGTTGCTTTGATGTTGCAGGTTTTTAATCAAAAATGGTTGAATATGTTGCATCCTGACTCGTTTTCCTTTTGTGGCCATGTTAAATGTCCTCCTTAACCCTTGTACTCCTTACCCCTTTCTTGAGGCATTTAAGCTTCTCATCTACGTCACCTGTGTTGTTACTCTCCATCCACTTGATGGCAATACTCTTCCCTTTAAGGCTTAATTTACTTCGCCTTTATAGTCACTGGAATGAGTTTTGCTTCACCATGTTTCACTTATGTATTGCATCACCCTTGCCCATATGCCCTTCTTTCTTCCGTGCGTGGCCTATATTCGTTAAAAGCCTATGCTTCTATGATCTCTGCAAGCCCCCATACTTTGATATTTCCATTTCTTTTAACTTTTTCCTTCTGTTTTCTCTCAACTTTAATTGTAGTCGATACTAAGATATGCTCCGCTCAGTTTACATAAGCCATATTAACTGTAAGCATGTTTAATGATTGCGCGTACTTTAGAATATACCTTCGTCGTTATGTCCTTTTTCCAGGCCAGTCTCCGCCATGTTATCTCGCGAACATTACGATATGGTTAGGCCCAAATAAAGCCTTCCTGTGCTCGTAATATATTTCTTATTGTTTCTTTTCTTTCTCACTTCACTTCGGCTGACTTTTCCATGGCCACTAATCGCACTGAATTGGCCTTCCTCGACTTCTACATTTACCACAACTTGCCTTCTTTACACTAGTACCAGTGCCATCTTATCTTGCATTTCTTTCCTGAGGACCACTACAACTTCATTGCTGATCTCTTAAGTGCTATAATATCAGCCTGTAACCAATTCATGGTTCCCTTTGCAAAAAAGGTATCTATGCTCCTTTTGCTTTTTACATGTGTCAATGCCCGTATTCTTCATACCCCATTCCTTACATTCTATGTTCTAGTTTTCTGTTGTAGTGATTTACCCTTCTGCTACAGCAGTACCTGGAAGATTATGCTTGAGGTAACCATGGGAAAACACCCTACCATTATCTGACAAATGCGACAGAAATTCATTTCATATATACCTGGTTTTATTATGAACCCGGCAAGGGCTAAGATTGAATTTTTTTATTGACGAATTGGGCTTTACGAGTACAAACACCATTCCCTAGTAAAAGCATAGTGCTTCCCCCTCGTACACCTGCACGCTCTTAACGTTTTACCACTTCCTTCCCCGAAAACGTGCATTCAGTGCTTGGGCTATAATTTTTTTATACTTAGTAATTTAGCAATGGTTGTGGAGAACTAACGTGTTATGGAGCCTGTCGGCTGCCATGCCTTGTCCAAGGGTAACCCAAGTTTTTGACCGAAATTGCATATCGAATATATTTTGAGCTAGCCTCCATGTCTGAAGGCCTTGCCTAAATCTTCTGGCAGAGGACTGGCTGGAATGGAGTTATCTTCTCTCCGACATCATAGAAGATTTCGGTGAAAGCCCAATACCTTTGCCGTGTATGTGAACTGATAAACAGTAAAAACAGATTTTCTAGGATCGGTTTTTGCCGCACTCTAGGTTATTAATTCACCAGTTTATAACCAACCAGTTAACGTAGGGAAGACTTTTAGTAATGACTAAGTATCAGTTAACAGATTTTGCTTCTCACTATTTTGCCCAAACTTACCAACAGAACTTTGTTCTTCTAGTACTCTTTGTATGGCTGCCTTTGGATTATTTAACTTGCTGCTGTCAGATATTATTGATTGCGATCAAAAGTTGTACCAGCGAAGGTAAGTTAACATTTAACACTCATATTTTTTATATTTTCCGTTGACAAACAGTTGTTGCACTGATGGCAAATAATAACATTGAAGGAGAGGATTTTGAATTATGGAGAAGTCAAGAATATGTTTGTGAAGACATATTGCAGACATGGATTTCACTTCTCTATAATTTCAAGCCCTTGCCAGAAATGTTTTGTTCACGAGTTTTTCTTACCCTTCACATTTGTTGAAATCAGTTGCTCCTACCTTTAAAGGAAATTGGTCGTTTTGACAAAGCTTAACCTCTGTACGCATCAGACACATACAGTTTAGCTTTATAGTAAAGCTTTGTCACAATAATTGTAGGACTAGCATTAATAGCAGCTTTTTGTTAAGTTGAAGCTTTTGTACCCTGTTAAAATTTTATGTATAACAACAACAACAATAATAATAATAATAATAATAATAATAATAATAATAGCCTCGTATAGAGAGATTCGGATTGAAATTATTTGAATTGATATCCAGACAAACTATTATTGGCACAGGAGTTAAACATCTCAGTTAAAGTCACGTTCATTTTGGTCGATAGCCCATTCACAAGCAGTCCACTGTACCAAGGCGCCTGGATAAGAGAACTGACCTCAAGTTTGTTTATATCAATACTGAAAAGACAAAGGGAGGGTCAAAAAATTCCCTCCATTTTTTCTCAACGGCTGCCTAAAACAATTACAGACTATTCACAATTTTTTTTTGTCTATAAAAAAGAGGTAATGGCAGCTTAATATGAATTGCCATAAATGCTCCTAAATGAAAGGCAGAAATACCACTGCCAATTACTATGAACTGTTTTAACTCGAAATTTTCCCTGCATTATTGTTTTAGCGGTAGTAGCAGTGCTTTACAGTGTAAATGAAAACAAAGTCAACTTTAGTTTTCTTATTCAGGCGCCTTGGTCCAATGGATTGCCTGCGAAACATCTGTCAACCAAATTGAACGTGATTTTAATTATCATGTATAAGTTGACTATTACTCACAGGGTAAGGTGATGATCTACCAACCCTACACTACCGCAGTGCACTACACTTCCTTTATCACACACAAACTCATATATA
>RDPX01000032.1:1351006-1433135 GCA_003991215.1 Morbakka virulenta
CAAAGAGCAAAATAAAAAAAATGAAAAATAGAAAAAAAAAAAAACAACACCCACGCTTTTGAAAAAAAATATTTTGGGTATTTATTCAAATATAAAAAAAAATAAAAAAAAAAAAAAAAAAAAAAAAAATATATATATATATATATATATATATATAAAATATATATATAAAATAAAAAAAAATATATATATATATAAACATAGAATATATTTAAAAATGCAGTAATTAGTAACTAAGTTTTTACCTTTTTCATAAATGTTACCTTAAAAGTAGTGCCCCACCCGACTTGTTTTGTTTGCTTTTTAGGTCTTTCACCCAAAGGAAGGCTTGAAGATACTTTGTTGCAGAGGGTTACTTGTCTTACTTGATTTTTTCCTTTGTACTTTTTAATTTTTTAATTTTTTATTTTAACTTCTCCCACTTTTATTTCCAAAAACTTGGTAGCCTGCCACCAACGGAGAAACAATTTGGGCACAGTATTTCCAGATACACGTCAGGGGTTCTCCCCCCTAACCTTTTACATAACAATCTGTTGATGTAACCACCTCGCTACGTTTTTTGTTTCTCATATGTGAAGGGTGGAATGTGAATATTATTCGTGTTTTCAGAGGTATTGTTGAAAGAGGGATGAAAGTAGTGATAACAATAAATGGAACAATATTTTATGAAAATGGAAGTGGCCATTGTTTTTACTGAGAGTAAAGGATGAGCCTCGTTTCTATGACGTATCTACCTTTTTCCTTCTTCATTATGTCATCTAACAAAAATCTTCTTGTAAACCTTGGTACTTAAATTCTTAATATTGGTCTTGTGTTCAGGTACTCGGCGTTCCATGTTTTTTATTTCTGTTTTGAAAATCGGAATTCTGAGTAATTTAATTTTGTAAGGGTCAGTTATCTATACAATCAGGTAAGATTGTAAGGTTTGTGAAGAATTGATCACAAAGCGATATTGTAAGTGCAGTTAAATTATCGCATTTTACTGTCGACTTTACATTTTATTGATAATGTTTGAGACTTGATCAAATTTGCTGGACTTTACTGCAATTTACTGCGTCCTGCATATTTTGTGAGGTCAATAAATGCATTATAACTATTCAAGTTCCAATCAACTATTCATTATAATATTTCAAGTTCTATTTCAAAATTACTAAAATTCTGATTTTGTGAACCGCGTGTTTTGTTGTTATTGAAGGTCTTTTCCCAAAAAAGGTTTTTTAACTGATCAGTGACAGTTTGTCGGTTGCAAAAGCTTGAGTATTTCTGTGGTGTGATGAATATAGACTTTTTTCTAGACTTATGCTCGGAGGTTTGCAAGTTAGGATATCAATAAAGCTTAATTTGTTTGTTGAATGCAGTGTGATTAAGTGAATAGTGCTGTGAATTTTGTTTAATAATTTAAGGAATTCGTTCAGCTTTTCTCTTACTGGCTAAAGACATCCACTAGATACTGAAGCGGAAGAAAGATCTTAATTCTGTAATATTTTTTTTCAACTAAGTTTGTTATATGTATATGTTGATTAAGAATGGTGCACGTTTGGAGCCAGTAGCAATTCCCTACTCTTACTGTTGATGGTACCGTTTGGAACCTTGTGCAAACTAGTTTTGTGTAGGAATAATATCGACTTAATCGGAAGGGTTTGGTTGGGATATTTTTTGGCAAAACCTTTAATTTATCGAACCGATTATATGGATTAAGTTCTACAATATCAAAGGAAACCGGGGTACTTAAATCTGTGATCACACAAGTGTTTTTAATTATAGAAAATGTGATATCTTCAAGAACATGTGGGGTGGTAGACAGGTTTTTCTGACCAAATTTAAGGGATTTCGACATATTTTTATTTGCTGTGCCTTGTTGGAAACTACTGGTCTTTTTTGGACGATTACTGTACGTTGGTGTACAATTGGTAGCTAGCAAAACCGATCTCACTGCAGGTTTTTATGGTATTTTCAAATCCATTTGTATTTGTAATGTAGAAAAGGACCCTTTTGTTTTTGTTTTCTTTGTTGAATTTACCTGATTGTTTTCCTGTTACTTTGTCATTTGCGTTGACTAGCTATTTGTTGTTGGCTCATATTATGACAGTACTGGCTTTATTAGCTGGTTTTATAAAACTATTATTGACTTAGCTTAAATTTTGAGTGCTTTCCGTTAGGCGTTGGCATATTTAGGAAGGCTCTTTGCTTTCTCACTGATTTTGAATGCCATTTATTCGATTTCGCGAAAGTAAACTTCCAAATGTACGTCAAGAACATGTCGAATGGTGGGTTCTCTTAGACGTTACCTTGCAGCTTATGGCTATAAAATATTCCAAGATTTACTTTACTTGCAAGTCTTTCAAGCCTTGTTTTTATCTGATTTCCATCTATATTCCTTCCTGTGGGCACCTAGCAGAGCCCCATTACTAATAAAGGTATTTCCACTTCGGTTGTCATTCTATTAAACAGGTCAAACACTTTTTCTATACGAATTTTACCTTCCTTTTGACATTATGGTTTCAATGTTATTTTGAGCTGAACACTTTTCTTGAATGTATGTTCCTCATTGTTTAATGGTTAAATTGGTTCAGTACTATGCTCCGATAGACTGCCACAATATTAATTAGCTTTGTATTTCTTGCTATATAACATTTTGCAGCTCATTGATAATTTTCTCTTCCGCATGATTAATCATTAATGGTATTTGACTGTTTGGATGTTTTTTGTCGACCTGTTGTAGGTAAAAAGGTGGAATTTCTGTTGATTCAGTAGCTAGTTTTATTTTATTCATTTCCATAGTTGACGGATTCTCAATGCACAATTGGTGCTGTATCTCTCCCAACTTTCAGGTTTTTCTCTAGCTCCACCTTTTTGCCATATCTTTGACTAAATAAACCCCTATCAACTTTCACTTAGTCTTGTTTCTAACGAGTAAGCTTTTCTTTGCCTTTTTTCATTTATATTTAAACCCATCCCAATTCGTCTGAGTGGTTTACCTCCTCTTGAGCCCGTCGACACTGTGTGTGAAAGGAAACATAATCTATTATTACTAAGGCACTTCCCCATTTTTAGTATTTTACAAAAGGATGCTTCACAAACCTTTCTGTTGATAACATGCCTCAGGTTAAAAAATAGGTTCATAAAGCCTCGACTCCAAATTGGGTTAAACATTTTCTGAGCTTAAAATATGTTTTTTCTCTCGCACAGAATAATGTTAGTTCAGTTTTAATTAGCTTTTTGATGACACCCAGTTATTGATCAATTTTTGGTTGCAAAAAAAGATTTGTTTTAAAACGTATGCTTCATACGAGTAGGAACTAACCAATAGATCTGCAATATACTGAAAATTTTAAGAGTACAGCACAAGATCAAATTGACAAAGCCGATGTTCTACATTCTGCATTCAAAATTATTTTACCGTAATATTGAAAGAGGTACTCAATTAAGACTGACAGGTATCAGCAAAAGTCAAAGAAAAAAGGATTTAGATCGAAAAGAGAAAGATACTGGACTACGAGGAAAAGTGTATGTTGTGGCTGCATAAGTGCCTATACGTATCCCCGCAAAAAAAAAACTTCATTGTATAAAAAGTTTGTTTTCTGAGGCCATTGAAGTCACTATTCTAATTGGCCCACTGAAGATGCCTTGGAAAATAATTTTCCTTGCTTGTTTTTTTTTAGCCACCCAGTATCATCTACTGTATTTGGTACAAATGCCCTGATCACGAAACCAGCTCAGTCACTTGCGCCAATCGTTGTAGTTTACATCCTTAATCAATATGGATATCAGGTGAGCTATAAAAAACTGGGTTTTTTTCATGAAGCGAATGTGGATGATTTTCATATTGACAGATAAAACCTCTTTCGTTAAGTTCAATTTGATGCTCCTTCCAGTAAAAATGAAATATTTCACCGACTATTCTTGGTACAGTTTCTTAGAATTATAAGAATTAGATTACGGTATTTGTTCTAATAAGCGCCGTGGGCGCTTAAAAATTCGCAGCAAAGGACCGCTTATTAGGATTAATGAAGACTGTAGAAAACGTCAAGAGAACTAATCAAGACATTACTTTTGTGCTCGAAAACTATGTATGGGAACAGTTGGACACCTTTAATTGTAGAAAAATCTGTAAACAAAAACAAGATGAAGAAAATGCGATTGAAAGATTTTTCGTTGGTTTGTACAGGAAGAGAAAAGAAGAGAAAGTAAAAGGTCTTTTACTCCAAGAATATTCAAAAGTGATCTTGAACCTTTTGAAACTTGCTGACACTACATCTGGGACTGTTGCTGGCCCATGGAGAAATTCTACAGTTGCTAGTGGACTTAACATTCCTTGTATTTTTACTTTCACTGCACTGAAACCAAGATTATTGAAACACCTTTCACATTTGCTGCAGTAAGGAAAAACAAGAATTTTTCTTTAAAATGTCAAGATAACGGCAACAGCGGTCATCCACTTTCCATGTTTGGTCCGTTATCTTGTCTAAAATTTCCAAATTGACGATAGCTTGGGTTCTAAAATTGGGTGAGGGGCGCTTAATACGGAATGGGTCCTTATCAGGATGGATACGGTTATCTAGAGATTAAGGAGAAAGGATTTATTTCGAAGCAAGTATGGAGTAAATTTTCCGCATGTTTAGCTTTGTATTTTCTGTGCCCGTTTCTTCAGTCAAATTTTTCCAAAACAATATATGTTGTACTGGATTACTACGAAATTGCGGTGGTTGTTTATTATTCCTGTTGTTTTAATGCCCTTCCCCCAAAGAATTATTTAACGGTTTTGACGAATTACCTGACGGAAATTCATAGGCCTTTTATTATTCAACTTCTCGTTTGAATGAAATAACAATATATGATTTGTGGACATTTAATCGTGTACTTAAATTTCGTGGACACATCATGTGAGAAATAAGGAAATGCTTTGCAAAATATCCAGTCCAAACTCACTATTTTTCTATCACATAAGACTAAGACTACAGTATCTCATTAATACACTAAGAGGCCTGCTCAAAGGAATGAAATATTATTTGTGTGTATTCTATCCCACGGAATACTGACAGAAGCAGAAAACGGTTAACGTAGTACAAAGAAGCTTGCAGGATGAGAACTACAAGTGGTCAACTGTAGTAGGGTACTTCTATTAGCTGATTTTGGGAAAATCGTACCTTATTGACCTTACAGGCTGAAGATTGCTGACTTGTAAGGTGTTGATTTTTTTTAAAAAGAAGGCATGAAATTAAAACAGGAAGATAATATTGAAGCCTTTCCTATATTTTAGGGCGCAGACAGTAAAAGTGTAACCAGTAAGCAAGGTAATACATTTTTTCGATTTTTAATTCCCTTTTTATTTGGATTTTGTTTTCAAAGACGTACTTGGTTTTACACACACCCAGTTTAAGCTTAAGTTTTAGGGGTAAAATTATTATTCATGCACCGTAGTTGGGAACGAATAACCGATCCCCGGTTATCCAAGGTTTCAGCTTATACGAAGAACTTGCAGTGAACTGAGTTCAATCTGGTCGTATAAGCGAAGATATACTGTGATTGAAATGATCAAATGCAGACAATTGCCTAGAACTAGGAACTGTAATACGAATATTATCCTATACTATTATACTATACTATTAATTATGTGCTGGTCTAAAATTCACTCGTGCTGTGATTGTTGTCTTCTGTGTTCTATTTTATGAGTTTTCCGTATCCGATCTTTTCCTGATTGTTGTGGGTTTAATGTCACCTCCGCCAAGTTAGCTGGTAGGAAAATAAGTGTAGGGCCATTTTCTTCCAGGTCAATAACCCGCTTTTGGACCACCAATAGAAGAGAATTAGTAATAATAATAATAATAATAATAATAATAATAATAATAATAGTAGTAGTAGTAGTAGTAGTAGTAGTAGTAGTAGTAGTAGTAGTGGTAGTAGTAGTAGCAGCAGCAGTAGTAGTAGTAGTACAACTACTAGTACTAATAGTAGTAGATGTAGTAGTAGCACCAGTAGTAGTAGCAGTAGTATTACTAGTAGGATAAAGTAGTGATAGAAGTGCTGGTAACAGGTTTAGTAAGTGTAGTAGTAGTAGTAGTAGTAGTAGTAGTAGTAGTAGTAGTAGTAGTAGAAGTAGTAGTAGTAGAAGAAGAAGAAGAAGTAGTAGTAGTAGTAGTAGTAGTAGTAGTAGTAGTAGTAGTAGTAGTAGTAGCAGTAGAAGTAATAGTGGTGGTGGTAATAGTAGGGGTTGGAGAAAGAATAGCTGACAGTACACATGGATTACTTACGCCTTATTCTGGAGACAGTGCTATTTGGCTGATTTCGGAACAAATCTTATGTTTACCCTAAAGATTTTTTCGGGTTGCATTTGTATTTTGGGTATGCAGTATTCGACAAGAGGGGAAAAGTTAGCTTTCTTGCAGATACGGAATGCGGGAGTGGCGTACTTCTAAGAGACGCAGAACAGTAATAGCCATTCCATGATTTCGATAGAACAGTCCAGCTAATATTTAATTAATAGTTATAAATAAGGGAAAAAAATTTGTGTTAGAAGATTACATTTTTATGCCTTAGTTATTTCTTACCAACAACCTGTTTGTTGTTTTATTTTGTTTCACCGTTATTTTTCTTTTCAGAAAAAGGACCATTAACAGAAATGATGTTCAATCTTCTTTGTTTTATTCCCATTTTACTTGGTTGCATTCAAGTTACTGTGTGGCGACTGTACCGTCGACAGAGCTCGAAAAAAAAGGCAGATTTAAATCATGAAAATTACTGAGTGAAAAAGTCTTGCACCACTAATCTATTTTAGAGGGGAATTGGGATAACAGAGGTAAACTTTTTTGTAAGGACAAAGAAGAAGCATAAGGGGTAAAATATTTATGGGGCCCACATTTTAAAAAGGGTGACGTTTTTATCGTCGTCAAGTACCACTCGTGTCTGAGAATCGAAAATCTGGTCTCAGCTGTGCATCGCCTGTGCTCTCGTTCACCCTCCATCATGAAGCATGCTGCCGCTGAGACGTTTTTGTTTGCTTTTCCAATTTTTGTTCTTCAGCTTTTTGGCATTGAATTGGGAGTGAGGGAAAGGGGGTGTTAAGGCTGTGCCTGTTGTTGTTATCACCAATAGGTGATACTTAGTTATGTATACACGTATTACTGTTCTTTATATTTGTAAAAATAGCACTGAAAAAGAGAATTTCGATCATAAGAAAAAAGACGCGAAAGCAGACGTGTTATATCGAATTGGTTTTCTTTGTCAATTTTTTTCAACTGTTTTTATTGTTAGGCCGTGAGGAAATAAAAACCCATGTATTTGACGTTGCATTAATATCTGTCCCTTCAAATGTTATGTAAATAATAACATTTTTTGTATGACATTTATTTATAACTGCCCAACATAATATTTATGTAAGTATCGGGAAAGACGCCAGGAAAGGAGAAGTTATATTTTTTGAAATGCATACATGGCCTACTTACAGGAAAAGTAAAATATTTATAATTGTATATGCTCCATGTTGTTGAAAAGACAGCAGAAAATTGTTTGAACGTACTCGATAGTTAAAAAAATGCGATACTAATTTAGTGGAAATTTTCCATTGTTACATGAACCACCGCTTTCAAGAGCTTCACTAATAAACTACGCAATCCAGAACTTGCTACTGCATCTATTCCTTTTCCATCAATATGTGGAAGTCCACGTTTTCTAACTGTTCGTTACCCACACTGAATTGCTTCCTTTTCTTGTTGTTAATGTTCAGGATTTTAGTTTTGTTTGTAACAAGTTCAAAAATATGACCCCTGTAATGCTACCCGTTAATTGATCTGTACTCTATATGCCACTCTTGAAAACGTTTTACTAGTAAAATATATTACTCTGTGTAATCTTTCTTACACAAGTTTCCGATTGGCAAATTTGTTTGTTTATGCATTCTTTTCAGTAGTATAGTAGTTAGGGGTTCGAGAGGATTTTTATAATAAATTCTCTCTAACTTCCAACTACAATACTACTTAAAACATATAATAGTAATCATCTGATAATCAATCATCTAACAGAAATCATCAGATAGTCAATCAAATTATGTCAATCATCTCATGTTACTCATTTTGTTGTTAGTCAATCACCCAGCAGGAATCGTCAGATAGTCAATCAAATTATGTCAATCATCTCATGTTACTCATTTTGTTGTTAGTCAATCATCCAACAGCAATCATCATTAAATTGAGATACAATATATTGAGATATTTCAATATTAGTTATCAACTCTAATATCAGTCATCGTCAGCACAGCATTCCATAATAGACCAGGGCTAGTAAAATAATGACATGGGTCAAGCTTATAATACTAAATGCATACTTTCCTGACGTTTTCACAAACACATCAGGAAGCAAAAGGATGTCGGATTTAAGGTACAAGTTGTGGTATTCACCCATATCTTTTAAATGAAATACATTTCATTCTTTCTAAGCATGTTGATTTTCATCATCACCAATATCTTCATCATTTAATATGCTGTAAGATTCTTTTTCCTTTGGTATCTTTTTATAATCGAATATCTTAAAACTGTCCATATAATCTTATGGATAAACACCTTTACGTTTCATTAATTCTAAATGTTGTTGACTTTTGAATTCTTCAGAAATATACTTAAAGGATTCTTTTGGTAGATTGCTGACTGATTTTTTCAGACTTAAACCCATAAATTGGAAACTATCAAGGAAAGCTAGATGATTACGTAACATAAAAGCCATATACTTTTCCATATTATTTTATATTGCGTTAATGTTCATCTGTTTGTGTTTCCCTTTTTTATTCTTACATTTTTGTTTCTTAGCTATTTCACTAGTCTCTTGCATGATAAATTGTGAGTCATACCATCTCAGATTGTGGGATATGACTGGTGTTTTTATTCTATCCGTTTCAACTTTTAGTTTTAAATTACATTCTTGATGAGGTGATCCTCTATATTTCCCAGTTGGGAATGGTCTCTAACCCTAAATGTACTTTATAGTGTATTTTTCACCTCAGATATGACATTCATCAGCTTTTTGAAATAATTTTTCATCTTTTTTTGTCATTCCTAATGGTTTGTTGAATTCTTTTGACATACCTTTCTGGGAATATTTGACCTCATCTGGCATAGCTTTCAGAAATTTATATACCGGCTTTTCGCCGCCATAGAACTGCACTGGTTTTGACTATTTATCATCATAACCGCATACTACTTTATATCCATGTCCACAAACTGTATGTTTTGATAAGCTTCAGTATTTGATTTATCATTATTCGGTTTACATCCTTGTACTTTCTCTGTTATAACCCCGAAATCAGCATAGATAACAAATGGTACTTTTAATTCTGTCTGATAATTGTTGAATTTCAAAATAAAATTTTCTTTTGTTGCCATTTGAATTGTTTATATTCGGGTGTGGCTGTTTTATACATTGGTAGTGCGGATCTACGTGCAGACAGGGATCGAGTTGTTTCAAGGAGTAAGAAGTTTCCACAGGTAACAAGTTTTTCTAATCCTCCTTTCCCGTTGATAAGACTAAAGAATTCTAGTTGTCATTTTCTGATAGTTTTTATAAGAGAACGTTTTGTTCTTGCCAGCTGTAACACTTTTTCCTTTGCTTATCTTTCTATCCAGGGTATTCTCATCATTCTTCGCAGGAACCACAATTCGACTGCCTCCAGCTTACTCTTTATTTTTGTAGTGATTGTCCAGCACTCACAGCTATACAAAAGTAGAGCTCCCATAAGTATGATTAAATTGTTTTCGTTTTTGTTTCCATGTTGAAATTTCTGTTCCGCTGAAGCGTGCTCACCTTATTAAATGCATCTCTAGACATTGGTATGCGTCGTGTGACTTAGTAATGCATATTCCATCTGATGTTACAGTGAACCCGAGTTATTTGAATTTATTCACTTTTTTGATTTGTTTACCATTACATTCAATGTTACACTTTGGGAGTTGTTTTTTCTTCGATGCTGTCATACATTCAGTCTTGTTTGCATTCAGCTCTAATTCCTTCTACTTTCTTTTGTCGCCGCTTCTAGGATCTGCTGAAGTTTGGTCTCCAAGTCAGCAATGAGTTCTGTATCATCAGCATACTTTGAATTGTTGATATTATGACCATTCTTTTTTACTCCATCAAGATCGCAGATGCCTCGTAAAATCGTCTCGCTGTATATTGGTTTAAAACTCACTGTATTTACCATCAATCCTGATTGCAGCCTGCTGTTACCAATAAAGATTTTTCATAATCCTAAAGTCGTTACCGTCAATATTAACTGCCTCTAAGATTTTGAACTGATCTTCGCTCTTCACTTTGTCAAATGCTTTTGAGCAATCATGAGTGCACACGAAAAGATTTCTTGAACTTTACTGATCTTTCCATCAAAGTTTAGAGAGAATAAATTGTATTCCTCGTTCCACTGTCTGATACAAAGCAAAAATAAGTTTTGAAATTTCTGGCTTTGTTCGTTTTTTATTCTGTTTATGATGATTTTGAGTGGATTTTTGTGAAGTGGCTCATGAGGCTTATTGTTCTATGCTGCTCACAATCAGTCATTCCCGACTTCCGACACAGAGGTATGAAAATTGACTTTTTCATGTCCTCTGGGATTTCACCCGAATCGTATACGAAGTTGATTAGTTTTGTTGTTTCTGTGATTTCTGTGTATTCTCAGGCCTTTATTACTTCCACAGGTATACCATCCGGTCCTGCTACCTTTCCTTTCTTCATCTTGCTTAATGCATATTGAAACTTCTTCTTTGAGAAGTGTAGGTACTTCCATGATGTTATATATGGTAGGTGGCGGGCCTATTTTGTCATTAAATAAGTCTTCAATGTATTCAGACCACCGGTTGAGGACATCGTCCTTGTTCATGAGAATTTGACCATCTTTTGATTTTATATATCTTGATTTTGATGTTTTTCTCTATCCATCTTCAATGTATTCAGACCACCGGTTGAGGACATCGTCCTTGTCCATGAGAATCTGACCATGTTTTGGTTTTATGTATCCTGATTTTGATTTTTCCCTCTGTCCAGTTGTTTCCTTGATTTTTTGTGCATATATTTACTTTTGCCATGGATGTTGCTTTCAATTTCTTGGCATTGGTTATTCAGCCACTTTTCCTTGGCTTCATTGCACATAGTCTTGATCTTCTTGTCTAGCACGGTGTATTTGGTTTGATTTTTTTTTTATTTTTGTTATTCTTTTTTCCTCCATGAAGTTGAATATGCCTCGAGTCATCCATTTCTTGTGTTCTTTGTATGGGGATTGTGGGACATGATCTGATATTGCTTCCTGTAGGCTTTCTTTCATTGCTGCCATTTTTCCTCTACAGTCACTAGTTTGTGTAAAATTCCAAATCTATTTTAAACCGAGACTGCAAATTTTTTCTTCATCTCCTCGTCCATTTTGAGAATGTTCAAGTTATGTTTTGGTGATATTTTGGCCTTCTTCAGTTTTTTAGTCGTACTTCCATGATTTCAATTACTGTAACATCGTTGCTGCCACACTCAGCACTAGACATTGGTTTTGATGATTTTACTGACGTTCTGAAACGTTCCTGAACAAGTATGAAATTAATCTGATTCCTGGCTATATCGGCTTGGCTCTTCCATCTCTAACACCTTCATGGGTGTTTTTTGAACCATGTGATTGCAATAATGAATCTGTTTATCCAGCACCAGTCAATGAGTTTCTCTTCTCGTTCATTGGTCTCACCAATTCCAAATGGACCTACGATGTTCTCTAATTTCTCTCTTCCAACGTTGGAGTTAAAGTCTCCCATAACAATTTTGATGTCTTGAGAATTCAGCTCTTTCATTGCTTTGTCAAGGTCTTCATAAAACTTCTCAACTTCATCATCATCCTTGCCTGCTGTTGTTGTGTATGTTTGTATAATTCCAATGTCAAATGGTTTCCCCTTTAGTTTGGCAACAATTTATCTGTCTCTGATAGTCCCAAAGAGGTCAACTGAAGTGTACAGTTTAATCATGCAGAATTTTATTCAAATATAATTGAAGCTATAAAAAACATGGTATTCGTTTAAACAATACAATTTAATAGGCTAATTCTCTATATTTGTTTCACAATCATTATTTTAGTTTCTGAAATCCGTTTTCCAAGTGGGCATTTTAATGCAATAATGTAAATTCACTACAAAATGTAAAACTAGGTGAGAAAAGCTACTTTACTCATCAAGTACTACAAATAATAAAATTTTTCTGAGTGATTCTCTTACTCTTTTGACTGTTAAGAAAATATTACTTTTACATAGATTGTCATAATGAATTTGGTACAGGAGCTATATGTATTGGACCTGTGAGCTTTTCCTAACAATATCGAACTCAACGAAACATGTAAGCACAAAAAACCTACCTCCCCGCTCCACCCTTTTATAGGGGTGCCATGCATAAGGCCAGAGCTATATGAATGATTTTTTTAAATTCTAAATTTGATCATATAATACCCGCTTAACTCAGAAACATGCTTGTTTTAATTGGCACAGGAAAAAGTCAAGAAGACATTTTTGTCTTACTTTTGGCATTTTTCGTCGTTTTTACATTATGGCTAAAATTTGAGGAAAATAGCAGGTTTCCCAGATTTTATACTGATTCGAAATAACATACAAAATGTCATAATGCATATTATTTTGACTGTTTTTCGCCTTTTTTTATCATTTTTCACCATTTAAGCCAAATTTTAAAGAAATATTATTTTTTCAAAATAAAACCAAGTTCCATACTGTTGAATAAAACATTTTATGCTGATACTGATTGATAATCCGCTTTAGTCTAAATTTAACATTTTTGTTGATTTCAGTAATTTTGACATTCATAGTTATTCAAAAAATGACGACGAAAAGGACATGCTTCAATAGGAATGAATTGAGCATCTCCGCCCTCTGTGGTCATATTGAAATAACAAAAATGTATTCTTTTAATCACTCAAAACTCGACCATACGTGCAGGCAAAAAACACACAGGCTATAGGATCATCGCCAAGTAACCCTGCCTAACTAGCAAGATTGAAATATTCCCCACAGACCTTGCCCTTTGGGGAATCGGGTGCCATGCATGAGAAGGAAAGTGATCTATTAATGAGTCCCCAGCCGATGTTTGAGCGGATAGAATGTTGGGTGAATTGACTAACAAATTGGTCCATTTGATACACTGAAAGATGCATCGCAAGATTATGAAGTACTATACATTTTTTGTTGAGGGTTATTTGTCGAAACTTACTCATTTTGACAGAAACCTTTCTTGCTTCGTCAATTTTAAGTGTTGAATGATTTCAGTCTCACATATAACGAACTTACAAAATATTCCATCATTTGAACATTATTCCCTGTTAATTCTTCAATCGTTACATAGGAGGACAGTTGAACGAAAAATTCTCTTAACTCCTCGATAAAATGTTCCCATATCTTACAAGAACTCACCTTCAGGAAACCAACAAACGCTGTTGTTGCGTCACACCCTGTGAGCGAATAAAAGAATGGGAGACCTACAGCGAGAAGGATCCAAAGAAGGATGTGCTTGGTGAATAGGCGGCAAATTGAAATTTTTTGACCCTGCATACTCAATCGATACGTTCTTCTTAAGTAATAATGAAAGGCAAATGACGACAATGCCGGTTTCAGTAGCCTACAACAAGATGCCTGAAAATCCTTGAAAAGCTACAGGTTTAGCATGTAACAATATATGTGTACTTTTTCTTGCCAAGACGGTGTTATATTTTCAGTTTTTATTGCAAAAGAGCAAGCAACGACATGATCATCGGATGTGCATATGATCTGTTTTCCTTTAGGTGGAATGAGACCTTTAACGGATTCTGCAAGTAGTCTGAGCAAATCGGCCTTGTTTTCTGAGATTCTCATAAGTTCCTCCCAGTTTCTAGGGATTGGAGTTTTTAATAAAATAATGTGTCGTCCACCATGGCCTCTACTATCCCTAGTGTCATTCTCAATGCTATTCACAAACTAACTGATTAACTAACAACCAACAACTAATCAACCTTTTTGTATTCTATTAAGTGTTTGCTTATCAAAGAATTCAATGCAGTTTGAATGCACTCACCGATGTTAACGACGCATTTTGGCTTACAAGACTGAGAAACAAATGATCCTTCTATAAATGTTACGGAACAATCATCAGTTGTTTAATGAACAATGTTTTTATTTACGATGCGTCAATAAGAGGAGATTTCGACTTACATAGATATATTTTTCAGCAGAGAATAAAGATGGCGGTGGAAGAGAAACCTCTAATTAAAGCAGCCAATCTACGTCTGTATCACTTTGTTATGGAGCAATAAATAAACATATTGGTAACTATTTTACTGTATGCTTGAGCCGATTTAATTTTCTTCATAATTTTTTTTGCGAAATTTTTTCGACTGAAGAAACGTACACTGTTTTCCTCGATTTGGACATATATTGCTTGTAACCCATCAACAAAAACCTGTAAGAAAGACTCAAGTAGTGTAGTGGCCAATTCATCCATTTTGTATACCATTGATGACGACGGTACCTGTTTATGTGTGCAGGTGTTAATGATTTCCTTATGAACGATAATAAACGGGTTACCTTGGGGTACAATTGTACTTAAAAGTTACTCGTTGTCCTGATGAAATCTGACCTAAACATAATATCCTTCAGCATGATGCTTATTTTCCAAAGAAGCTTTATTTTTATAATCACTAAATGGCATTTTAAAGTGTGATATGCTGTTCAGTGTGTCTTTTATTCATTTTTGTCAGCATTATCCAATTTTCGGATCCATCTCACATTGTTGAGCTACTCTTTTTCCGGAATAATCTGATCACTCATATTGGATGACGTTCTTAATGCATCAAAGTTCATCAGAAAGCGCATTTCATTTGTATTGATTCTATTTTCAATGATTGCACCTTGCATGAGCGTATAACTGTCGAGCAAATCGGGAGGCTTCGTGGTTGATAACTTTTTCATATTCACTTTTTTCTGTGGGATACTAGGAATGGTCTTAGAAAGATCTTGAGTAACGGAAACTACCTTTTCATGCAAAGAATTGGTTGCTGTCATAGATGATGTTAATTTATCAATATTATCCATAGCTATAGTTGTAGCTGTAGAAAATACAAAATATTTTTTGTTTAAAATAATGTGATATTTCCGCATTCCCTAACGAGTTTGAGTACTTTTGCATCGCTTAGTTTTCCCGCCATAATCAGAGATAATTAAAGTAATCAATTATTTATTTGCATATCAATTCCTTATAGAGATAAGGACTTATGTACCAAACAAAAATATTGTTACATGTATGTTTATGTATACCGTTTTGGATGCCGTATTACTCTTTGAATCTGAAGTTATATATTGCTATTTGAGCTGCAGTAAGCACCCCACGGATAATCTTACTCTCAGCACCTTCCAGAAGTAGTGCTACAAAAGAAAGAAATCTCGTAGATACAGCAACGAACTCCCATTTTTTTCAAATGTAAAGCCACCTTCAAACTTTTTCTCAAACTTTCGAATATCATCTCTGAGTAACTGAGCACCATCGGCCACTTTTCACGCCACTGTGTCATTTTTCATTACTAATATTGCAGCCTTTTTGATGAACTTTTCCCACCCAACATACAGCATTTTAACACCAAGAAATGTCCTCAGGTATGAACTTTGCTATTATTTTCTTGAAGCATGCAATATTTGTATCAACTGGTACCTTGTTTCTTTCACTTATGTAATTACATTTCTTAAACACTATAGTCAACTCGACATTAATCCAACGATTGTCGTACAATGTATCTAAAAGATTCCGGCATACCTCACGCATACGAAAAGCTGACAAAATTTTAGCACAAAAATTGATGAATAGACATTAGTTTGATCAGCATTTTAAGCTGCTGTTACATTGCATTTTAAGTTCGTCCAGCATTTGTTGTGGTGGAATATTTATTGGAATATTTATTGGATGGATCATAAGCGCATATTTTGGAATAAAATTTATACAACCGGATGTCGAAGCAAATTCTTTCCATTCCTTTAATTTGTGCAGGGAATCATCCTTTTGTTGATCCCCTGTTCTCTTTTTTCCGAGGTTTCAGCAGTCAAGAGCAAACGTTTATGATAATCAGTTTTAGAAAAAATTCTACAACCCATATCACCTAGCTTCGAATCACTTTTTTTCTGGAATGTTTTGGAGGAACCGATATTTTAGATTCAAGAGAGTCTTTCAGTTTATCTAGGTAGTAATCGTTTTTGTTATAATAGCAATTTTAATGTTACTATGCATTATCATTTCGTAGATATTTACACAAAACATCTGAGCTGTTAAAATCACTCCATTTGTTAACGCTACTCCTTCAATTTCAAATGTTGTCATCTACTTTGCGAGTGTTAGCCTCCCACCGTCTGTAGATCCCAAATCATCTGTAACGAAACGATTTTGCCATAAGTAATGTAATTTTCAAGTAACACACTCCACCTTTACTGTCACATTAAATTTTTCACTGCTATATACCCATAAAAATTTACGTAAACAAACAGTACAACAACAACAACACCAACACCAACAATATCAACAATAACTCAAAAATCACACCAGTTATTCATTATACATATCCAAGACATAAAAGAAGTATGTTTTTGTGAACTTGTAACCAGTCTCGTTTGCAATTTGAAGTGAATGTAAAAAGGCGATTACATTATTTCCTCAGTAAGAATAAATTCTTATGATACAAATTGTATGTTACACAATTATTGTCCTTAAGTGATCCTAGCTCTTTTGACATGAATTAACAACAATATTGACTATAGGCCTGTGACTGGTAAAACACATGTACAAGGACAGTATGACCAGTGTTTGAAGTGCTACAGAAATGACGGATTACTTCGAAGTGAAGGTAAGCCTGCACCAGAGCTCGACTTTAAGCCCTTTCCTATTCGCAGTAGTAATGGACAAACTCACCGATGATGTAAGAAGAGATGCTCCTCAAAATATGATGTTTGCAGATGATATTGTACTGTGTTGTGAGAAAAGAGAAGAAGTTGAATTACCTTGCTATGTGCCCATACCAGCGAAGTCTTGATTCCCTCATCTTGTCTCCAAGTCTCCTGATATGGAATGTTTCTCGTTTGTGGTCGTTAGGAATTCTGTCTAGTCGGGTCATATCTAGTGACCACCTCATCATGCGCATTTCAGCCACTTCTAGCTTCGCTTCTTGTCGCAAGGTAGTAGCAACAGTTTCCAGACCATATAATAGAGCTGAGAGCACTGCCGTCTTGTAAAATTGTCCCTTCATCCGTGGTGATATTTTCCTATCGCAAATTGCCCCTGTTACCTTCCAACTATCCCAACTGGCCCGTACTCTCCTCTTTACTTTTCTATCACAGTTTTCGTTTGCTTGTAAAGTTGACCCAAGGTACTTAAATTCGCTCATTTTAGGAATTTCCACCCCTCTCAGCTGTATTCTATCGTTCTGATTTTCGTTCAAAGCTAGGAACTCTGTCTCTGTCCGGCTTATTTTCATTCCTCGCCTTTCCAAGGCATAACGCCATCTCTCCAGCATAATAGTTTTGATTCAACGGTGTATCACATGACCATGTTTAGATAAAAACATTCATTCATATGGCTCTTCCACAGAACATGGTACTCCTACAAAAGCGGGTGGAGCACTGGGGCAGAAACGTAGAGTTTTTTAGAAAAATAATTGTATTATGTTATGATGAATATTTTAACGAACTTTCAGAGTTTTCTCAAATCAAGTATCATGACGTATTTTTCTGCTTGCTCCCACTAAATTGTGTATTAGCAGATGTAAATGATTTGAACTTTTATAACACCGTATTAGGTTGCTTTCCAAAATATTTACTTTTAATGAAACACGAACGTATAAAGTAGTAATTAACACTCGTACAACTTCTGGATCAATTATTCTACATAGATGAATTTTCCCGATTTATCAATAGACTCTTAAAACTTTGAATGAAAAAGTCCAGTATTTACATAAATTTGCGTTCTCACAGTTGCTTTTGAGCCTTTCATTTGTTGTGAGCAAACTAATAAGGTCAAAGAGGTTAGTAACATCTTCTGGTGCACCTTGTCGCTTTGGATTTTCTTTTATCATATATATATGATGTTTTATGTGGAATTATTTTGTTTTGTATTGTACCAAATCATCACAATAGACCTTTTGAATCTATTTGATGCAAAACATAATGTTTTTCGGTTGGTAACTTCTCATAAGAATCAAAAGAAAGGACATCTTTAGGATCACAAAACTCTGTTTTCTTGCAAACAAAATATTCTCAATTTCTTCAGAAACTGCTTCGTGTATATCGTTCACATTATTCATAGCATTCACAATATATATCCACGGAGGTGCTTGCATGATCTCTTCCACGTGCAGAACTATGTTTAAGAAATGAACCATTGACTTAAAAAAAGATGGTGAAACGCTCCTTGTTCTGCCAGCATTTGAAAATATCATTTCCTGTAATGGCATTTTTTAAATCATGCTACAACACACACTGTATCTTTAAACCAACACAAAATGTTTGTCAGACAATTCCAATTTGTATCACACAGTTTTGTGATGTAACAATTTTCAAAAGCACTCCTTAGAGAACTGAAAACAAGAAAGCCATTATATTGTAGATTCCCTAAAAAATACTAAAAATAAAGGTAACGAAACCATAAAACATCCAGTAGAACACAATCAAATTACAGCATTCATTACTTAATATGTGTACACGATGGGACCATCTCGCATTAGGCCATTGTCAGATTTTTCTACGTAAATATATTTAGAGAATGTTGTTTTTGGCTTTCACTGTACACTTAAAATAACACCTCCAAAGGGGGTACCCTACACTTCATTAAAAAGGTGGACGGGCCAAAACCAGATGTGGTTCTTTCTGAAAGTATTCTTACAGTACTGGATCCAGAGATGGAGCTGTTGGTCGGTCGAACACAAAACGCATTTATTAATTCTTCATCTATGATGGTAAGTATAAACTAAACGTTATAAAGCCCAGATTGAAAAGCTTCTAAGTATTCAAACAAAGGCAAGAAACATAAATTGCTGGAACATTTCCCCCCTCCAATGAAAGGTAAAACACCCCAACACCCAAGTGACGTATCAATCATAAACCATACACATTGAGCTAAGATTAAAAAATTAGCTGGTAAAGGGGAGTACTTGATGGGTATCCTGTTTACCATAAAAGAATAAGGGCATAAGCGTTTCCATGCTGAAAGGTAAAATGCCGAAACTGAATCGCTGAAAAGTAGTAAAAGGGCTTTTAAAGACGATGGAAGTCAACAAGTTATTATCAGGAAATAATGTGAAAAAGGAGTACCTAATTTCGACAAGAACGAATAAAGGGCTTCTGAAGGAGAGAAGAAAAAACTGCTTGATGTGTGCATTTTCGGAAAAGAAAACCAGTTAACGATTAAGTTAAGATGTGGACAATTTCCATTCGTTGACTTTTTTTTGCAACAGTCAACACTTGAAAACGGTCGAAGTGAACAAAGACTTGTAACCGGGTCTATTACCCAAAAACTTTAAAAAGCCATTTTCTCTGCCTTTTTATCAGAGCTAAAAACTCGAAACTAGAACTTTTAAGCAGATCAAGCGCTTTTATCAAAAGTTATAGTGTAAAAACCAATCAGTGGGTAGGGGACATTTTTACCTACCAGCTGAAATGGACCTAAATTATGCAATGATTATTGTTGTATTGTGTGTCTGTTTTTTACATTAACTATTATTGGTGCTATTTCCAAGCTTTCATGTTTTATTTTTTTGTTTTGGGCAGACGTCCATAAGTAACCGTCGAATTGGCAAATACTATTGTGATTAGATTACCTCCCCTCTTTTCTTCAACCTTTTATTATTCCTAAAATCCTGGCTTCAAGCCCGTTTAATTAGAATTCAATCAATTTCTTTTGTTGTTCTTTGAAATCTTGAAAACATACTTAACTTCGGGACAAATTTATTGGCGTGCTTCAAACAGTGATCTCTGCAAAACGTCACACAATTTTCAAATAACGCAAATGTCCTGTGGAGCTTTATGATAAACTTACACCTTGCTTTCATTTCTTTTTCTTTGTTCCAATTATCAAATAAAAGAAGAGAGTAAGATCATTCACAAATGACCACTAAGCATTTGAAAGAAACTTATCAGGATACTAATTTCCGTTTGTATCGCGATCACGAACTCATTTTGAAATACCGGTATTAGGTATTGCAGGGAAGTACAAATTAAATTATTTGTACTACAGTTACACCAGCCACTCACCCTTGTCAGCTTATTTCCTCTCAAGCGAGAACACCAGTTTGACCTTTTCGGTACTTTTTAGTTTTTACTGCTGGCAGAACCCTGATATCCGTGGACTACATTTTACTCTGTGCTGTGCTTTTCCTGTTATTAACGTTTGATTTTTTCCTCGGATTGATTGATTGATTATAGCATCTTTCTTGGCAGCTCTTCCCCTCTGAGCACATGCCGAATACATTTTTAATGGATCTCAATAACTGTACTCACTTAGCCTCTTTTTTTCCCCTCCCAGAAACCTCATAAATTTTACTGTCACTTTCTTTGCTTGACTGCTCATTTTGTTTTTTTAACTATCTCTGCCAGGATTCTTCTTTCTAAACGACCCATGTTTCCAGGACCATCTTAAATATTTCCATCTTTTAAGAAAACATGTCCACTAAGTAAGTAGGTAACAATGCCCTTATTTTTCTCTCTGGACCGAATTGTTTCCAATAACTTAATCATATTCGTCAAACCATGTCCAGGAGCTTGCTCTTCAGTAATAAACAAGTTCTCCATTCCACGCTTTCCCATTACATGACCCAAAACACTCTGACCCTCATTTGTTCTTTTTACCTTATAAAATCATGAAATCTTTTTCTTTAACTTTGTAACATACGCTTTAATAAAACCTTTTTTCTCTTACTGAAGAGGTTTTTTACTATGCTAGTTCTTCGTCTTTTTCACCCCGTTCATATTCCACGTAATTGTCTTCAAAATTTTACGTTCCAACCGGTCCTTCTTTCATGCTGTCAATTGTGAAGCCAAGTGTAGGTCGTTAGATATTAATTTTCATGCCATATTCCCCGTCTCAATTCAGTTCATCGCATTTTGCAACTATTCTTTAAGACAGTTAGAGAAGCTTAATCATCAGCAAATCTGACATCCACTTTTATTTCATTCCACCCTTGCCTTGCCTTGTCTGGCGATGAAAAAAAAGTGACTGCTCTTCTTGCAATTTGATACCGCGCATGCTCTCAAGAAAGCGCGCGTTATTCATTCAATCCTTCGTTGACAACTTCACAGCGTCCTATTGCTGCTCCTATCGTCAAGGGCATTTGTGTGCTAACTATTGTTTTGACCTTTTTAATTTTTATCTGTTTTGATTGTTGCTTTGTTCAATCAAAACTACTTTAATTAGTATACAATGATTGTTTTAAGCCAATAATTAGCATTGTATTGCATTTTTTTCGTAGTAATAGCTCACAGGAGAGACTAACATTTGGCTTGTGTTATTTTACACTGAGGCCTCTTGATTGGCAATGGTGGCATCAATGTATTTGTAATCGTTTGTTGAAAACAAATCAGAAATGTATTCTGGACGTCTTCAAAGGACCAACCTGTCGGATACAACAAAAAAGCAAGGAGGGAATAATGTTTATGACTTTTCTGGTAGGCCCTGTTTTCTATCATTTTCGTGTTATTTTAGTTACCTGCTCGACAACGAATTGCTGAAATTGACTTGTTTACCTTTGCTGAAGTCCACTCTTTTGTCGGTATGTCTTTGTCATGCCCCTTTGGCCCAAACGATTAACATCGAGGTCACACCTGATATATGTATGCTACCATGTCAATGTTATCTCATCCAGCTAGCTGCTGTGCTTTATTTCACTTGGAACGTGGTAAAAATTTTGGATGGCTTTCATTTTAAGCGAGCCCCATCACCCTGCTTTGTCTGGCTTTTTAATTTGATGACACACTTGGGTCGGTTTGAACAAGAAAACACCTGACTTGCAGTCATTATTTGTAATGTTTTGAGAATTGGGGAAACCTGACTTAATAAATATCATTGCAATGAATCTTATTGTTTTATCGTGGTTTGTTATCCGTTCAAAGTTGAGCAGGCAGATGCTGTGTTTCGTTGCGTGTGTTCTTGACAGCCCCTTTTCGTTGCATTACCAGACATATTTTCTAGCTATTGCTTTCCATTGTTTTGTCAAATACAGGACAGGTTTATTTTGCTTATGACTCCAATCGAAATAACAACCCAGTATAAATTTTGTTTATTATGGTAAAATATCTTTTAAAAATGACATTTATCTTGGCCACCCGCTGGATTTCTTGTCAATGCCCAGATCCATCAGCTTATTTCCTTAGGATTGCTATTCAGTAATTTTTGTCACAGAGTTGGGACCTGAGGTATTTTCATTGCCAATGTTTGTTAGTGTTTGTAAATTAGGAGGGTTTTTTATTGATTTTAATAGTTTGCTTTATTTGATAAACTCTAAAAATGAAGTAATATATAATACCTCCCAGACATTTACTGATAACAGATAAAATTCTGACCATTCAATACAATTGGAGTAGACAGTAGATGACAGTTTTAAAATATGTATCACAGAGGGTTTGTTATTAAGTAACATTGCAGACAAACTAGTGAGGCAATAGCACAGTAAACCAAAGATACCCTTGCATTTTTGGTTTTCCAAGTAATTTGGTCTGTTGAGAGTGAATTTTTGGTGGATCCATTATCAGGATTAGAAATTAAAGGTTGGATTCGGCACAGCGGAGTTACCAATTTAGCAACTTTCAAATGTTAGGCGTTTGATTTTCAAATCCAAAGTAGTTTTGTCATTTTTAACCAGATGGAGTCTTTACTATTTCCTGGGATGGTTTGATTATGGCATCATCTAGTAATATTTTGCTGAACCCAAACACCACCCTAATTTTTGCAGAATCATGCATTTTAATGCCACAGGCATCTTATGACCTAACAAAAATTTCCTTGAAATTTTGCTTCAAGCTTTAACCCCATGATGAAAGTACCCTTTAGGTAACTTAACCACAATAATTCTATCACTAATGGCAATAACTTTGGATAATCACTACTGCATATTTCCAAATTTTAGTATAAATCATTTAACTCATAAAGCAAATCAACATTTTCATTGCCTCTTTGATGAAATGAAATTAAATCATTAACTCAAACAGAAAATGGCTCCAACATGGTAATAATGTAATGAATATTGTAACTTATGACTAAATATGCAAAAATGACCCAAATGGATTATATCACAAGGGTGAGGCCTGGCTGCCCCATTGAGATCAAAGACACTCTTTCAATCCTTTGTGGGCTTATGGGTTAATATCATCCAATCCTTAGATTCTTGATCACCTTTTACTAATTCATCCCATATCAGCCCTGATCTCCCTGGAGCTGTACAGCCATTTACCTTTAGTTGATGGATCTGGATATGCACTCAACATGCCTAACATCAGGATTTACAAGGCCATGGATATTTTATTGCATATCAGTTTCCAATGAGATGTAGCTATAACTACCAAGTTTCAGACCCATATAACAGCATAGGTGTTATGTAACTTGAGTATAGACAACCCCTGGCTGTGACTGATATGTGTTTATTTGTAAACATAAGAAGAACTCATTTTCCCCCATAAAAATATTTGTGTTATTGCTGCAATTTCACAGCCATCTTTAGTTGACAGCATCACCAAGGTAACAAATGCCAGCTACAACTCATCACCAACTGTTACCTTTGTCATAAGTCCAAGTTCAAAAGGTTGAACAAATTGTTTAAAACTCAGACACTTGTTACTTGAATCAGGCTTAAGAGTACCACTGATTTCACTACATTTCTTTTGGCTCCAGCATGAGCACCTGATGCAGGAGATGGAGTTCCTACATGTGCCTTTTAGCCAGATCACATAGGGGTATTTTTCTAGACATCTCAGGGAATCTATATTCAGGCCAGAAATAATTAATTTGGTCTTATCCTTGTTGATCCTAAGACTTTTATTCTCTATTGCCTCCTTCCACTTGGTCACTCTTTCAGTCAGTGACTAATGGGACATGTCAGCAGTTGCTAGATCATCAGCACACAAGAGCTCTCATGGGCAGCCTAAACAAAATGATGGCAAACAGCAGTGCACTCAATGCCACCTCCTGATGTACACCAACATTGACATTGAACTCATCATTGTAGGCATGACAAACACAAATATAGCTTTTTGCATTAGAAAACATGGAGTGTACTGTCTTAATAGGGCATTCTTGAATGCCTAACTTATGCATTAGCCATCAGATGACTAGTCTTGGTACTCAGTCAAATGCCTCCTCAGGGCCAATAAACACAAAGTATAAGGGTTTGTTTTCTGCTGTGCATTTTTTTTGCTTGGAATTATCATTAGATAAAGATAGCATCAATAGTTTTTCTTCCTGGAATAAAAAACCAAACTGCATTTCATTTTCAGTCTGAATATGTTGTCACACCTGTCAACTGCATTGCCCTTGCCTTTATATAGACTGACTATGTAGAATTAATGTTACTTTATTTTACATTAACTTACCAATATGCACAGTCTTTGCTCCTTTATTTCAGCATCTTTCTCTCTGATATCTAAGGGGAAGAACTCATGTTTTTATTGTAATTTACCATACTTGTGAAGAGTGGTTTATGGCACCCATAAACAAGAATTCTCACCCAGTCAAAATCCTGTGTTGCAAGAGGCCAATTTAAAATTAAGCACATTTCCCAGGGGTTTCAATCACAATAAATTAGCCAGGCGTAAATTGTTTATCAGGTATCTAGGGATGAGATGCAATAACATTTGCATTGAATGTGCCATATTAATTAGAACAAATTCATCACACTTGCCTTACTTTTATTTCATGTATTAATTTAAAAGTTGCTTTAATTATTGATTAATAGTTATACACTATACTAGCATAACACTAATGAAAGGTTTGGAATGAAATTTAGTATTGTTTAAATTTTTTTGTCTTGAACCCAGGTAGCAATCATGGGAGATTTAAGATATTGCATTAGATTAATCACCAACAGACAAACAGAAGATTTGTTATTGGCTTCATATTCTGTAGATTCTCCTTTTTTCAGTGAGCTGGACTAACTTGGTAATAGCAGCATCGCCAACAGATAATTTGGCCTTTTGTTGAAACTATTTATGCAAGATGCCCCTGCCCCCCAAAATTATTAAGATTGCCCTTATTACATACTTTTGTGACTGTATTTAGGGTCCAGTGGCCACTTTTTATACCTTCTTTATGTCTTTACCTGTCTATAAAATACTTGCTGTTAAAGTCAGGCCTTTTACCATTTGTTGCTGTATTATCACATCTCCCTTCTCAGGATGCTTCATCCATCACTACCTCTGTTATTATGCTAATGTCTTACTGTGTTCAGTTTACATCCTACCATGGATTAACTTATTTTTATGATAGCTCATTGTTTTGTTTAATTTTGCAGGTGGTAGTTTCCTGAAGAATCCCAACACACCAGTTTACCAAAGTACACCAAAGCAAAAGGTTTGATCTTCACAAACTTTATGATGAAATGATATCATGTGTATGTATATGGTAATGTATTTTACTTAAAAAGACAGTAGATCATCAGGCAAATCTAGAAGCGTACAATTTGCAGGCCATTGCCACAGAGCAATTAGGAAATTAACACAATCCCTTAGGTAGCAGTAACTCCATTCCAAGAAACAGATGGAGGTAGTTGTGTTATGTTGGAGAGGTGGGCCATAATAGGCCAGTAACTAGGCTTAGGAAGATTATTATTTGAAAGGCTAGAAAAAGACCTGAAAGACCTGGGATCAAGAGGATTAGAATGAGCTTAGAACTAGCATTATCATTTGGCTTTTTTGAGACTTACAAAGGACAACCATTGTGTGAACTTGTCAAACCCATGCTGTGATTGCTGATATGGAAATTTGAAATTGAACTACACATGAAGGTGATAAACTAACATTGTGCCATATCCTCCTAAATATGAAATCTTGGAATTCCACATATCTCTCTTCCAGCAGTCATTTGCAACAGTACTACAGCTTTGTGCTGTATAAAAACATAAGAAATCTATCCACTTATATCTTCCTTTGTGTCTGTGATTTTTCTGGCAATACAAGAAAGACTTGCTTTTAACTCATTTGCATCCCTACAAAATGTCATCATTCTCAATCTCATTTCCTTTAATATTTCCATTGGTGTATTCATAGATATCAGTACTTCACATAATATTCTTTTGACCAATGCTCTTAAAATGCTTTATACCTTACATTAACTGTGAACAAGATAATGGTTTGCCCACACAACTAACTAAAAATTAAGTTTAAGATACCACTTTTTGTATATTTAACAAAATCGTCCTATTCATAATGTGATGTTTACTTTTTGATGGTACTGTTATCTATTCTTGGACATTCCATTACATAAAAGGAGATTAAAGGACTGTACACAATGATTAAATTTATGACAATTACTTTCTTAGATCATCACAAGTTAGCCAACTGTTCTAATTTCATGACAAATTTTAAGGGGGGGGGGGTCTCTATAACTTAAATTATCTTCAACTTACCAATTTTCTATGATGGGATAGAACTGTTGGTCATTTTGTATTATGATGTCATAATACCAAGTGCCAGCTCCTGATTAAGCCAACATTGTTCATGTATTAGTGGAGAAAAAGGGCAGTAAGCCCCATGCAAAATTTGACAGGAAAAAACTGAGTCATAGTTACAGGGGCTTCTTTGACAAATACATTTGCTATCAAACTAAGCAGGGACATTTTTTGTCACACCTCACTGTTTTCATTTTCTTGAACATTAGATGTCACCCTCGTCATTGCTAAATTCAAATGCATATCCTGCAGGAGGAGCAAGAATCTCAAGTCCACCAAAGCCCATTGCATCTTTTGGACAAGCAAGTATTATTGGAAAACCAACAAGTCCTGGAGACCAAGTTCATGCATTTAGTCCAGTCAGAAGTCCGACAAAAAGTTGGTCACCAACAAAGGTATGATAAAACCAGTTTTAAAAGGTCCTTGGTAATGTAGTCATTCTAATTAAAAGGCATTTGTAGTACTTAATGAAGCATTTATGTAAATATATAATATATTTATTTATGTTTTTGGATATATGAATAACTTAGCATAGTGCAGAATTGCTTCTGACAAACAGATGCAGATTAAATTTCTATAATTCCACATCTCACCAGTACCCTACTAGGAAGGGCTAAGGAACCCTAATAAGGACATCTTTCTGGGCAATAAAACTTTGAAACTTGGATCCAGTAAAATATGCCTGTAGACACGGGTGATTTTCTATTGACTAGTGATGAATACTAGAACTGCCCTTTGAAATTATCAGCTCATATATATATATATATATGTGTGTGTGTGTGTGTGTGTGTGGTATCCTCCACCTCAATTTGAAGTAGAGATGTAAATTGGAGGCCTTGAAAACTTGCCTTTTGTTGCCACACAAATTTTCAGTGCCTTTGTCAATTTTGGAAAATGCACTATTTCTATATAAATTTACCATTATGTTTTAATTTTTCATTGATTTGACACTTTTGACTTTATTTGCTTTGCTTTGAGATCATAAATAAGATGACAAATGGGTTAAAATTGCTTAATACCCCCAAGGCAACTATACATGCATTTATGTAAGCTTTTGAATGTTCTTGGTTAACAGCTTTTGTCAAAACAATGTATTTCTTAGCAAACTTGGAAGATGAATTAGCGGAAGGTATATAAAACATAACTTGATGACCTCTAACATATAACTTGATGTAATAATTAAATAATGACAATACCTATGGAAACACATTACAAAATAATGACTACCAAACCATACCACACAATCATTACTTGAGGAATATTAATTGAACCCAGATAATGTAAACATAAGACCAAAATTGCTCCATGCTTCTATGCCCTTTCCATTTTGAAACGGATCCCCTCCATGACGCCTTTACTATCAATTAAGTAAAGAGCCGCGATGATAACAAATCAAGTCAAATTATATTTGGTATTATTCTTGCCTTGTATCTAATCTTCTTAGACCTGTTCTTATTTTCTGCATTAGTATTTGCCTTACCTGGTTTTTCTTTGCCATTTCTCAGCTCCGTTAAATGATTATTGTTGTAGTTTGCCCTTGCTTTTTGAATTATCTTTGCAACACTGGGACAATATTAGTTGCCAGCTTTACAGATGTTGATACAGCATACAACTTAAGGATAAACGACTGGTATCATTACACCATACCGATATGACTTTTACAATAGCAAAGTGACTAGTGACACTAATGGATGTATCATTGGAGACATATACTCCGGTGCCTTAATAGTTAGTTAGAGTACTTGGTAAAATGGCTACAGTCTTGGATAATTTTACACTTTGAACAAAAGCATATGGTATAAGTGGTAAATCTGAAAAAGACACATCTGATAGCTTGTTGGTAATTGTTGTCTTTTATTTAGTTCTCAGATATGGAAATGACTACAGTACAAAAGCAGAGAAAAGAGCTGCAACTTCTTATAGGAGAACTCAAAGATAGAGACAGGTGAGACAGGCGTTACCCAGATCTTAGAAATTTTATTAATCGGACTGTTAATGAAGTTACTGTTGCTGTTTTACCAAGGACACTTTCAAAGCAAATGGCGACCAGTGTAAAATTTAGATTTCATAACGCCTTTTAAAGTAGTTTTGGGAGTCCGAAGAAGGGGGAAAATCGAATATGTCCGAATAAGGGAAATAAGGATTGACTTTGTAACTACGGCTAGGTACAATTGTTTCAATACCAAATTTTTCTCATTCTGTGAATTCAGTTGCAGTACCTGAAGGCAATTTGCTGAAGACTGAATCCTAAGAAATATTGTCAAGATATTGACGAAATTCTATTTTTCTCCATTGACTTTACAGTATTATACAGGGACATTTGTAGCTTGGAAGTTGTATAAACAAATATACAATTGGCCACTCTTTGATGTATATATCTACAGAGTAAGAGAGAAAGCTACTAGCCTGTGTACTGAAAAGATCAGACCATTTAAAAGTAAAGTATTTCTTTTTCTTAACTTAGTCATTTTGAGCCAAATTGAAAACAATTCCTGAACTTGTTTGGACTGCTTTAATCAGTATGCTTTTAACCAATAAATTTTAAGAATTCTACTTTTAAGAGGACAGATAGCATTATGAAATATTTGCTATTCATTTCCAAGTTAAGGTTTGGATATTTTTTATTCATACAGAATGTACATATGCTGTTGCTAAAGAACACAATTCATGTACTTTACGGAATAGATATAATTGTATTTGTTTGCATAACATGCCTAAGTATGCTATTAAATTATGCTATGCATATTACATAAACCTTTCGCATTGTATTATGCAATGGCTAATGAAATTTAGAAAAAATTTTATGCATCCAGTTGACATGAGGTTTTGGTTGCTAACTAACTTACTTGTCAGTTGTAAGCTAATGACATGTTAAAGAAGAAAAATGTAATGCTGAATTACATTATTTTGACAAATAAAGGATAATCTGCTATGTTTTTAAGGATTCCAGAAAAGCTATATTACCACCTACAGACACTAAACTTCGATCCTATAAAATCTTGAAGAGACTTATTTGTCATTCAGTTATGAGGTGTTTGAATTAAATAATTTGAAAA
Organism: Morbakka virulenta; assembly: GCA_003991215.1. Classification (NCBI taxonomy): domain Eukaryota; kingdom Metazoa; phylum Cnidaria; class Cubozoa; order Carybdeida; family Carukiidae; genus Morbakka; species Morbakka virulenta. Next base: position 1,380,725 of record RDPX01000032.1, read on the forward strand.
CAGTCGTAAAATAAGCGAATTACTTTTACGAGGATACGTGTCAATGTGAAATATTTAACTCCATGACAGATACTAGGATTATTACCTTTTTACTTTGGTATTGTCACTGTAATGTTAAGTCACATTATATTTTCGTTATCCATTTTTTTTTGTTTTTCGTTCGACCTCCTTGTTAGGGAACTTAATGAAATGGTAACTTCACATCAGAAGCAAATAGTAGCATGGGAAACGGATCGCCAAAGGGTACGACAAATCTTTGTCAGTGTAACTAAAATATATTTGAATGCTGTATGGTTTAGTTGTGAAAGATTAATTGAATATTCCGCTAGGTATAAATGCTTATTTCTAAATGAGAGCTGGTAAAGTTCATTCCAAAATTCCAGCTTTACCTTAACTTGTGCTTAAATTTTTGCCATTTCAAGCGTAAGGTATCTGGTAGCTGGGCCTCCCCATTATCCAATATTTCTTACGAGTGCTCTCAACTGGGATCAATTCTGGGCTACATCATGTCTCCGTAAGTGGTGACGGCCGTTTGGTGTTGGCATTTGCATCTTGCCCAAGGCGAGATGCATTGGGATAGATTCTCTAAACATACAGCGATTCGCTAATGAGGCTCTTGTAAGAATATCGTTTTTCTCCATCTGGAAAATGTGGCTAAGCAAGCATAGATGTGCTGAGTGGATGCTTTGTTCTGTCAATGGTTCTGAAGAAATTTTGCCTTACACTTCCTCACTGCATGGGCAGTCCAGTAGCAACATACCTAATATCCGTGCAGACATTCTGAAAACACTCCAGACGCCTTGGGCCCACCAACGTCCACACCTCTGCCCCATATAGCAGACTTGCGACAATGCCACAAATAAAAACTCGCATTTTTGTGCCCACCGACTTATCGTTACGACTGAAGTTACGTTACAAAAGTTTGCATTGGCCAACCCTGGAGAAGCTTTGCCAATGCTCACAAAGATCTGAGTAGATACCAGCAATGCGCTTGCTATAAATATGGCGCCCAGGTAGAGAATGCGACCCACTTGCTTAATATCGTTGCCATCTACTGATATAGCCATTGTCGGACCATCGAATGCTACGTTTTTCGTCTTTGTTGAGCTTATGATAAGGCCAACAGTACCTGTGGCATCGTTTAGGGGGTCATTAGATTTCTGAGCATCCTTTTTTGTGGCTTGGTGATAGAAGACATCGTGGGCATAGTCTAGATTATAGGTAATTTGGTTGTTTTCAAACAGGGCACCACCTTTTATGGGGATTTCTTTCCCCACCATTCAATCAAATATTATGTCAAACAAAATCCACACTACTTTTGCCCACTCATGGTCACTTTGAATGAGCGGGATATGCCTCTATGCACCAGAAAACATAACACCGGTTGTCAGCAAGCATTGCCACAGTGAGTTTCAGTGGGTTCTACCAAAGGCAGTACTAAAGTCGATAAATCTTAACTTTAGCCTAGAAGAGGTGATAGTGATATTAATAAGATATTTGGAATGTAAATCTTAGATGTACAAATTAAAAGTTAGGACTACTCTACATTCCTCAAATTCTGCGTGTCATTTATCAGCCTTGCTGAATTTTGAAATAGAAAGGGCACTGAGATTAGCCCATAACCATTTACTTACAGTGCTGCATTTCCCAGATCACTTAGTTTAAGAAAGTAATGCCCTCAAGACATTTCCATTAATGCAAGAGAATTATTCCATAGTATGATGCTACAATGGTTTTTCTACACAGCAGAAACAAGTTATTCTTACGAGACAATACTGTTTTTTTAAAACAATTGTTTGGAATACACGGGAATACGGATACAATAGTCTGTTTTGAAAAATGACTAGTACCTTCCTTTAGTCTTCTTTTTACGTGGAAACTTACAGTGATATATATATATATATATATATACATACTCAAGCTACAGACAGTACTGTATATGTATATATATATGTACTTCTATCGTCCTCGGGAAGAAGAAATGGTGGAAATTTGTACCTAAATACAAAAATATGCATATGTACTTGTATTCGTAAATACTGTTACACTGGTAAGGGTTGATGTCATTTCCACCTGCCATTTTCATTTGTTTCCAAAGCCTCTTGAGACGTACCCGCCTGATTACGTCCATTTGTTCCATAATATTTGAACTTGCTTATTTAAGCTGCTACATAACTACAATCAAATAACTTAACCAAACTAGATTTCTTTTAGAGAATATATATTTTTATTATGTTAGAGAATAACAGTTACATCTTGTATACTACAGGCATTATTGTACATTTTATATGGTGTGTGCTTGCATTTACCCTAGTAACGATGTATAAAGAAGAATTTTTTGGTCTTTGTCAGGGCTTTTCTTATATTTTTAGTTATTTCGAATGTGTGCGTGATTATGATTCCTTTACCAGTCGAAATGTTGGAGGTTATTGAAAAAAAACACGCAGTGTCAAACATTATTCCCTGTTTCCTGTTAATCCCATAAAAAGACATACGATCAATATACTTTAAAGGAAGAAATCGTAGAGGTTAATCAAAAACTACGTTGTTGCTTTGCCTTGAACCATTTATTTCACAACATCAAAAGTCACATTCCATGTTGTTAAGCAGAGAATAAGCATAGAATAAGGAAATAGCTCATTTAAACGACTTCTTTAAGGACGTGTATTTGACATAACTAACTCCTTTAAGATCATAATACGACGGTAAATCATTGCAGGGTACTTTATTTATATTCTTTTATTTTTCCACATGGTTGGATGTGGAGAAAAAATTCCGGGTTTTAAACACCATTAGAGGGGCAACGCTCCCGAGTTAAGAACATATCTTTAATAGAGTGACACATTTTTGTCATATAGAACATGTATTTGAAATTGTAAGGGATGATTCAAAAAGTACGTAACGGTAAGGGGGTGGTGAGGGTGTCTGTCTTTTTCGTGACTAACCGTTACGAAAATTTCGAGGGGTGGGGGGGTGGGGGTGTCAAGCTGACTACGTTACGTAACATAAAAAAAAATTAAAAAACACGGTTTTTAACATTTATTTATATAATATTGATAGACAAGGTGAATCATTACATTATATTGTAATAACATCTACGAGAGAAATTACTCTAAATTGAATAGAAAAGAAGAAAAACTGGTGCGAACTCTCATAACGCTGATTATATCTGTTGTTTTGAATAAAATTCTTTACGTTACGTAATTTTCTTTTGTTATCACAACTTTCGAATGTAAATGGAATGTTTCAATGAGATCATTGCATTGCATGTTTATTTGTGATGTGTTTGTTTCGAATTTGGAAAACATTTTGCTTTAAGTAAAATCATCTCGCTTGTTTAATATAATGTTGAATAAATTCTTTGACAACGCTGCTTGTCGCAAAGAAACAAGCATGACTGATAAAAAATTGATATGGAAGATTTATTTGACAAATTTTTGACAGCATTTAAGCAAACTCACGTCTGTGTTAATGGGAAGCAAGCACAGATAGAATGTTCAAATCTATGGCGCGAAATAAAGAAAGGAAAAGACAATGTTTCAATAAAATCTGAAGCACAAAAACTCATATCACAGTGGAAAGTAAATGCAAAGAAGCCAGGTAGAGGCTCAATCATGAATTTTTTTACCAAGCCATCCTCAGCAAAGAAAGGTAAGCTATTTAACATATGTTTAGACGAGTGAGCTTCTCGTTATTTTTTTTTTTTTACGAATGAAAATATATTTGTTCACTAAACTGCTAAATAACTTTTTTTCTCTACGGTATTTTCTCACTCATCTGTATTATTCATTGTGCTGTTGCCGCGTTCAAAAAGGCCTGGTTTGCAAGGCAAACATTTATTATAACGCCATCAGTATATTCCTGAAAGTTCTAAATATACTACTTATTGCCCTGGTATTTTTTCCTCGAAAGTTAAATTTTATAAATATTAAAATTTAAAACAAACAGTTTTTTTTATTGAAAAGTAAAAGCATAATCAATCGGCGTGTAGCTTTTACTTTTTATAAAAAAACCGTTTGTTCTTAATTTTAATACTTATAACTTACTTTGGCAAATTACTAATAATCAAAGTTAACTTTGATTTCAGGAAATATATCATCGGCATCGTCTGATGTTGAAATTGTTGCCGAAGTCTCTTCTCCTCCTCCTCCGTCACAAGAAATCACTGCTTCGACTGATGCACTTCCCTCGTCACAACAACTCACCGTGGCAAATGATCCAGCTCCTAAGCCCAGACTAACTCCAAAACAGGACGAATTAACCAAAAAAATTGATATTGAAAATGGGATATTAGTGTCACTTTATCGAAAACGAGACTTAGGACAAGACTCTGAAAGTGACCGTAAAGAAATTTCAACTAGGAAAGCAGCACGGGAACAACTAAAGAAAGAGTTGAAAGAAACTATTCAAAACGCATCTCGACAGAAAAAGCTACGCGATAACAGGAAACGTAAACTCGAAAGCTTGGATGAAACAACGCGTGAAAAGCTGATGGGCAAGGCTACTTCTGATTTGGGTCGACCGGAGAAGTGTGATAAGTCGGAATTGATCAAAGTTATCAGTCGTATAGCGATCTCAGGTTCCGCAGCCCATGACCGACGTCGTAACGAAGTGATTCGAACAGTCAAGACACTAGATCAGTTAACAGAAGCGTTGAATCGCGAAGGGTTCGAGTTGAAACGCTCTTCTGTGTATCTTCATTTGTTGCCCCGAAACCATAGAACAATTGAAGGAAAAAGGCACGTAAACACTGCGCCTGTTAAACTTTACAAAGCTCAAAATTCAAAGCATGCTTCGCATCCATCGAAGAAATTTGCTCAGGCGACAATCAGATCACTAGAAGAGCTAGCTGCAATTTTGGGTCCTGCAGAGGTGACATTTCATTCACAGGATGATAAAGCAAAAGTCCCTATTGGACTAACTGCTGCAAACAAGCAAGCACCCATGGTCATGCACATGGAGTACCAAGTCATGTTACCTGATCATGATTTTGTTGTAGCTCCTAAACATAAGCTGATACCTTCGGTCATTGGCGATATGAAGGTTGTCAGAAGCAAAGATCTAAAGAATGATGCAGTCACCTATTCAGGCGCTACATACATAGGTATTAGAAGTGCAAAGCATTCAGGATCATCTGCATTCGCTCATCTTCAAGATATGAAACGGGTACGCTCTTTACCCGAATTCGCATCGAGTTTTCAAACTGAAAATAACGAAGAGAAAAAGGTAATGATAGTTACAGTTGATGGCGGTCCTGATGAAAATCCAAGGTATGAAAATACTATAAACTGTTCAATTGAGTATTTTGCTGAAAATGACCTGGATGCGCTTTTTGTAGCAACAAATGCTCCCGGGCGAAGTGCATTCAATCGTGTTGAGCGGAGGATGGTTAAACTTAGCAAAGAATTAATTGGTGTTATCCTGGATCATGATAAATTCGGTAACCATCTTGATGCGAAGGGTGTGACGGTTGACAAAGAGCTTGAAATGAAAAACTTTGAATTCGCCGGATGCACGCTAGCTGAAATCTGGTCGGGCCTTGTGATAGATGGTAACCCTGTAGTTGCGGAGTTTATAAAAGACGAAGCACCTGCTGTTATGGTAACAAAGTCAGAAGAGTGGAAAGCAAGTCATATGCGACAGTCGCAATATTTTTTGCAAATTGTAAAATGTTTAGATGAAAACTGTTGCTCGAGTTTTCGATCATCATACTTGAAAGTTGTCCCTCAAAGATTTTTGCCACCACCTATACCCATTGTTCACACCTTGAACGGAATTGAATGGGCAAAAGATGACAAAGATGCTACCTACTTGTCGCTGTTTCAGAATATTTCGATGCAAAACACCTTGAAACCCGATCGAGCTGCAAAAAAATTTCCTAAAGGAATACCATATGATTATTCCTGTCCATCTGTAAAGCAAGATGTGATTAAAAGGCGAGTGTGTTCCAAGTGTGGTTTATACTTTTCGTCCCTTAAAGCAAAGTCAATTCATGGAGATATTTGCAGAATAAACGAGGGGCCTACTCAAAATGAAACCGAGCGAGTGCGACCATTACGAATTGCTGCCCGTCGGCAACGGGAACTGTTGTGAGTAATGGCCTTTCAAGAAATGGAGTGGGTTGCGATGGACGACGTTGATACTGAAGCTCTTGAAAATTCAGAAAATGTGGATGAGGCAGAAAATGACTTTGGTACTCCAATAATTGACACCAACGATATAGAGCCAATCTGGTCTGACGCAACTGAAGACTGAGTTTTTTTGTACTTTTTTTGCGTTTTATTTACTGATCTGACCTGTTGAACTTGGTTGCATTGTTTTGTTCTAGTTTATTTGTTTAATATTAAGCAAAAGTTATATTGTTGTGTTAAAAGCGTGTCAGTAATGATCCATTTAGTACCATATATCTATCCTGCACTATGCTGTAATTTTCCTTATTTTAGGGGGGTGTCCACGTAAAAAACGTTACGTAACAAAAAGGGGGGTATCAGCTAAAGCGTGACATGCCGTTACATAGGGGGTGGGGTGGGGTTAAAATGTCCTTTTTTTGCGTTACGTACTTTTTGAATGACCCCTAATTCAAGCGGATTTGTAAACGTTTTTTGGCTTCCGACAATTTTACTAATACCTGTTATTTCTTATAGCCTTAAAATAGATTTTTAAAGGGTTTTTCTTTTTTCTCTAAAACAAAGGTTTTAATGTTAGAAAAACTGGCTGCAAAATTAAAAGGTGAGTTTCTTTCTAACACTATTATTTGATGGCATCGCCATTTGATATGGCTATCCATACATTGTTATTTTAGAACGACTTGATCACGTATAAAATTCCACTCTAATCGACTAGGCTTTGTGTATTTGGATAGACTTATTCGTAAAGCTAATGTTGACAAATTGTCAAGCTAGAGTTAATATCTTTTTGAAGACTATGCATGCTTCACGATTTCTTACAAGTCAGTAAGGAAACTAATACACGGTGATTAAACTGATTGGGTAGTCTAGTATATGCAAGTTGTTTTGCGACCAATTTCCGTTTTTGAGTAAATTTCAAAATATGTCACTGGCTACACCTGAACAATGTGTACCTTGAGATCTTTTGACTAACTGCGAAACGTGTTACTAACCTTTTTTTCATTTCAGAAATGACGGTTTTTATCGATGAATAGGAATAAAATATGTTATGACATATTTTTATTTCATGCGTATTAATAAAAAGGACCTAATTTGAATGGTTTCAGATTGCCGCAAACGAAAAGTTCATTTGTTTTGCATTTGGGAAATTCAAGGAACCATGTGTAAATACAGGCCTAAGTGCGTCTTCTCAGCTTTTTCTCAAACAGGAACTTTGTTGATGGCTATTGAAACTGGTTTTTTTTGGATACCATTTTATCATTTTTTGGTCAACGGTAAAAAAATCATTCAAGTTTTAATCTCTTATAATCGTTTTCGAATACTGTTGTCATGCTTGATTTAGAAACCATATTTAGAGTTTTGGTGATTTTTAAAATTATTTTAATGATAGAAAGCAGCTATCTGCATTATTTTCATAATCACAATGCATTTTTAGACACCTTTTCCGGTTTTGTTAATTATATGTATCGTTGATTGGAAGCTTGTCATTTTCCCCAGTGTTTTTGTCTCAAATCCAATGTAGTTGTTTGAAGGAAAAATCTCGAATGAAAACAACTGATAACTTTTGGTGGTTTAAATGCTACCCACAAATCGACTTTGAAAGTTAGTAACCAGTCTTTTTTGGCAAGCGCCCCGGAATACAATGTGTTCGCAATATTTTTGCTTGTCATAGAATATTTATCTGTTTTAGCGGAAACGAAGAAACGCACAGAACAGGTAAAACAACTAAGAGAAAGGTAAGTTTAAACTTTTCATTGATTTAAGAATAATTTAGAAAATGGTGCAGGCTCTGTAAATAACCACAGTTTGTTTTGGTTAATTGAAGAGTTGATTGGAGATTACGACAAGAAAAATTAAAACTAATTATTTGTTCTAACTCTCTGTTTAATCACTGTTCTCCATTTAAAACGCTTTGCGTACGACAAATTTTGTTAATTGCGTCAGAACGCTGTTTTTATTTAAAATTAGAAATTAAAGTAAATTTTATGAAATGAATACTAGAAGTTAAAGGAAATTTGTAAACAATGCCTAATATTAACTTTTCTTATAACTTTCAAAGAAAATAAGGGTAATATTTCGGGAGGTAGGTGCAAGAGAGATGTAGTATTTAAGCGCTGTCGAAAACATCAGAAAGGAGGAAAATGGAACAAAAGTACTCGGGCTATTGTTTAGTAATTGTTTAGTATAAAAGAAAGGGAGGTATATGTAGAGGCGCGCGCGTGTATATGTGTAGGTGTTTTTGTGTATATGTGTAGGTGTTTCTGTGTATATGTGGAGGTGTTTCTGTGTATATGTGTAGGTGTTTCTGTGTATATGTGTATATGTGTTAGAAAACAGCTTGGCGAGGTGGGTAATGGAGAAAGAAGTGAAGAAGAAAAGGAGGAAACCTGCCTGAAGTAAAAGGATTCTTTGAAGAAATATTGAAAGCAAGTAAATCACAGTTTACTTTGGGGAAGAAATTAGCATAGAAATTTTGTGATGAGACCATATTCTAGTTATTGTGGGTAAGGGGATGAAAAAGCTTTTCATACCTTGCGTTTGTATGTAATAAAAAGACAGGGTATCAAAATACTAGTTTTAGCATAAAGCTTGATACAATAATTACTTTTACTTTGAAATCCTATTAATTACCTTGACTTTGAATGCTCAGTTAACAAACGTTTGAACACTGGTGGACATTTTCGAAAAGCCTTCGGACACAGAAGCCAAAAATGGGCTATTTACTTGGCTTTTAATCAATGCCAAAGAATTTTAAATAAAATTAAACAAATTTTAGTATACTTAGGAAATTTTTCTACTTTTTGTAGTTTTAATTGCGAACAATTCGATCTGTTCAGTCGTATTGCTTGGAGAGTACTTTTTACATTTTTTCGGACCTCATGTTTTCTCTAAGTATATCTTGGTGTTGTCTTTTNTTCAAAGAAAATAAGGGTAATATTTCGGGAGGTAGGTGCAAGAGAGATGTGGTATTTAAGCGCTGTCGAAAACATCAGAAAGGAGGAAAATGGAACAAAAGTACTCGGGCTATTGTTTAGTAATTGTTTAGTATAAAAGAAAGGGAGGTATATGTAGAGGCGCGCGCGTGTATATGTGTAGGTGTTTTTGTGTATATGTGTAGGTGTTTCTGTGTATATGTGTAGGTGTTTCTGTGTATATGTGTTAGAAAACAGCTTGGCGAGGTGGGTAATGGAGAAAGAAGTGAAGAGGAAAAGGAGGAAACCTGCCTGAAGTAAAAGGATTCTTTGAAGAAATATTGAAAGCAAGTAAATCACAGTTTACTTTGGGGAAGAAATTAGCATAGAAATTTTGTGATGAGACCATATTCTAGTTATTGTGGGTAAGGGGATGAAAAAGCTTTTCATACCTTGCGTTTGTATGTAATAAAAAGACAGGGTATCAAAATACTAGTTTTAGCATAAAGCTTGATACAATAATTACTTTTACTTTGAAATCCTATTAATTACCTTGACTTTGAATGCTCAGTTAACAAACGTTTGAACACTGGTGGACATTTTCGAAAAGCCTTCGGACACAGAAGCCAAAAATGGGCTATTTACTTGGCTTTTAATCAATGCCAAAGAATTTTAAATAAAATTAAACAAATTTTAGTATACTTAGGAAATTTTTCTACTTTTTGTAGTTTTAATTGCGAACAATTCGATCTGTTCAGTCGTATTGCTTGGAGAGTACTTTTTACATTTTTTCGGACCTCATGTTTTCTCTAAGTATATCTTGGTGTTGTCTTTTAATACGAAGGGTTAGGGTTGCTGAATCAGAAGGAAACTCTAAAAGTAAAGAGCTTGAAGATACTCAAGTAGGTTGATTTTATTTCTAATCCCCATTTCTACTTTTCCTTTTGCCCAAAGCTTGTTTGACATTAAAAACGATTTGTGATTAAATTGCCTCTGGTTGCTATCTGTTTGACTACAGTACTTTTTCATTGTGTAAACTAATTTTACACCATGTACCATTGCAGACAAAAAGTTGTTCTTATTATTGATCGCAGGAAAATATAAATATTTCCATACGTAGATAATAAATCGGATATGAGAAAGCGTTTAGAGGGATGTGAAATGTAGTTCTCAACGCGAATTATTAGGATTCTGTGGACGGACAGGGTGACTAAGGAAGACGTTGAAAACGGCTGGAATTGGTAGAAAGTTGCTCTTGAAAGTAAGAAGAAGCAGATGAGATTTGCAGGGCACACCTTAAGAAAGAATGGGGTAGAGAATGTTGGACCCACTGGCAAAGAAGGAAAGAAGGGCAGAGAAAAAAAGTGGGATATCTGCATGTGCAGTATGAATAAAAGAATAGGAGAAAGAGGCGCAAAGTATCAAGAGATGACGCTGTTTGAGATGGCTAAAGACAGAGCACAGTGACATCCCACGATCGCTTAAGTTGTTGGATGTGCCACGTAAAAAAATAATATCATTTACATGTAACGTGGTAACATTTTTTACCTATGAGTTACATCATAGCTTGGTTGTTGACCGGTACTTTTTTACTATTCAATGTTTTTATTGTTAAGTAGCCGTCCTGAATGACTGTTATTTGTACCATCAATGTTTTAGGTTTTAGGAGAAACCCCTCCCTGCTAAGCAATTCCGTTGCCTTCACCACACCAAGTGCTATCCAGTCTATTTCATTGACATCTTTTCTTGGATGTGAACTGCAATTGGAATACACTGCTTAAGTATTGTTATTTTTTTTATCTACGTGCATAAAGTGTAAGAAATTGGCTTGACCTGCACATTAAAAATATTTTTTAATCAGCAAGGTATATTTTATTAAAGTTGGGTATATTGTTTTCAGTTTCCCAACAAACCCTGTTTGTGATACTGCATTATTTTTGTTTCAGTTTTTCCTCAGTGCTTTAGTATTTGTTTGTAGTATTTTTATTCCGTTGATTTTGTAAGGGATTCCACAACCTACTTGTACAGTCCCACATATCTTACCTCCATCCAGTTAGAGCACTGTTGCTAAAAGAATAATGTGGTAGAAAAGATGTCAACTTGGGTTCATTATTTCATAAATTGCATATTTTGCTTTCTTCGTCAATACCTTTCATGGAATTTAAATTTTCTAGAGACACACTTAGTTTGGATCTGTAAGTGTCGCCTTCATCATGTATTTTATTATTTGTTCTTATTAGAACCTTAGGACCCGTAATCTTTCAGAAATATTGGTATAAAATTTTGCTTTAAAATACTATATTTTTAGCTTCACTTACAGAAGATATCTGAACAGGCCAACATTTCTACACAACACGTTCAAGAACTACAGGTTTGTAATACTTGGTATTGCTTAGCGTATTTTCTTTCTCAAACTCATGACAGTAAAGTTTAAAAAGAAACAAATCATGATGTTTTTAGACAATATAATATGTAAATTTTGTTGTTCTTTCTAGGTAAAGGTTTGCTGTGCGGTGAAAAGTAACTAAACCCAGAAAAGAATGCAAAAAAAATAATTTACTTAGAATGTAAAAAAACTACCATTGACATTAGATTCAAACAGCATTCTTGGAGATTTTGTTTCTAGGGGATAAACAAGAGTTGTTTATCTTTATGTGTTTTTATGTCGTATGGCAACTCCCTTGTATCGCCGAGGTTTCGTTTGCAAAACGCTTTTAATATCATTACCATTCAAAATATACTGCATTTAATATTGTTGCATTAGTAGCTCTTGTCTTTACTTAACTGTTGTTCCTTTTAAGGAAAAGAACGAAAATCTTACAGGTTCAGTGCAAGAACTATCTTCCTCATTGGGCCAGTTGCAAGCAAGAGAACAAGAACTGGAAACGGTTCTAAAATTAAAGGTATGAATTTGGATCGTGTACAAGTAACTTATGATGAACTTACATTTCCTTGTACACTACCATCATAGTTTTCATCATCATATAATAATAATCATTATGATCGAATGGAAAATGATTTATTTGATCTGCAGTGAATAATTTCCTTAAGGTTAACGTATCCAGCGCTACTTTTTCCACAGAGGCTAAACTCAAAGCAAAAAATTATTTCATGTTTTTGGCAAATCTTGTTTTGGCGTGAATACATAGGAATTCCCCACCAGGGCCGTCACTTTTCGCAATATAACATTTCTTTGTACATTGTAATGATGATGATGATCCTCGTATTATTAATATTAGTGTTATTATTTTTATTAATATCATTTTTACTATCACATTATAATCAGCACTATCGTCGATTGGAACCTGATTCAGTTGGTCTCTTCTGACACTCTGAAAAGTTTTCTTCAGATTAGCTTTCCCTATGCTACATTTGGCATCCAGACTAAACTCAGAGCAAAAATTCGTTTTATGTTGTCAGTAAATCTTGCTTTGGCATGAATGTACAACAGTTCCCCGCCAGTGCCTTCACCTCTTACAATGTAGCCCACAAGGGACAGTTGTCCGCTCTCCCACTTAAGGCGTCACAAGTCCTCTGGCTATTTTATTCTGCACCCATTTTGTTAAAAAAGCTTCTGAGCTACCTGAACCTGGAAAGACAGGAAAAGCACCTTATATGAGATGCCTGGATTTTCCGCTTGTCACGTGCTGTTATGATCCAGAGTTCTAATCCATAGGTTATAAATTTGAAGACTGGTAATTGAAGGAGTAGTAAATTTAATAATAATTGTAATTAGCTGGTCGTTGGTTTCTTTGTGAAAGAAATTTTTTAGGATTATTTAGATTTAAATAACTTTACCTTATTGTTTTCGAATTACTCCGCTTTATTGAGATAACTGTTTCAAAGATTAGGGTTGGAACATGGAAGAATACTTGCATGAGCCAATAGTAGATGTTAGTATTAAGGAACTTTTTCACTATGTAAATATGCGTCGGCTTTTTTGCATTGGTTTGCTCTAATTTCTAACTTCGAATGGAGACTTCTTTTTCTATTATTCAAGCGAAACAATGACCCATAATACTGTACACAATTTCAAAAAATATGTTGTCATGTTGTATGTAACATTTTGTAACAAAAATATGTAATTCTTTTGGCTAATTTTTTCTAGTTTGATACGAAATACCCTCTATTTTTTATTTTCTCAACATTTTGCCCAATATTACCATGTTTTTTAGGAATCGGACATCAGGGAAGCTAACGTGCGGATTGCTGACGTTACACAAAAGATAAAGAAACTACAGGGTGTTCTGCGGGTAAATATTAAGACTTATAGAAAACTAAATCTCATTTAAGATTACATAAGACTCCTACAAAGCTTGACCAATACCAGCAAGATAATAATACTTCAAATGGAAATAAAGTTTAACAATAGGGAGGACTTGAGTATCGAGTGTTATTTTTGCAGAGTGACGTCAATCCTACGACCTACGCTTTTTGTATGCTCAGCCATACATTCACTACAAATTTATGCTGAAAATTGGAGGATCCGAGACTAACAAACCAGATTTGACCAAAAGACCGTTTCAGATACGAAAGGGGGATTATTTTAGAAATACGACTGGAACCTAAGCTGTTTTTTCCCCCATAAACCAGTTTCATAGTCGAAAAAGTGCTTTGGAAAATGCTTCTTACCTAAATTATCTTCTTTTCCCTTCACTTTTGCAAAAATACAAAAAGTATGATAATTGTTAATGGAAATTTTGAAGCTTTTAAAGGATGTCTCTGCCTGTTGCTTTTTAATGAAAATCACTAACTTCTGAAGCAAATGTGCAAACATCTACTCATCCCAGGTTAATAATATCTTAGTTTGAATTAATTCGCAATGCACAAACCTTTAGCAGCGACATTAAATGGACTTATTTCATTTAAATTACATCTTTAGATAAAGGTTGGTCTTGCTTTCTTTTTAAACGTAGGAAACAAAAAAGAATGAACATTCAATGAGACTCGAAAGAGACCAGTATCGCGAGCAATTGTTAACAGCTAAAGATGAACTTGACCGATTAAAAGGTACATATGTCTTTTTATATTCTATTTTTGACCGAGTTTTAATTATTTTTTGAAGGTACCAATGCTTTGTCTTGCTGGGCATCTATTTCGTTCGTAATTTGTTACTTAACAAGTACCCCGACCAGCCCGTTATGTTACTCATCAACCAATGTTTATGATTAATTCATTCTGTGACTGTGTCCAAATAAATCTACCTACGTTTGCTTGTGTAGGTGTACTCTGTTTCATAAACATAACACACGTGAAACTTGTGTAAAGTGCCCTCCGGTTAATACCATGTCTATTCAGAAAGCCATTAATCATCAGACGTTACTGTTTTTATACATTTGAACAGTAACATTTTTTTTTTCTCTTTGCAGCTGATGTAAACAAGCAAGCTAATGATACTGGGGAACATCAAGCAGAGTTGTCACAGGTATATCTTATTTTTTCAAAAATTATAATCTTTTGTAAGTTGTTTGCTTCACTGTTCTTCCCTCGTATAATGTGTTGATACTAAAGGGCCTTTTTTTCAACAGTTCTTTTAAAATACAGTGTTTCTTAATCGGGACATTCTGGGAAAAGGGACTTGCAGGTTCAAGAAAACTCCTGCCAGTTCACTGCTTGGGCTAAATAGCCTACATAGAAATTGCTGTTGGTATACTTGTACGTGATCTTATACAGCGTAAAATAATATATTATCCTACTCACCGATACTGTATATTAGTCCCAGATAATGGAAAAAATGGTTTTACTCTGTTTGCATAGTAGGTAACGTTTTATTATTATTATTATTATTATTATTATTTTTCCACCAAATACATTCCGGTTGAAAAAGGTGTATTGCAAGGGGATTCATTCTCGCCTTTAATCTTCAATTTAATCGTCAATACCTTTTTACAGTGTATCAGGGACGATAAATATACCAACTTTGGTTACCGTGCCATCAAAGGATTCCTTCCGCGCAACTGGTTCCAATTTGCAGACGATGCAGTTGCAGTCACCTCATTGGAAGGAGAAAACCAAATTCTTCTGAACTTCTTCAGCAAATGGTGTAAATGGTCAGAAATGAGAATAAAACCGTCAAAATTTTACGCCTTCGGTATCTGTAAAAAGGGTACATTGTCAGTTCAATACAAACCAAAACTCTACTTAGACAACAAGCTTGTACCACAAATCGAGATTGATCATCATTTTACCTATCTGGGTCGACACTTTGACCTCAAAATGACGGATGAAATGCACAAAAAGGAAATAATAAAAATTGTGACTGAACACCTCGTAATCATCGATGGACTACCACTTCATCCGAAAAACAAGTTGAAGCTGTACCAACAATGGACATTATCGAAAATCAGCTGGCACCTGACAGTCTCCAAAATTTCGAACACTTGGGTTAAGAACAACATCGACAACCTCGTATCCAGGTACATCAGACTATGGCTCGAAATACCCATCAATGGTACCCTGTGTGTCATCACCCAATCAAAACGAAAATTTGGTCTTGGGCTGATATTACCATCTACTAGACATACTCAGTGCCAGGTGACATTTCGAAACAAAATTGGCCGTTCACATAACGAGAATATTCGTATAATCCACAAATCCACAGGTGCGGTAAATGTTCAATATGATCAATTCAACAAAACTCGTGAAGCTTTGAAGCAAATTCGCCTGTCGGACGAGCACCACTTAATCAATAACTTAACCACACAAAGTTTAGTGATTAAATCTATATGGAAGTATGCCGACAGTAAATTCATCAATCAGTGGTCCAACGTCATTAGCCACCTCCCAAGGAACATCTTCAGTTTTGTCGTCCGTTACCTAAACAATACGCTTGCAAATGCTACTAATGCAGTCAAGTGGGGAATAGCCAACGATTCCACCTGCAGATTTTGTGATCGCCAGCAAACCCTCGGCCACGTCGTCGGTGGATGTCAATCTGCATTAGACGAGCTTAGATATAACTGGAGACACAACTCAATCCTTCTCCACATTTATAAAACCGTTACATCTCAAGGTTTACAAGCGTATGTTGATATTGACGGCTACCCCAACCCGTCTATAATAACAGGTGATGCCCAAAGACCAGATCTTGTTATAGTGAAAGGTGACAAGTTACTAATATTAGAACTTACAGCTGGATTTGAAACCAATATAGAAAGTAACTTCGACCGTAAAAATCAACGCTACGAACAGTTATTATCCGATTTATCAAGAAGATTTAAAGTTTATTATGTAAACTTGAGCCTCGGAACTCTAGGTGTGTTTGGGAAAAATAGCTTGATTGTTTCAAAATTAAAGTCCCTCGATCTCAATGACGAAACTGTTAAATTTATCATCAAAAGATCGATAAACATTTGTATACGGACATCATACTTTATTTTCTGTATGAGAAACAAAGAATGGACAAACCCAGAATTATTAATCTGGTAACCAGCTGATACATCGTCTCTCAGTGATATGCCCAAATGGAGAGTATCACTATAGAGGATGTACCACAACTAGGCTTCATTGTGATATTTCCAGTCCTCTGGATCCAGTGACAGCTTAGTTGTGTTGCAACCTGTATTGAGTAGATCAATTTCATTGTAAATATTCTAGATCGTTAATTTACAAATAAAACCATGTGAAGTTTAAAAAAAAATTATTATCATCAAATATTTATACAGGATAATGCAGTCAGTTGTACAATATATCAAAATATTTACACTGTTTTCAAGAGTAGTCCTGCGTTTTATTTTTGTGTTTTATTTAGGTTTATTATTTATTTTGTATTTTATTAATTAGGCAGAATCCAGAGAGACTAGATCTCGTTTGAAATGAAAAAAAATCACTACTAACAGAGCATTGATTGGTAATAAACAATGAGCTCAGTGAAAGGGGATAAAACTCACTTACAAGTGTAAATCAGTTTATGCCCATATCATCACTCATTTTTACTGATACCAGGGAGTGACCATCTAATTTTGATTCAGATTTAACATCCTTTACCTAATTTGCTTTAGATATTTGTCTCTTTTCAACCTGCCTTTCTGTCAACCCACTTTTCCTGTTAGACGTAAATTTTAAGTGCTCTTTCAACAGTTTTTTAACCCTTGTATTCATTGTTTCATGGCAAAGGGAAAGGCAGCAGACACTTAACATCAGTGTCAACACAGAAAAGGCAGGTTTTACTGTGGATTTTTAGCCAGAAAAACACATCAGCAAGGATACTAAAAGGCAGATCTTGGGATATTCATTGATACGAGGCGCTAAAATGTTTTGTCGGGTCTTCTCAGTAGTCAAGGGGTTTTCGGAGTAAGCTTTTAAGAAAAAAGATGTGATGAATGCCTGAAATTTTCTCCTGTTTTGCCCGTCTATGCTAAAATTAGAGCCGGTTGGTGCAGTTTTTCTATCTGATCAAACTCATCCTTTGAGATGGTACAGTAATTTAAATCAAGCCATTCCGTTGTCATGAGAATTGAGGGTTCTAAATATGGAACTGTACTCTCATGTTTTTGATTAAACCATTGGCTTTGGATGTCTTAGTATTCAGTGAGGTTTCTTTAGTGGTAGTACAATAATGGCTACTGTTATCCAATTTTACCTTGATATATGTTTTGGTTTGTTTGTGCTGTTTTTCCACTCATTCTTTTGTTAAAACGTGAAGGGCCTTAGGCGATTATCCAGCGATATCCCGCCATTGTATTCAAATATTTTCTGAACCTGGTCTACAGCTATGTATACAATATGCTTGATATGAAATAGGATAAGTCCTTTTCCTTTAAAAGCAAATGACAGTAGATTCTTTATCTTTCTCCTAATACATCCACACTGTTACTAAAGTAATTTTTTGTTGAGTAAGTCTCCCCCGTCTAAATCCAAACTGATGTAACCACAACATATCATCAGATTTTAGAGCATCGAATAATTGGTTATAAATTATCTTCTCAATAACCTTAGAGCAGAAATTGCTGTTACAGGCATATAATTGTACAAAACTACTGTATAACCTCATATAAAAACAGGTAGTTTTCTCACACTTTTTTGACGTTGAAAATAAAGCTGACTGCAACCTTTATTTATTTAGTTACAGAGAGAAGCATTTAGTTTTTCTGTTGTGTCTTTTTGCATTTTAGGGGTTAAAATGTCAATAGGTGCTGGTTTTGAGCTATTTGATTTTTTTAAGAATACCCAAAACATCGAGTTTCTTGCACTGTTTGAAATTGGAATCGCCCCTACTAATTTTTTGCTTGCCCATGAGCGATTCATAATCGATTTGACTCATTGATTCATTTTGTAGCAACGTTTTTGTTTGGGTATATTGCTTTCGGTTTTCGTGACTAATGGGGTAATTTATAACTGGTATTCTTTAGTCTCTTTCTAATTTCAAAAGCTCATTTTTTACACTATTATGCTTTCTCTGTATGCTATGCTGTGTCATTTTTTCAGCTCGATCATGCCTCATTAATTACACAAATTTTATTTCTTTTCAACAGTGTCACCACATTTGTTCACTGCGGTTGTTTTTCGCATATGACATTTAAACATGCATGAAAACGTTATTCACAGCATATAAATTAGGGTTATTTTACATTTAACCAAGTCATTTCTTCTGGCACTTTCCTTTTTTATACTATACGTTATACAAAAAAGCTTTTTGAAGCATTTTCTGGCATTTCATTTATTCTTTTCCAGTTAATTTCTCCCATCTTTGATGACCAGTATTATGATACGATCTTTTGTTTTCTACATATTTCGGGCACTTATATGTTGCCCCTCTTCGTGCATAACTTCTTTCAACAGCTTGCTCCCATAATTTGATTTTGTATTCCTACCCTTGCTGACACTTTTTCGAGTCCTAATTATACTGTAACCGTTTTTGACATTCTACACCTAGTCCATTGTTTACTTAGACGCTTTTTCTCCCTCTACTTTTTTAGTTCTGACTTGTCATTTTCATCAACCTAAATGTTTCCTGCTTACCTTTTCCAACTAGTCTCCGTTTTTTCTCCTTCCAACAGATTCATTTGTAAACTCAACATTAACACCATTACCCAAGAGGGATATTATGGCTTCTTTCTGCTTTGACAGAATTTCTTTTTTCATTTGCCGTGACCATGTCGCTAGCACCCACTCATTTCTTGATTGTACTATGTACCGTTAGTCGAACTTTGTACTTTTGTTTCAATATATATATATACTCATCCCATTCTTTCACTTTTTTTGTAAGGTCATCCTTTTGCGGTTGTTAGCTTTTGTTGTCATAAACCTTTCTATGAATATAGCTTCTTTCCACGGCTGGCTAGATTGTAAAGCTCCTTGGCTTTTGATTCCTTTCCTCCATCATATGACTTGAATGTTTTAAAGAAAACTCATTTCCTGGCCTATCGTGTTTTCGGGCGTCATTTTACAGTCCAGGACACATTGTGGCTTTATGTCTTAATGGCTCTTAATGATAAAAGGTTAAAAATCCAATTATTGTGCACCATAAAAGTTTTTTTAAGTTGCTTCTACTTAGACCTGTCATTCTCTCCTCATTAGCTTCATTACAGGATTGATTTTCATTTCCTTTTGTGGTACTAGGTTTCTTGTTTTTGAATTAATGCGCATTCCCCACCCCTATTTAATATGTTACTTTGTTGCTATTTTTTACCCAGCTTTGCATATTTGTCACCAATGGTTTTTACTGTTTTGTGGCAGATGTTTGGTATTTCGTAAATTTCGGTGCTAACCATTGTTCTTTTAGTTTTAACTATTTTGAAATTGACCAGTATTATTTTGAAGTCATTTACAGCTGTAGTTTCTCCATCAATTTCTTTTTAGTTTTATTCAACCATATCACGCGTAGCCATTGTCATTGATTAATAATTGATGTTTCACTTCTGTTTATTTATTTTTTCCTATTGTACCTTGGCAAGAATTTTTGTCTGTACTGATGTTGTTTAGCTCGTTATTCCAATCTTTTTATCATTTTGAATTATTTTAATATTCTTTTTTTAATTTCTCTAACCATACATTTCCTTCAACATTTTCGATTGTATGTATGTAATTAGTTTATTATTTGATTGTTATTATTTTGTTGTTTTCGGATAAGTTCTTGTTCCCTAGTGCATATGGTTTGAATAACAGGCTACTATCTGCAGCCATAGGTATCATACATGTTTTTCTTCTTCTTTTCCATAGCTATTAAGTACTTTTCTTTTTATCCTAGCTGAACCATCCCTATATAGACATCGACACCAATTCGTCCTTTGCCTATTATTATTATTGTTATAAGGGGTTTCGAAATATATGCTGATTCATCTGGTTATCATGATCCAAATGAAATCTTCAAAAGGCTCAGGCCTGATATTGTATTTAAAAAAGACAATTATATCTACTCAATCAAACTTACATGTTGTTTCGAATATAGAGAAGTCAAACAATTACAAGAAAAATAGATACTCTCATCTCGAAAGCGATTTAATTATTAACATGAACTTAATCAAATTTTACGTCGAAGTTATTTCACTGGGATTTATGCCAAAGCAAAATGACTTAGTCTTTCCCTTTCTAAAAACCATAATATACTCAAAGACTGATTAATAAAGTTAGTGAAACGGCCTTACGCTGTTCGTACTATTTATATACACAAAGAAATAAAACGTGGTTAGAAAAAGGAATTTTGAAATTTTATTGAGCTTTATTAGCAATTCACTCTGTATCAGTACTGCAAGACAAATTTTACTGTCTTAGATAAACTGATATATATTTTAGTGCTTGGATATTGCATCATATTTTTTTGTTTAGGATTTTAGACAAATAAACATAAAGTTTTAAAAAAATTATTATTAATATTGTATTATCATCCTTTTCATAATAATAAAAAATAATTTTTTAACGTTGTCTTTTTATTCAGCCGCCACAATAGATAGATTATTTGTTTAAAATATATTAAGTAATTTTCTTATGATCCTAGCTGATCCACCCGCATGATCATTATCGTTATCATAATAATAATAAAAAATGATTTTTATGTCTTATTATTCAGCCGCCATAATAGAATAATAACGTTTAAAATAAAGCAAACACAAGACAACAACAACAACTAAAAAATACAGTTTAAAATTTCAATAGAATTTCTCTATATTTTATAGCCCTTCTATTTCAACCAAACTATTCTTTTCCCTATCCGTATGGTAAGGAAAAGAAAAGTGAAATACGAAATAAATAAAAAATAAAATGTTGTTATTTTATTTTGTTTTTCAATTTCATTTTTTTAAAAAGTAATAATGATATGTTAGTGGCAAGATAAAATAGTACGTTTACTACCTGTAACTTACGCACTTATTATCAGTGGTGACCAAATTCGAAATAAACATGTTCAAGTACTCAATTGTTTAGTTACACCTGATTTTTACCCAGAGCACAAAGCGACATGCTTATTGACTGATCTTTTATTTAAATGAAATAGATAGTGTTCTCAGCGGTCGTACAATTTTATGAAAATTTTCGTTGTAATTAGTATTGTCGTCAATATACATAAGCTGATTACGAGTGTTTTTTACATTCAAGAGTGATAAAACATCAATAATGCTTACAATTTTTCAAATGAAACGAAGAAATAGGAATGTTGGCTTGAGTTCTGTTGTAATTTTCCATATAGGTAAAGCAAGAAACGCTGGTACTTCAAAAAGAACTCTTTTTAGCAGGTATTATTTACTATATTATTCTTTGGTTACACGTGTGTTTTATGTAGGTCCACATTATACATGTACGCTCAGACGAGCGTACGTTCATCGATACATACATACGTACATACATACATACATACATACATACATACACACACACACATACATACATACATACATACATACATACATACATACATACATACATACATAATTACTTGTATACAGCTGAAGATTGTGAAAGACATGAAACTCTGAGTACTGTAAAGTTAGAGTTTTTCTTACTCGTACATCTGATTATACATACATACATGCATACATACAAACATACATACATACATACATACATATATACATACATACATACATGCATGCATGGTGGTTGCTGCATCTTGACAGATGATTGCCGTTTATGACTTCAACTGTTGTCAGTAATATTTATTTCTTTCCTTGTGTGACTTCGGTGACTTTGGAGACCAGCCNACATGCATGCATGGTGGTTGCTGCATCTTGACAGATGATTGCCGTTTATGACTTCAATTGTTGTCAGTAATATTTATTTCTTTCCTTGTGTGACTTCGGTGACTTTGGAGACCAGCCTCTGATTTGCAAGGCTTGAAACATAGGTGATAGATGAAAGAAATAGCTTCCACTGGTTTGATAGGGTTACTTTGTGGAATTTGGTGTCCGTGTACAGCCATGTGTCTTTTGAGACCTGGCGCTAATTTGCAAACCTTCCCACTCATCACACACGACAGATTGTGTGGCCTTGGAGGGAGGTTAGAAAGTGGCCTTGGAGGGAGGTTAGAAAGTGGCCTTGAACTGACATGGGACTTCAAATGATTGATCAAAGCGAGCTTCTGACAGAAGAATATGGTCACATTTGTCACACTTTCAGTTCTTTGTGCCTTCATCAAGGGTTTTCTCCCAAACTTTGTGCAATCTACGCTTTAACTGTTCATGCTCTGGGCGAGTATTTTCAAACATTGCACAACCTGTCTTCACGTGCCTTCTCACTTTTTTCAAGGCTAGCCTTTCCCAGCTTTTAGAGTCTATTCCTAGTTTCTTTAGACTTTCTTTGATACAGTTTTTGTACCTTCTTCTGAGTTTGTGCGATGGTCGCTTTCAAACCTTCATAAGAACCATATGGCCTGTCCAGCGCATGTGAGCGATGATGATCATAGACTCGTTACTCGTGTATGCTGCTCTGACAAGAACCTCGCTATCAGGTCATTATCAGGTCTCAAAAGACACATGGCTTTGCCACTTAATGTCGAGTATGCGTCTGAAACATTTCTGATGGAAGTGTTCAAGTAGTTTGGGATGTCTTTGATCTACAGTCCATGTTGCACAAGAATACAAAAGAGCTGTCAAAACACAATCCTTGCACACACAGAGCTTGGTTTTGAAGGCAATGCTTCGATCTGTGCAGTGAGCTTCCAGTTGGTTAGATCTGTACATGTCACCGTTCGTCCATCGCCATAGGACTTTCGTTAGATGGAATCCTCAATAACAGTTAAGATGATAGTCAACAAACATTCGCACATCAAGGAATTTAAGTGACATAGACTTGTACAACACTTATACCACTCTCTAGGACTCAGCAGCCATATAGCAGGCGACAGGCAATAACAAGATGGCCAACAACCTGCAAACAAAGCAGTTTGTTGACCATATAGATACACACACGCATGTATACATACATACATACCTATACCAACTGTACGGCTATCTTGATTTGTTTATTCAAGCATGTACACTTTTACCTTCTTACCATCATCGTTCATTTAAACGTACGTTACACATGCAAGAAAAGCAGTAGACATATTTGCTGTGTTATCCCTCACCCTATCTCTCCCCCTATGCCTCGGTTCCTTCAAGAAACCTATCTTTTTTCACAAGACAATTTTCTGCGTTTTACTCCATCACAATTTATTAAACAATTTATTAAAAGCTTTAAAAGTTTAAATTTATCTCCATAATTTACTTGATTTGCGATGCCACGTTGGGAGTGTTTGGAAACCAAATTAATCGACGATTTTTTTATCAAGGTAATCCACAGCTATTTTGTAGTTTTTTTATTTAAAATGTATGGCTTTTTTATCAGTTTTTCTTTATACTCCCCATTCCCTAAAGGCTATGGAAGTTACCTCTTCTCTCCAATCCAGAATTTTTTTAAATTTCTTTATTTATTTTGGATTCATAGATATCAAATATAGTAAAAAGTGTGAAAATTATTTTATAACATTTTTGCTTCGAAACTGATATTGCAGCTCAATGAATTTGTTTACGTTATGTTAATTAAGCACAACATCGAAAATGGAATCTATTGTTTTTGAAAATGTCATGGTTTAGGTCCTAATTTTCAGTGCTGATAACTGTGCCGTGTTTTTTGACTGTTTTAATAAGTGGATTTTTGCAGGAGACTGCTGAAATTGTGGTTAAACAACTTAGGCTTGTACTTTTTTCATTTATAACGACGTTAAACCTTGCAATTCACTCATTGTTAGGTGAAAGAGAGAAAAGGAAAGATCAACTCTTGGAGCTCGCCAAATCAAAACAAGAGAGAACGGAAGCTGAACTCCAGCATTTAAGACAGGTATTACTACACTTTGTTATAGTGTCAAGTATTCATTTTGCACAGTTTTGGTCAATATATCCGTAGATTTGCTATTTTTTTGCCCCAATAAGTATTTCGTAAAATACATCAGAAGAACTTTAATTTTTAAAACATAAGGCTGAAAAAAACAAAAACAGGAAGAAATGTGATGGACAAGATATTCACGCATGAAACAATATATGCTACAGTTGTGCTGATTAAGAGAAGATAAAAGAAAAAACATGTATAAAGAAATATATGTGTAGGTTAATTTAGCAAAAATGAAAATGAAAAATTGGAAAAGGTGTGTTAAAGAGAAGTAAATACGTTGTATCATAAATTGAAGTAGATAATGAGTAGAAGGCAGGAAGAGACCCTGATCTGAACACTTGGAACCTCTGTTTAATCGAAGTCAAGGCTGAGGCAAAGATGATGTGATATCGATGGATGAAAAATAATGTTTTTCGTCTGTTTATTTGGGACAGTGGTTATGCATAATATGATCGCGTAGAAAATAGGAAATGCAACTCTCTGCTT
The DNA here is from genome assembly GCA_003991215.1 of Morbakka virulenta. Taxonomy (NCBI): domain Eukaryota; kingdom Metazoa; phylum Cnidaria; class Cubozoa; order Carybdeida; family Carukiidae; genus Morbakka; species Morbakka virulenta. Next base: position 1,405,551 of record RDPX01000032.1, read on the forward strand.
TTTTCCCTTATTAAACTGTTTGGATTTATATTTTTCCGTTATTTTTACAGCTATATGAAAGACAGCAACGGGATGTGATCTTTCTTCAACATCAAGTACAATGTCAAGATGCTTCAGATATGTTTGACAGGTAGCTCCCATAGACTTCTTAACTCAGCGTGGCATCATTTTATTTCGTCCTTTTCGTGTTTTTTTCCTAAGCAATAGAAACCGCAATGCTTATTATTGATCCACCCATAATTGAAGATGGGTCACATTGTATAAATTTTATTGCTGTCTAGTCAAAGTTTGTCTTTCTTATTGAACTATCTGTCAACTATTTGAGCCTAAATGTCATTTGTCTTTTAACTTATGCCCGTATTTTTCCAGCTGTATTTCTTCAGTTATCATGAGCCCATTTGAATGCTGTCTGATATCATAGTCTCTTGCATCTATTGTAAAACTTTCTTCCTTTTGTTTGTTTTCAATTAAAAAGAATTCCTCCTATCTCCCTAACTGATTTGGTCTTTTTTTATTCTGTCGAGTATTGCGAAATACTCATTTCTTTATTTTATCTCAAAGTTGTTAAATTGTGTGTTTTTAGGCCAGTACACGCAGTTTTTCATACAGCACTTCACTTCATTTTTGCTTTCTTTTTCACCTGTAGAGGATTGTTGACTAAAAGGGGTTGAAGACATTTTGACAGATGCGTTCGATTTCAAGCCCTGCTTTTCATTTGTATCATTATTGAAATACATTTTTTCTTTTTTGATCAAATATGGACTTTGGAAATGATAAAGAGATACTATTTCGTTTTAAAAATTCTGATTTGGCTTTTTTGAAAGTTGGAAGTTTGAAATCAGTATTATAGGAATTTAGGGCATTGAGATGCAAGTTTTAATTAATATGAACTGCACAGTTTGTTAATAGATTATTAACACGGTTCCGTATGAGATGTATAAAGAGTCATAATGAAGAAATTTGCCCAAGGCAAGTGGTTTTGTAATGAAGAAAGTAGTTACAAAACAAACGTATCCTGAAAACTTGAGACCAAGAAAAGGACTGTTGAATAATGGACCAAGTCTGTTTAGAAGTGAATGTTATTTACTTCATTGAAAAATCACCTATGAAACATTTTTATTGGTTTTCAGCGCCCGGGTCATGTTAATTGAATTTGTGCTATCAATTCTACGATAATAAAACAGCTTTAAAACCCTACCACCTGACTTGTTTTATACTGACTGATCTGTTTTTCTTTAAGATTTAGTGAGATTACAACAGACGATGAAAGCGGCGTTGCAATGGGAAGAAAAAGTAGCGCTCCCGCTTCTGCGTTGTATCTTTTCTCAGATCCTGAATCTAATATTATGGTAAGGAGAATACAAATTATCTGTATTTGTAGTTAACTGGACAGTATATTTGTGTGGTGTTATTGTTATGAGGTGGGTTGTGAATACATGTAGATATGGTTTAAGATAGGTTTTTTCCATTTATTTAACCTTGGTATCAAAAGTGCTTACGGCAGCTCGAAGTAAGCCCCGTGGGAAAGTCGAAGCAACATACAGTTATACGGATATTTGCCACCTTTTTAAGAAGCGATTAATGGATGGAAGAGCTAATTTAGAATATTATTCCAATACACCTACAACGGCTATGTAAAGGTGTCAACGAAAATCCATTCTGAACCATTCATTGATAGCAGCCCAGGGAAGGAGTGAAGCCATGTTACCTTTCACAAAATTCTATGTATGAGAGACCGGAACAGCGGGCACAGAATTCAATAAAGATGGATAGAAAGTACTGAATGCACCTTGGATAGCAATAAATACACACCACCTTTCTAAGCCCTCTCTTTGGTAAAGAACTTTCACTTGGTTGGCTGAGAATCAGAAAAGACCAACCAGCCATCCAGACATGGACCCGAAATTCAAGGGCGGAACACAAAGTGTAAGAGCTGTAACTTGATCTTACCCAAAAGCCCAAGATGCGATCACCTAAAAGCAATCTGTACTATAAACACAATTTGATGGTATTGACAACGAGCCTTGATTTTTTGAAAAGGGGTTTACATTATTTTTTGCTGATAAAATGTGTTTTATTCTACTAATTTTTATTGATTTAAATGAATGTACAGTAGAATGCTATATATTATCATCATCATCATTATTATTATTATTTACACATTTACTTTGAATTGTTTTCTTGAAATCCAGCACCGGGTCACTACCAGTGACCTAGGGTGAAGGAAGTTATTATTATTATTATTATTATTATTATTATTAATTATTAATTGGTTTTCAAGTACCAACAGGTATTTTGTATTTCATATTGCTTCTTATACGCGATTTTGCTCCTTCTTGGCTATTAAGAGTATTCTTCACAGCCGTCTTACTCCATCCATTATAAGTTGGAGCCCGCTTTAATTATTATCAAGTCCTGTAACTGCCGTTTGGTCCACTTTATGTTTCTTGTGGCTCTCATGTCTTTGCCATTGATGTTTGGTTCTTACAATATATTCATGATCACTATACGGCTAACTTTATTAGGTGCTAGGTATATTCAATAAAGCAAATGTTAAGACTTTTCTCCATTTCTAAACTAAAATTAGTGAGGGTTTTCAATGTGGGTATAGCATTCGTTCCTTTTTCTTAGAGAAATCTGCATTGTTGCTCTCATGATCAATATTGTCAGACGTGTATTTGTAATATGGCTAATAAGGCTTATGGTACGGTGAAGATCATACTCTCTTTCTACTGGTCTTTTGGGTATTACAGTAAATGTAGATTTTGCAATGGCAGTTGGAGTCTTGGCGCTATTTTATATATAATCGTCATGTAGAAATTCAGGTAATATTGACACATATCTCCAAGTGGCTCAAACAGTTTTCTATAGTTACATTACTTAGGAAAGGTGCTTTTCGCACTTTCATTCTTTTCGTAGCTTGTCTGACCCCACCTGCTTCCACAGGCGGTGGTCCTTTAAGGTTTTATTAAACTGACATTGCTTTTGTACTGCTATGGCCATAAAGTTTTACCAATAATTTCTGACACCTTTCTTAAATTTTGTCTCGGTGTATAATGACCTTTGCAGGTGTTAATCTTATAAACCCACTGTCAAAGCATGGCTTTTGTTCTCATTTATTTTATCGTGCATATATTGCATGCATTTTGGGGTTTTTGTTTTTGTTCATCCAACTAAACTTCTTTAACCTTGTTGGATCTTTTTTTAATTTCTTTGTTGAGTTTCTCATATTCATCTTTGTTAGCTTAGTTTTCCCATCTTGTTTCTATCATTTCTAAACCTTATTGTGTGCCATCCGGTTTTCATTTCCATTGTTTATTCTGGCAGCTTTTCATCAGCAGATTCTGTGACAGCTTCTTTGAATTTTGTCCATTTCTCAGTTATCTTGTGTATGCTGACTAATTCAAACCTGCCTCGTCACTATCCCGCTATATTAGTCTTCAATAATTTCATATTTGTTCTTCAAGATGTAGTTTGATATTTCGTGGGGCTTTCTTGCCTTTCCTCAATTGAAGTCTCAATTTAGTTCTGTATTATGGTCAATAAAATACTTGATACTAAGTGTAATAAGCAGTGTGGCGACCGAAATTGTCAGAAGTTCCAAAAACCCCTTCAGAGCTTTTGCAATTTCATTTTCTAAAATAAAGCGTACTCGATTTTTGTGTTTGCCACCTCCCGAGTAAACAATGCTTTAATTGTCTGATTTTTTTAATATGCTGGTACCACTCCATATTTCTTCACATAATCCCAAGACGCTAATATTCATTCATTGATTCATTTAATGTTTGAAGTTTTTTTTCTTTTGGCATAACTGCTGTCACGTTCCACTTAGAAACTCTTATATTTGTGATGCTCAAGCTCACAGTGACTTGATTACGGTCAGCTGCCATATGATACACATGGCAGGACTCTATAAATAGCGGAGATACTCTTATGGAGTTTCCATTTACGTCGTTGTTAACAGATTGCGGGTGCGGCATGATGATTTTTGAGGGACTGATATGTCAGTGGTTTCCCCTTGTCTTGTTCCTGTTTGTGGATGCTCTCTAGGCCAGCCGGCTAATGACCCGTCATCCATAAGGAAGTGGGGGCAATAGCAGATTTTGAAGCACCTTACGCCCGCACGACAGTTCTTTCCTTAAGCATCTGAGTATTTTATAGGCAGCAAATGGCACAGTAATCCCATTTGCTGACCCACCTTGCTTTCCGCGATAGCTTCCAGGTGGTCCAGGCTGCTTATTTGGATATTTCCGGATTTGCAGCTGCTTTCTGTATCTGGAGTGGTTGCGGTACCTGGCATCAGTCGACTCACTAGGTTGGGGATGGACAATTATCCCATCGGAGGACTACAGTTTTAATTTATTGTTTTTTTTGACTTACCTGGTTTTCGAAGAAAAAGTGAAAATAACCATTTAAACCTTTCTTAAATTAATCTTATTTTCTAGGATCACGAGAAAGGTATGGATGTCAATGGTAAGGCTAAGGAATTTATTTGTTCAGTATTAGGGCGGAAATGATTAGCAAATATTAGTCACCTTATTGTTGGAAAGAATTTGTAGACTGACAATGACAGTGACTAGTTTTTACAATTCTCTTTGTACCAGTTTGATCCACTTAATCTGATCTTAGACTTTTGGTATGTTTGCTTCATGTTTTAGCTCTTTCGAATATCAGGTTTTAGTGGACAAGAGGGGATTTTCACTGTGTAATGACAAAAATCAATTTCGTTTAGTTAACTATAAACTTAACCGAACATTCTTTTTAGAAGCAAAGAAGGGTTTGATTCGAAAAAAATTTATCCTAAACATTTTTTTTCTGTTATAGTTTCTTCTACTCTCTTTTAATCCTATTCTATTCTAATGCCATTTGAAAAATCTAAAGTATGTTTGACATATTTTCTATTGGTAAGACGCGAGACAAAACAAAAAATGCACACACTAATTATGCACTGCATGAATTGTCGTCACATACTTACAAGTGACAAAATAATTGTACGTCTTTTAACTTCATACTAAATTACAAGTATGGCAAACTGGCTTCAGGGCCCTTGAAAAAAGGCAAGAGTTGGGAGGGGGAGATGGTATGTATTAGCTCACAGTATTTGTTTTAGACTTTTTGAAAAGCATATTTTGGGTCAAAAATCAAGAAGAGTCGAAATTTGTATAACATTAATTATCATAATCCAATTTTTATCCATATGTTTAGCGTAAATGGGTACCTGGACAGTTTTTGGTTGAAAAACATAAAACAAGGAAATTAATTTTTTCGTTTCTGGAAAGGACAAAGTCCATATTGTCGGGGGAGGGAAGGGAAACGTTTTACTTTTTTGTAGCCGACTGAGGCAGTTTTGATTTTCTAACAGCACTACTTCCATTTTCCTTCAATACTTACCATCAACTCACTCGGCAGCGACACATAGTTAATGAAGCCACAGGTATACATAGGAGCTATTGGTATGATAGATCTAAAGTTATATTTCTTTATTTACAGATTAATCTTTTCCCAGTGTGATCACACACATATTGCCGGAGTAAATTGAACTGTATGCTCACTTTTAAAGAAAGAGGGGGACTTTATTTCCATAAGTTATCATTGAAAATAGACGAATAATGAAATTAGTATTAAATGGCAAGTTTGCAGAAACTCTTGTAAAGAAATACTTGATATTGCCATCTTCTTTATCACATGGAATCAATTTATCACTTGCAACCTTAAATTAAGGTAAAAAGTACACTTTGTGAAGAAATGAAGGAAAATGGAAGACCGAACATCATGGAACATTTTTTTCAGACAGTTCTTTCCCTGCAGATAGCAAACTTAAATAAATAGTAGATAGGAAAAGGGGTAACATGGAGATACAAATTGACATTACCAGTATTAACTCAGCTTGAAAATCGACCGAGATGACATCAGAAAATACCTTGGGCGATTGTTTCCATGTCATGTCGAGCGAACAATCTAGCTGTCTCGAGAAGGTTGCCTTGGCCATTTTTTTTTTTTTAATTTTCATGCTAAATTTCACGGTGAAACAGCCGAAAACTGGAGATGACCAACCTTTATCAGAAAAACATCTTCTAGAAACTACCTCATTACTGGTATTTGATTGATGCTATGGTCAATCGAAAAATGAAAAGATTCGGCCAAAATTTTTTACCTCTTAAATATATTTTATCTTCAGAACTTCAAACAGTAGATGAGTACGTTGACATGCCAAATGTTTTAAGAAGATCCAATAGTGGTATTTCGACACCATATTCACAATTGTCAACTGTCGAATTGGAGAATGGAAATGCCAAGAATGAACACTTCGAGGTAAGATTTCCTGCATTCTTTAAGCTATTTGTGAAATAGAAGTAGAATTTTTGTCATTAAATGTTATTGGTTTTCTTTCCCATTACGGGAAACGATAGTTAGCTGTCAGCTAAACCACGCCTCTTTATTTGAGTTTATGATAGACGGAGTAAAAGTACTAGATGCAACATGATAGTATAAAATCATGCGTTATTAACACGTTTGCGATAATGTAAATTGTGTAAGTGTATGAGCAAACGTTATAGTGGTGTTAAGAAATTTAATTCCATTGGAATGTACTTCTGTGAATTAAAATTTGCAAGGCACAGCTCTTCAAGGAAGAAAACATACAAAGGTTTCACAGAAATGGCATAACAATGATGAGATGGATATGAAAGCTGTATTGAAGAGGAAACACAGTACAGAAAAAACGATAGGTTGTATGAAAGCACCTACGTCAGCAGATACAGATCTGTGGAGATAGCAGGCTCCAACTGCAGAAGTAGATCAAGGAAAATACGTTAAGACATTATTAAGGAAGACTTGATTGGAAAGAAAATCCGTAGAGACTATGCCAAACTAGGTATTTAACAATAAATCAGTAACGTTTCATTTCCTATGTAAATTCTCATTGATATATTAGCTAGTTCCAGTAGGAATTTTGTTCCTAATTTCTACTTTTTTCACACTTGTTTTTGGTCCAGTTTTTTGTGGATTTAATCATTTTAGCTGTTTAATCTGAAATCATTAAATATATAAATGAAAGGAAATCGAAGAATTAAAACCGTGTAATTTATCATACTTTTTTTTTGAAAAAAAAGGTTACTTAAATCCGACAGCCATTATACCTGTTCAATTTTATTTCAGAGTGGTGTTTCCCCGACGTCAAGGCTACACAAACTTTTAGAAGAATCAAAGATGATGGTAAAAACATTAGAAGATACCTCGCCACTGTCATCGACGCAGACAACACCAGAACAAGTCAAAGTAAGTTATATGACTTATGGTCCCAAGGTGAATGGTATATGTGAATTTCAAATTGTCTTTCACAGGTACGTTTTTCTGTTGGGATGTATCCCATAAGACAAAGAGAGCATTGAGATGTATCAACCAAAATCAACAAGTTATTTTTCCATGGTAATATCTGACTGTTTTGTAGGCTCAGCATTTATTGCTCTGTGAGGTTGACTCCTACATTGTGAGAATAATGTCAGAGGGATACGTAACAGTGTTTGAGATGTTTACCCCACACTCAGCCCAATAATACGCTTTTAACAAAAAATGATCTATAGGGTCAGATTCATACATTGAAGTGGCATAAAAGATATCAGGAAAAGTTAACTTTTTAAAAACGACAGTTTTATCCGAGAAGCATTTTCAATATCTGCCCATTGTTACCCTAAAATAACAGCAGATACGAGATTGGAAATCAAATCAGCGTTCAAAGCCTTAATGTTGGCAGATCAAACCGAGAAACAAGCATAGATCTTTTGGTACATCAATTTAAATAAAAACGTTCGTTACCTCGACGTACGAAAAAATGAAAAGTATGCAATAAGTATCATGAGAGGACTTCAGAAAATATTTTTGTTCAAAAAGAAAAGGCTTTATCATTTCTTGTCGTCGATCTGGAAAAGTCACGATAATGTACCAAAATATGTTATTGAATCTGCTTTTTGTAAATAGAAATCTGGTTAGTGAAGTTTGTGATAATAATGTATGAGGCAAAAATAAAAATTCGGTGCAAATGTGGTGACAGTGATCTAGCTGAAGTAAATGTTGGCTTACATCAAGGTTCTTTTTTAAGTTGATTGTTGTTTGAAATTGCCTTTTAAGAGATAAAATGTGAAAGAAGTAGTTTACCCTATAAAATTTTATGTAGTGATGATTTGCTCTTATCAGGGGAAAGTAAAGAAAAAATGAATGATCAGGTTAAAAAATGGAAGGTGGCAGTAGGAATATAGGTTTGAGAGTTAAGATGTGTAAAACCAAAATGATGATTTTAGGGGAAACAGAATTTCAAGAGACAGGCAAACTTCAATCTGCAGTCTGCGGGAAAAAGGTAGAAGCAAACTCCATCTTGCACAGGTTTTTTAAGAAATGGCTTCATACGAGATCCAGTATAGCAATTGGCAGTTTAATTAGAGTAAAGGACATTAATTGTAAAGATGCAGAGGAATGTAGTTCCACCGACACTCAATAATAACTTAAGGATATTGACGATCTTAAGTAATTCTGTTATTTGGCTGACTTAATAGAAACTCGAGGTAGTTGTGAGAGGGTAATGAGAGTACGTGTTAGATCGGGATGGTGGAATCGGAAGCATCTTGCTGCAATTTCCATGAAAAGGCAAATAAATGCGAATGAAAACAAGACTATTTTTATTTAATCATCCATAAATCAATTATGATATCAGGCCTTTTGTTTGGTTCGAAAAATGACCATTAAAGTAAGACAATCGAAGATGTTTTAAAGAACTGAAATAAAGATCTTAAGATGGACGTGTCACATTAAATTCGAGGTTGAGATCACAAATGAGCTATTTCAGAGAATAACAAGTGTACAAGTTCTAGGAAAGGTAATTAGGGCAAATAGACTGAGGTAGACGGTCCTGTAGGACGTAGAAAGGTGAAAATGGTTATAAATATACAGGTTAAAATAACAGGAGGAATATGCAGACCTTAAAAGATCTGGTTTGACTTTGTTAAGGGTGATTTGCGAGTGACAAATTTGAATTAAGCCGATGCCCGTAACAGGAATAATTGGTGTAAATGCTTCTTACAAACCCCTCACAAAGAAGGACAAATACTACAATAATAAACGTGCAGAAAAAAAAGACAATATAAACCCTGTGATTCCAACCACAGCAATAACCACAGCTTATTCCTAGCTCATCAACCAACCTTTCTTCTGTCGATTCAATATCCCCTTGCGATGCGTATCAATAAATCGTGTGAAACAATAGCAAATGAAAGCAGTTTGCACACATATCGTAAAAACCACCCTTTTGCCAATTTCCACCCTCTCTTTCTCTCTCTCTCTCTCTCTCTCTCTCTCTCTCTCCCTCTCTTTCCCTCTCTTTCCCTCTCTTTCCCTCTCATTCCCTCTCATTCCCTCCTCTCTCTGTCTCCCTGTCCATCTATGTGTCTATCTCTGTCCCTCCCCCCTATCTCTCTCTCCCCCTCCCTTTGTTTGTCCCTCTGCCCTCTCTCTTTCTCTGCCTCCCTGTCCATCTATCTGTCTGTCTCTGTCCCCTCCTATCTATCTCTCTCCCCCCCCCCCTCTCTCTCTCCCCCTCTCTCCTCTCCCCTCTCTCCTCTTCCCCTCTCTCCTCTCCCCTCTCTCCTCTCCCCTCTCCCTCTCTCATTCTAAGTTTACGTTATACTAATAACTTGGGGGTTATTAGTATAACATAAACTTAGTTTGTGATGACAGTTAAACCTTATTTCCATTACGTTTTGTACAATCCAGTGCCTTTTTGCAAAGCCACCTGCGAATTGCTTTCATATTTTTATGCTTTTTAATTTAGCAAACACCAGCTATTATTCAGATGTGTTAACATTAAACAGGGAAGCCGTTTTCTCAGCCTATACAAAGAAATTTGTAAGTGACCACAGCGAAAGAATACAACGGTAGACAGAGGATTTAAAAGAAGAAATATCAAACTCTTCCGGAAAGCAACACAACCTTTCAGTCTCATCCATCTACTAGGAGATGGGTGAGACTGAAAGTTTAGTGTCAATAGTATTAAAACTATTCGGAGGCAGAGCAGTTGGAGGAAGATGGAGATCGACGATGAAAGAAAATATCCGCAGTAGGGTGGATCAATGCAAGCCACAAGCAGGTCAAGTAATGATAAGTGCTATCAAACTGAACCACACGCGTACTTGTTAAAGATACTCGAAGAAAGATACCGAGATCATGCAGCTGGTGATAAGAGTCCATACGAATAAGGGTGAAGATAACCATAAATTAGTAGGTCAGAGCTAGAAATGTAACCTTTAAGATTCGTTTCAGAGAGTGCAAGAAAATGGAGTTATTTATTATAAAAGGTTCAGCGAAGTTAAAGTTTGGAGCGATAGCCTTGGATGTTATTGAAGTCCACTGATAAGGCTTTTGTCTTTTGGGTTTATTTGGTTTACTTGGATATATTTTACTGCTTCTTTTCATCATGAAATAAAATAACTTGATGATAAATGGCGAATCTAACAAATGACGAGAGCTCTGTTAGCTTAATAGCCGTGGCCTCAAAGTTGTCATCGTAAATCCTTGCTCGACATAGCACCACAACTATTTGATTTTATGCAACTGTTGACATAGCGGCCTCTCAAAGGCATTCCATGGGGCTCTGTGTCCTTGCTACAAGTCGCAGCAATCAGGCAGCAATCAGGAAACTGCACAACCTGTATCATCAACTAGTCAAGAACAACTGCAAATCAGAAACTGACTCCCAATACAGTTAAAAAGGTATGTTTAGGGAAATGGAAGAAATGGACAGTTATACACTCTAGTCCAAAAAACAGGAATTCCTAAGAGTTCTTAAACCGAACCAATAGGAAAGTAACAAGAGCCGGCTGATGAAGGGATCGATCTACTACGTAAGGTGCTTTCGAGAACCTATGCCTAGGAGGGTTCCCAACCAAACTACAGAGATCCACCTTCCCATGAGACTCAAACCCGCCAGATTTAGGGCGGGTACTTCCAATTTCGGGGATAGGCTTACAGTTACTATATCTTGCTCAGGGGTAACCGAGACGTAGCTGTGGAAGAGGGTAACCTCGTCCTCCCACGTCAAAACTCTTCAAACCCGTATGTAGTTTTTGCCAGTGGTAAGCGTATTATTGCTTGTTATTTATTGCTGTTCTGAATCCCTGTGGCCGATCCGCCAAAGTACAGCCAAATCACTACTTTTTGAGTGCCCTGTTTACTAGGCACCTGTTTGTAATACGTTTTAACATGTCCAAAGTATTGGAGACACCTGATTATTTGGGTTGTTTGGGATTTTTTCGCCGGATGTCTTTCATTCCATGTTTTCGAAGTTTCCCGGTCTTATTCAAAGCCTTGGGGTCTCCCAGACACTGACGTCACAAACAGTGCGAACTATCTTTGTTTGAAAACCTTACATTTGCTACTTATTTTTAACCAACTTTTTTTACGTTTTATAGACACGCAAAGGTTGTACTTAACTTTCTAATAAATGGTTCATTACTCCTGTTTTTTTAATCAGAGTGACAAAAGGCGCAGTCCAGGAAAGAACAGCGAGAACTTAGAGTCCCCAAGTGTTACACTTGGATCAATTGCAATGAGGTTAAACGGTTACTGTAGTGATTCGAGTACCTAAATGATGTCTGCCCATTAATACTAGTGATCCCTTGCCTTGAAATACTAGGACATACCAGAGGAACCTACCACTATCCTTAATTGTTGTCACCAACAAAATGGTATTTTATTGAAAAAAAGAACTTTAAAGTGGAATGTTATTCATGTATGATGTAGTCTTGAATGCGCTATGGATTGCGAAAACTGTTTTAGCTTTCCATTGCATGTTTGATAGATCTGTTAAAGTCATGTTTAAATGATCTAACTGAAAATGATATAGATATTTTTCTATATCAACCATTTACGTAGCACAACTTGATTTCTGTAGTTTTTTGTGCTTGTGTCCTTTAATGTGATTAGGTTTAGAATCCGATGTGTGACCTCTCGGGGTGAAAATTCCAAAATACTTAAGTATAATGGAATCGAAGGTTATATCACTACCCTTCTTTCTTAGCATTAAACATGGTATTGTATATATGTGTTATTGATGTTCTATTCAACACGATCAGTTCACTTTGTGTTTTTGGAGCGGTTCTGTAGACTGGTTTCCAGCTAATCCAATATTATGTTATTGGTTGTACCAGGGGGACCATAACTTTTACAGTTACGTAGTTTTCAAGCCGAAGCAAGAACTTCCGAAATCCATTGATCAATTTTAGGTGCTTCTATAGGAAGCGCGAGGCTATTGTTTTAGGAGTCACACTGTACGATTGAGTGGTAAAGATAGCCATTGTGGTCCGAATACTGCCAGCGATATATGTTATCTTTTTTGTAAGTGAATTTGATAGTTTATAAAGACATATTCTTGCTATGGACAGATGCAACCTACTTTACCCTAACGCAAATTAGTTTATTTTTTGCATAGTATCATTTGAAATTCAACACACAGGAGATCATTTAACAGTAATCTAGTTCTCCAGAATTCAGCTCTGAATTTTTGTAACAAGAATTTTTGGAAGATGATGTCGATATTTGTATCTAGTTGTGGTTTTTACCGTCATAGTTTTATATATTACAATTTAGATAATAAGCTTATTTTACTGTGATATAATATCTAGCTCTCACAGTACACCAATTTCATTTGGTGTCATAAGAGAAATTGAATTACTCCATTGATAATATAATTTGCCCACTTCTGTTTGCTAAGTGCCTTTGCAGCAAGCGGCTCATTGACTGTCACTTTTAATGGACATCGGTCGTCTCTTCATTTTGAAATTTGTAAAACTTGGCTAATAGGAACAACAGACTTGAAAAGAACATATTGCTACTAGTTAGCACCATTAGTTAAGTAACCTGCACTTTAGTAAGGCCCTAGTGCTGATGGAGGTACTGGAATCCGAATGGTGAATCCGAATCCTCGCAAGACACTACTTGCTTTTGGCGAAAATTTATATTGTGGAAAATAAATATACCAAAGCTAAGGAAATGATTGTATAGTTAGTATATACTTCGTTTTACTTGTAAAATAACTTTCCAAAACTACCGGATAAACTGGTCAAGGCTGGATTATCGTCTGAAGCAGGCGTCGCTGCTGCTATATTTCTTATTTTCTCTAGTTGTATCATAAGAGTTCTTCGTAAAAAGACAAAGCCAGATGTAGGTTGTTTATTTATTAATGTAAGAAAGATTGTACTGATATTAAGTAAACGTTTTACTATTTTATGTGTAATTTGACGTAATAAATGATGAAGATCTCTGAAAAAGTTCTTTTGAAGCATCTTTAAAGTATATGGGAAATATTTTATTTAGATTTGAGTAAAAAAAAACAATTTAAATATTGTAAGAATAGACATTTGTCAAAAATGTTTTTAGTCGTAATTTTTTATCGATTTTGTTTTCGTATTTGTTGTGAGACTTCTTTCTGAATAACGTAAGCATTGTTTGTAACAGCCGTGTTAACAACCATGTCATGGTGTTAATGCAATTGCACTGTAACCAAGAGGTTAAGAATTCGATTTACCGACCAAGCAAAGGCCTTGGAAAGTTAAAACTTATAAACGAAGCCACTGATTGTCGCCAGGAAAGGGATCCGGTAGATACCTACTCACTGCTCTTATGAAGGTCCATGTAAGGGCAACATCCAAGCCCAGGAACTAAGAAAATGAATTTCAAAGGCAAAAGAGCATTGTACTTTTGCCAAATAGATTAAGATATTTTTAAGGATTGGCGCAATAGACGAATTAATGAAGACGTTCACTTGGAACCTTACTAGCATTTTTTCACCTGCAGATGCCACCTGGAGTGCTAGTTTTCAAGAACAAGTAGCAAAGATCAAAGAACCATTTGGTTTTTAATAAGATGTTGGATAATTTGACCAACTCAGAACTTGTGGTGTACCTGTAAAATGTAGCACTTATTTCGGATGTTTAGCAGTGATTTTTTCCCCGCTACTTACTGTATAGCTAACGGGCTGCGAGAGTTTTTTCCCATTAATTTTGATTTCTGATTCACTTTAATTGGCTTACTGATATTTTTTTTCTTTTCTTGTCTTCTGCATCAAGTATCATGCCCATAATTTGGTTCACACTGGTATTTTTTATTGTTTGCATTACTTTTCTTCCTAGTTACGTGTCTACAAAATAAATAAATCGGATCGTCTTACTGTTTTGTGTACCCTACGTTTTACCGTCATTAACTTTATTTTGCCCCATTTCATTTCTGATAGTTTCCTAAACTGATTCCTCCAATATTAAAATCTGGTCTTGGGCTTTCGTTGGTCTTCCATTCTTGTTTAGCGACATTCGGAGAAAGATGAATGTTGTGACCTTTGAAAAACAAAAACCGGTCCTATACTTGTTATTGATAACATTCTTACCAGCGTTGATAACTTGGGATTTCTTGCTTGTAACTTAGGGAATACTTACCTGCTTCTCAAAGCCAGTTTTGCTGCCTACCACAGACATTGATCTATACCCATACTTATCTCCAATTAAATATTTTTACTTTTTTCCTGTTCTACTTACATCGAATATTACCCTATACAACATTAAACTAAAGACAAAACCCGGTGTAACCCTAATCTTGGTTTCCCAGGCTCCATCCTCCACACACACGCGGGCTACTTTGTCGAGTATTCTTACAAAAAGATTCTTTGTATTTTCTGACAACTAAATACGTCGAAAACGCAAACAGTCAAGTTGGTCCACTTTCTGTTTATTTCTACTAATACACTAAGATTCCGATATGACCTGTCGGGTAAAGACACTCAAGTACATCAACAATGCAGGATGATATCAGGCTCTCGAAATAACTGAATCTTTCGTAACTCCATTTATCAGCAGCCTTGCAATTTTTTATAGGCTGTAGGTAACTGGAGTACCTTATCATTGGTGATCTTTTCTCTTGGTCCTTCAACCACTATCGCTTTAACGAACCGTGCATCATTGTGAACAATGAGTTACTGTTAAATATTACCTTCCAACTCGTTTAATTTTTCTCTTTTCTAAAAAGCAAATCATTTATTAGTTTCTTGTGAAGTTTATGGTCTTCTCAAAGGTTCCAGAACTCTGGTGCAGCTGGAATAAAAGCATTTGCATCTTACCTAACATTGAACATAAAAATTGGAGACCTTTCTCTTTCTTATTGAATTCGATTGCTAAATCACAGGCTCCACTAATGTGCGCTTCAGTTATCTTGTACTAAGTACGTCATTTTCATTTTTTTTCAGTCTCCCTTCATCGTCAAATTCCAACTGATCATTGTTTAATTGTGCGTGGTCTTCCCCTGTCGACAGAAAACCAAATAAGCCAATACCATTTAGATTTGATTTGAATTTGAACACTTGTTTCTTAACGTTTATTGGCGGTTTTTTGTGTATTTTATTTGCAAGAGAAAGGGATTGTGGGGGGATGTCCCTATTGTAGACACAAGAGATCACATTAACTACTATCAATGTGTGTGTTACAAATTGTGCAGGTACTCTAGAAATGACCTAAAATGAAATGAGTCTAGAAATAGCCAAAATACAAAGGGTTGAAATGTAATGTTCTCCGTATTAATTTTTCTGTTAATATCAAGAAAAAATTTGAATTTTAATCGAGTTAGAAATTAAAAACTTGTTCCGCGTCAGAGCAAATCCAGGAAATTTTGCTAGAAAAATTGCCCAATGGTCATCTAAGACATTATTTAACTTCACTTAAATTTTAATAATTTCTAACTAACAAGTAATACATGATAAATAATCCATAATACATAAATAGTGGTGGTGATGTAATTCAGCAACTAATCTGCTTTTGAGTGGCTATGGCTTTTCGTTCTTTGAAGTATTGGGAAAGATCACGCTCCGTAAACTTTCCAAAGAATCGGTAAGTTGCTCCCTAACAAAATTCGTCGACAATGTCGACCAAACCATTAGCGTCTAGTACTTTTTTTGGTAGAAAGGATCAAGCAGCGGTTTAGTCAATTCTGTGATATTGAGTTTTTTGAATGGGTCTTCGTCGGGCTGAAATTTGACGTAGACTTCTCATTGATGGCATTCGTAGCTGGTGAAAACAAGTATAATTTTGAAGGTGAGGCTAACCTCCCTAAACAGCATTTGTTGTATCGGGGAGACGCTGCGCAAATAATTTACTAAGGTGCGAACAGGTTTCGCGAAGTTTGTGGATTTCTGCTGCAGTGCTTGCAATTGTATTTGCAGGCGGTTGTTGCACAGACCGTCAGCAAAAAAATCTGCAAATGGTCAATAGTTCATCGTCGTAAGGTTGGCTATTGGTGGTCTTTAAAAGCAGATCTTCGTCTACTTTATGCACCTTTGCATAGTTAGCTTTGAAAATAAACACCTTTCTCTTATGCAACCTATGATAGAATCAAGTACACAGAAGTAAATTTGGCGGCAGTAAGCCTATGCACTGGTGTAAAATTCAGCTGTTATTCGATCGTCAAACGTTTTTGAAGAAACGTGGGGTCATCAATGTCCAAAATAAATCGTAAACCCCATCTGCACGAATAGCATTAAGAGTTGCTAAAGTCAAATTTGCGATTTCCTGGTATTTGGCTGCCGGCATCTTTTTTGCACTGTGTTGCTCTGGAAAGGTTATCAGTGTCTCAGAAAAGGTGCATCTAAACTGGTACCAGCGACTCGAGCTTTCACTTCAGAGTTCACTTTAGTATCTTAAGTCTCATCCCACGTGTTTTGCAAGTCACTCCAATTATCTACTACACTTTGAAGTGAGTCACCACGGACAGTCCTCCGGGTCGACACGGTCCTACATCCAGGAGTTTCCGGTGCTAATTCCAGTTCGAGTTCATCAAAAAGACACTCACGTTTTGGCGAGTATTTCAAAAGCTTTGACAGTTCATGCATAATATCAAGAGCATCACTGAGACTTATCACTTTCTTTGCTGTATCACCCACAGCAAATTGTAGGTAACAGCTGTAGCAAGGCCTAAGGATTGCTCTCGGTTTCTCTTCTATTATACTGGTAGTTACGCCTGGCGACAGCTGTCATATTACTGGCACCACCATAACATAGTCCACGACAGTTTTTATAGGAACTCAGGCGTATATAATATATAAGCCAGCTTTTGATCCACTCGTCTCAAAATACGCAACTATGTCCGTGGCTGAAATAATCACTTCTGATACCAACTGGTTGAATGTTAAAGCTCAAGCAAAATAATAACCAGAAAGACGGCAAAACCCGCTACAGTGGAAGTATTATTGGCCGTTTGGCACTTCACAGCACCGCAAAATCAAACGACCATTTATGCATAAAGATACGTTATGGAGATTATTCATTACCGCCTTTGAAAATATCCAAAAACACTCCGTCATTGTTTTGATAAATTTATTCTTGACAACCCGTCTTTTGCCTTTAACAATATTATACCCAGACGTTACCACACACTCAGGCAAAGGTGGAATATAGTAGTATTATACCTGTAAATACAAACAAAAAAAAGGAACGCTGTAGTCCTACATCATCCTGGTGAGCAAATGTGCTTTGGTCAGTGATAGATATTGCAGCGTATCTACTCAGTCAATGAAAAAAAATTACACGACTGAGCATCAAGAGCAAGCTGTGGCTCTAAGCACCATTGAGTAGCAGTTGGTTTTCAAGGAATGTGTTCTTTTTTATTTCAAACAAGCAAAGAATTAGTAATTGGGGCTTGAAGGATTTTGGTGTAGTGTCAAAAAGCTCAAGCATGCAGATGGCGAAACAAGAAACAAATTGAAGGCTTTGGATGAATCTTCAAAAACATCAGTTTTTCCTAAGCGTGCAAGGGGATGAAATAGGTATCGGTCATTCAATATTAACTATTAGTGGAGAAAAGTACTGCAAATAGGTAAAAATGGGTCGTCCAAAACCTAAACATGTGTTAAAAAGGGGAGGGGGCTTTGTGATGTGTAAACTTCATCTACACATCCGTAATCAAACTACTTTCTCCTCTCAGCAATACCTTTGCATCGGTGAGAAAATTTGAAGTTACTACGAAGATGGAAGAGCATGAGAGGGGAATAAAACTAGAGAATAATTATTCTCATGTGGTACCGGCAACTCCTTGGTCACATCCTTGCCCACGTTACGAAGAAGCAAGAAAAACAATATCAAAGCAAAAATATACACCAGTAAGTGATAAAACAATTTAACACCCATTTTAATCACCATATCCAAACCTATGTACATAACTGCCTGACATAACCCATTGCTGCCAAAGTAGCAAGTGCCTTTTACGGTCAAACGAACTAAACTTGAACTCATTTACAAACACAACGTTATTAGCTTCATTAAACATATCTACCATAGCTATAACAATTCACTTCACAAAAGAGATACTGCTACTTTAAAACACATTTTCCAAGTGATGTATTCAATACTCATTCATTCAAGCTTCTGGGCATTTACAGTCACAAAAATACTGGAGAAAAGTAGAGGATTGCCCCTGACTTTTCACAACCTTACATGTTAAGACTATATATTGCGGAGCAGTATAGGCAATGTTTCTCTAACGACTATATATGTAAGGTAGAAGCGCAGTAGTATTTTGCTTTGGAGCAGTATTCGTAACATTGCTGTTGAATGCCTGATTAAAAAAACATAACGCAGTCTTGACGGAAAGAACCACCTAAAATTGGGGGGGGGGGGCTGCAAAAGCAGGATAAACTACTGGCGAATGACAAGAAAATACTAAATAGTGGCATGCTTATGCCAGAGCCTGTCCTAATATGCATCAAGAAACTCTATTCCACAACTTTAAATATTTAATAACTTATATCCCAAGTACTTTAACTCATTAACAGGTACAATATAAAATAACATAATACTTTGGCTCGGCTGTGTGACTCAGTTGATATCTCTGACTGAAATTCCAGAAACTTGATACTACTTCGGTTTTCCGTGTCAGTTATTACTCCGCAATTCTTTCCATATTTACATTTTACGAAAATTAATAAATTCATGAAAAAAATAAGCAGGAACATCTGCTGCTGTCAGATAATATAAGTACAAGCAACTCTCCTTTCTAATATAACGTCAACTAAGAAAACCTAAATGTTCTACATAACATTCAGTATCAAAGTGACCTTTCTTTATCAATCCTAAAATAATACGTCTGTGTGGCTTTTGTATGAATAAGCCCGCTCCAACACACATTGTGAAAGTGGGTGATAACCATTCTATAGTCACTGTCTACGCATAAATTACAGCTTATTAAAACAGGTACGTAGCCCTATTGAAATACCCCAGCTTCCAACATTGACCAACAATGCCGGCTATGTGGTGTCAATAAACTGGCAAATTTTGCTTGGTAAATAATGAGTGAAAAACTAGAATCACTATTATTATCACTTTAGTGCTCCACTGCTTTGTTCTTTTGTAAAATACCACGCAATAAAATTCAACATAAAAGCAATCAACCAATTCATTTCCCTCTTACCTCTTCATGCTGAACAATTGCTTGTAATGTAAAAATAATTTTACCTTCTTACCTTAAACTGTAAAAGAACAAGTTAAGGACGACAAGAAAACTTTCAAGCACACTCTAATAATGACCACTTCCTCTATAAACATGACTCCATGCGATATGATAATAATAATACAAACAGTTTTAAACAAAATTTTAGCAAGAATATAAAGAGGAAGACTGGTTTCCTAACTTAACGTTAAACAACCAACAACTGTGTACACCTAATTCAATTATTTTTTCGGGGTCTATTTCAATACAGCAATGGCACGAGAGAAAAAACAACGTAGGGTAGCTGGTTTGCGGTATGTGCATTGTAAAGGTAAATGAAGGTAAATGAAGGTAAATGAAGGAAAACAAGATCAACAGTATGCCCCTTAATGAGAACAACGCCGTTCGAAGGGTGGATCTAACACAATGATTGCAATGCATTAAAAAAAACCAAAGGAGTAGATTGGTTTTACTTCTGTGCGTTATGCTTCCAAAATTCCATTTTGCTTATCCTATTTTGTAGCTAACAAATTGGATATTTTCAGCAGAATTTCGTAAAGAACTCAAATCCCAGGAATATACAAATCGATACGCAAGAAATATATGTAAACTGGTACGTGTACAAAATTCTTGGATATAGATCTATTTTTCCAAAATCTGTTTGAATTGCCTACTCGAAAGAAAGCAAATAAACTAGTCAAAATTTATTCAATTTCGCGGTTTGTATTAAATCGGAAGACAAGGCATTAGTTATTTAATTCACTTAGGGGGAGTCTGTTACAATGCTGGGCCAAGCTAGTTCTGTCCTTGTTAATAGCAAAGCGTTTTGTTGTACCTTCGAAAAGCAAATAAAAGCATAAAAGGATTTAAAACTACTCAAAGTTAAGGTAAGAAATGTCTACCATACTTTTCACAAAAAATATCCTACACTAAGCCCTTCTTACAGTAAATACTTGCAAGACAATATTGTCATTTTTCCATTCTCCGGGTACCCTGGATTAGGTACAATCATTTTTGCCTCTAACCTGAGCCTAAATATCAGTTGTGTATGACTTTACAGTTTCGCTAAAATAAAAACGTTTTTCTCTAAAAGAACTTTCTTCTGTGAAACTCATGAGAATAATGATCAGTATTAATAGGTGTAACATCTGGCAATGGTTACCTCTAAAAAAACCCATAAAAATCCCATTCTATTTTCTGTTAGGTTTAAATCTTACATTACAATCCTTTATATAGAGTATTATTCTATATATCAGGCGAAAATAATTTCCTCTGTTTACACGTCAAAACACGAAAGCTACGATAATTGGAGAACACTTGACTGTAAACAAGCCACTCATGTATTTTTTAATATTCATAATGCGTCGTGGTGTTTATAGTCTGTTCAAATCAAATGGCAGCTTTTGAGTTCTATGGCTATTGTAAAGGAGTCCCACTACATAACTTTCACTTCCTACTTGTAGTTCAATGTTTAGACAAAAACCAAGAGTAAAAACTCAGACTAAAATTATTCAAGACAATTTCGTAGACACACTAAAACAAATCAAATTCACTTTATCTTTTACTCAAAAAACATAAAATATTACCAAGTCACTCACCATGAAAACAACGTTTCAGTTAAACAACGCCCTTTAACTCAATATCATATTACAATTTGTTCTTTGAAAGTAAAAATAAGACAATTCAAACCTATTTTTATTAATTTCCTTCACAGTCGACTATTATTTCATTTTTACGTTCGCAGATTTAGTTTACAAAAAATGAGAAATTTTACTTTTGACGATTAACCTTTTCTGTTGACTTTAAAAGCTAGCGTAATGGTCAAAGTAAAACTACCAAAACAATTATCCTTAAATAATTTACTACATAAACTTACTTTGATTCATCAAACAAGTAACGTATTTAACGATACTTGGGCACAAAGGGGATCCCTGCATTCCATACAATATTTCACCTCTGTATTACTTGCACGGGATGCCTCCTTCTTTCGTTTTTGTTTAATAACTTAACAAACTGTTTTCTTGTGGCTTTCATGCTTACACTGGGCGTGACTTCTTGATAAAACCAGAAACACCAGAAATATGGAAGCGGGAGCAGTGGACAGTGGCATCAAAGACAATTCATAAAACGTTTTGTTCCGTTTGCTGCATGACATGGGATGAGAGTATTCAAATTCGTCTTTTAATAGGTAAGAAATGTACATCAGCCAGCAGTAGAATGAATTCCTCAATTATTTTTCCTTTTTTACTTTATTCCGCATTCTAAACAAGAGTGTATTATGCATATCGGCACCAATTTCAGTTATCTGTGGGATTTTTTCTGTTTTTACATAAATTAATAAAAATTATGATAATGAATTTATGACATAACCGTCAACCCCTCCTTTCAGGAGTAATAAGGAGCAACAAAATATCCTTCCAATTAAAATGGAGGTTTTTTCCACATCAAAGTCAATGAATCTATTTCTCCTTTACTGCATGGCACAACAAAAAGATTATTGAACCCTAAAACTATGTTTTTCAAGAAACATTTCATTCTTTTAAAAAAGTGGTTATCATTTCTAAAAGTAAAGGGCTTTAATTGGCAAACTAAAATGAGTAAAAATCTGCTGAAGATCATACCGTATGGTGAGTACCAACGGTGTTCTACTCTTCTGCTTCTGTAACTTCTCGAACTGTATTTAACATGATTCAACAGGTGATCAGACATTTTGCCACTTTGTCTTGAGTTCTTGAAAATCTCAACACATCAAACATAAAGAGATCATAAAAACAAAATAAGATCACTTTCTAAGAAGCGTAGAAAACCAGCGCTATCACAAACTTTTCATGGGGCAATTTTCTTTTAATAAAGAAAACCGAAATTAGCTATTAAAGATCCCACTCCTGCCGCTCCATTTCGATTCTGGTCACTCTGGAAAGCACCATCAAAGTCCAGAAGCATAAATATACCTAGCAGCCCAGTAGCTTTATCCTGCAGAACATATCCAGCATGTTTTGAGGAATGATATTAACCATAACTCGACGCCTTTCCTACAGCTTTCCCAAAATCACTTGAACATTTTTTCTTGCATATTCTGTATACTGGAACATAGGTTTTAACGCCAAAACACCCTTTAAAAGGTCAGATTAGGAAGACAATGCCTCTTTGCTTATCAAAAGCTGGCTTAACTTACTAGCAAGTCGCATACGGTTCACCGATCCAGTGAATTCCTTTCCTGTAAAACAAGCGATAACCATTCATTTAACACCCTCTATGTTGAAATGTTGACAAAACATATTCCAGACGGATGAAAAACCGTTAAATTTAGTAAGAACTACAGGTAAAATAGAGAATGAAAATTGTAATCTTGAAATTGTGACAGCTGTAAACTGCATGTAAGTTACCGTGTACGTAAGAAGGTAAACAATTCAAAAAACAAACACTGTAAAAAAATACACTGTGGCTACTTTCCCAACACAGTGAACAGTGTCGCGAAGGCTTAGTTCACGACAGCGTCAAAATATAGTCAAATCCTGCCTCAGGGACCATTGTTAAGATTTTGACTCATTGTTTGAAAATGTCTGGAAATACTGTACACAAAGTTTGCCACGTAAGCATGAGTTAAGTGCGAATTGTCTCTAAACCAGTCCTTGTATACAGCAAAACTCTGCCAAGTCAAGGTTACGTTACACCCTTTCGAATCGTTGCTTGACTGTTTCTTACTGAACATCCTTTCTCTTTAACCTTGGTAGCAATTAATACAATAGTTGTTCCATAAACAAGGAACATCTAACTCACATGTGAGTGCACACTGGGGGACTACTGGAATTTTGACTAATGACAAACATGTATATATTATAGAACAGAATTAAATGAACTAAAACCGTGGTCTTGGTGCTTTGCTGCAGTGACGATCGGGCTTATGAAGTTTTTCTCTGGTATCCTGCTATGTGATTTTTAACAAAATGATATCACCATTAATTTAAACCTCACCACTACCATTTAAACTACAATCATTACCTAGTACCAAATCTAATGAATACTAAATAGCACAAACGTTTCTCAGCAGTAAAGTACTCTTTTAGTCAGCATATAAAACCAAAGTGTATGTCAAGGGATCTCTTTTGTTATTTGAAAATTACAAGNACAAACATGTATATATTATAGAACAGAATTAAATGAACTAAAACCGTGGTCTTGGTGCTTTGCTGCAGTGACGATCGGGCTTATGAAGTTTTTCTCTGGTATCCTGCTATGTGATTTTTAACAAAATGATATCACCATTAATTTAAACCTCACCACTACCATTTAAACTACAATCATTACCTAGTACCAAATCTAATGAATACTAAATAGCACAAACGTTTCTCAGCAGTAAAGTACTCTTTTAGTCAGCATATAAAACCAAAGTGTATGTCAAGGGATCTCTTTTGTTATTTGAAAATTACAAGAAAAAATACCGAAGAAATTGCAATGAAAATGGAGGTTGAAGGTACAAAACTATCGTAGCTTTATTACAATACTAAAGTTATGATTTCAATCCACGTAATCTTGAGCATCGCACACTATCGTATTCTTAGTGCGTCATACTACTTGACTAGCAAAACTCTATTCAACAGAGGTACGAATTTCTACCTTGGCCTAACCTTTGAACTGCAGCTTTGTGCGGTGACGAAGTAATACAAATGCGAGTGGGCGGGCAGAGAAATTTTTTGAATCCAAGTAGCGACAAATCCATAATCATTCACAAGCTATTCTATTTCTTTCATTGAAACTACCACGCTTTTTATGGTTAAAACTGCGGCAAAATTAATATAGTTTTTATGCTGTTTTTCACATTTATTATCCCTTTCACTACTAAAACTAGGGCTAAGTGCATTATCAAAATGTCTATTGGAATCTGGGCAAATGCAAACCCCCTTCTTACTAAGATCTACCATATATTGTCATGGTATGTTTCTCGTCTCCTTCTGAAAAGCAGTATCTTCCGCAATGACTGTAACTTTTGTAAATATTGTGCCTGCTTAAAATGATAGAGCAAAAATGTTTCCGGTATATATTGTCTATAAACGGATCAAAAAGAAAGGAAAAAAGAAACAAAGATAGAAAGAAAGATAGATAAATAGATAGATAGATAGATAGATAGATAGATAGATAGATAGATAGATAGATAGATAGATAGATGGATAGATGGAAAGATAGATAAATAGATAAATAGATAGATAGATAGATAGATAGATAGATAGATAGATAGATAGATAGATAGATAGATAGATAGATGGAAAGATAGATAGATAGATAGATAGATAGATAGATGGATAGATAGATGGATCAGACAGACGAATCAGATTTTAATTCTGGGTTTAAAACCCATTTAATATGGAAAATTAGAGTAGGTTAACCTATCTAACCTTGCAACTACTATGTGAATACGTCAACCTTCCAATATATTACTTATTATAAAAGATTAAAACAAAGTTAATATCAAAAATGCAAAATTAGAATACCATACCATTCCAGGACTCTCGAATAAATACTTCCTTTAGAAATGGAAATGACCCAGCATTCAGACGAATAGCCTCACCTACCAAACCTTTTAAAATAATACCAAGTGCTGCTATATCTAAGAGAAAGGCAAGAAGTCGGCAAGGTGAAGAATAACTTTAACAGATCGGATATACATATATGTGTTAAACACTTTACCCGTTTTTCATCTATAAGACATAGAAACTGCAATTAGTATTGTTAAAATAGAACTTGTCATTAAAAGTATGCAATGGAAACCGTTCTTCTTTGAAAATGAGTATAAAGACGACGATGTAATTAAAACTGTCATTTTGGATTCAAAAAACCTTAAATGCCCAACGCAAGTAAAGAAACTCATAGTTTTCAAAAAGAATCTACTCGAAATGGTAAAGACAATAAATTAAATTCATATATAGTATATTTTTTTGTTTTTAAAATTTATCGCTTTAACAAATACTAAAGAAAGACATCAAACAGTTAATAATATGAAAAGTACATATTTGCTGACAAAACAACTAATATGTACAAACTATCAAAGAATGTACACGACAAATTACTGAACGATTACAATCTACGAAAAAGTAAAAAACAACAGTTACAAAAGAATAAATAATAACGGAAAGGAAATTATCAAGTTTTATGACATCATGAATATAATATTTGTAAACGCCAAAACCAATTCATTCATCACTCTAACGGAACAAAAACCTAATTTCTTAAATTATAAAGAAACAGTTCCAAACAAAATTTAAGTTAAATTTTTAAAATTTAACTTAACTTTTGGCTTCTTCCATTTAAATGGGGTCGCCACAGCGAACTTTCTTTCGCCATTTCCCTCCGTCAATAGCGCCTGCCGCTGACAGGCCAAACATTTCCATATCCTTCTTGATGGAATCCGAGAATTTTCTTTTTGGACGTCCTCACTTTCTTCTTCCCGGAGATTGCATTTTCATCACCCTATTTCAAACGTAATCCTCTTCCCGCCTCATGACATCTCCAAACCATCTCAGTCTTGCTTCTCTCGCCTTTTCTCCCAACCTGGCATTCACTCTCAGCTGACCCCTCACTGTCTCATTTCGGATCCTGTTCCGTCTGGTCTTTCCTACGGCAAACCTCAACATTTTCATTTCATTCACACCTATCTTCTTTTCTTGTTGTTTGGTTATTGGTATTGTTACCAGGCTGCATAGCATCTCTGGTCTAACAACTGCTCGATGCATCTTCCCCTTGACCTTCATTGGCATACGTCTGTCGCACAGACTTTCTTCCAGCTCTTCCATCCCACCTGCATTCTTTTGTTTATTTCTGTCACAGTCACTAGTACTCTTAATCGTTGAGCCAAGGTACTTGAACTCATCCACTCTACTTATCTCTGAATCACCCATTATGATCTTAACATTTCCATCAGTGTCATTCAGGCATAGATATTCCGTCTTTGATCTGCTCCATTGTAGACCCCTCTTCTCCAACGCACTTCTCCATTTCTCCAGCTCTAGTTGTGCCTCCTCTTTGGTCCCGCAGCACAGTTCAATGTCGTCCTTAAACATCATTGTCCATGGCGCCATTCTCCTCGCCCCAGCTGTTAGGTTGTCTATGATCATAGCAAAAAGGAATGGACTCAAGGCCGAACCCTGGTGTAAACCCACATAACCTGCTACAAGCTAGTTGTCCCGACCGGATACTGTACAGCTCTCGTACATTTCATATACATGTCACTCAGTACCCTCACATATTGCTCCGGTATTACAGCCTTTCTCATAAAGTGCCACACTTCATCCCTAGGTACGCGGTCAAACGCCTTTCCTGAGTCTATAAAAACAAAGACCAACTGCTTCCGCCCATCTCAATACGTTTCTATAAGCACCCTCAGTACAAATATTGCGTCATTAAGAAATAATAATAGAATTAAATAAAAATTTATCCTTACTAATGCCACACACAAACCAGATCACAAATCAGATGCTATTATCCAAGAACGTAACAAATCATATTACCTGCGTCCCCCTTTTCGTGTTTTGGAGGCATATAACAGACAGCAATCACATCTCTTAACACTTGCAACGATTTATCTACTTCAGGTGCATTCTGGATAGCAGCACCATCAGGAGCTTGTAGACCTCCACTGTAAAGAAACAAGAAAAAGTATTTCAATTACACCATTACTTAGCAAATGTACTCCTACTTGACAGACATGGATAAAAAACTAACCGGTGGGCAGTTCTTTATAGATATTTCATTACTTTTTATCTCTGTTGTTTTTTTATTCTGTAGATGGTCCCTCATTACGTTACTTGTGTATGTTAACATGGAAACGCTAACAATAGCAGGCTACGTTTAAAAATTATTTGTGTTTCTGTCTCTGTCCCTGTCTCTCTGTCGCTCACCCAATCACCCAGACTTATCAAGGAGGCCAAGACAGTTCTGAAAAAATTGTTTTTCACAATGGTCTCACAGTTCCTAGATTTCCACTCTCTCCCTGCCTCTCCCTCCCTCCCCCTCTCTCTCTCTCTCTCTCTCTCTCTCTCTCTCTCTCTCTCTCTCTCTCTCTCTCTCTCTCTCTCTCTCTCTCTCTCT